>VYXC01010458.1:422291-498651 GCA_013397175.1 Platysteira castanea | reverse complement strand
TGTGTGTCCATGTGTGTGTGTGTCCATGTGTGTCCCTGTGTCCCTGTGTGTGTGTCCCTGTGTGTGTCCATGTGTGTCCATGTGTGTCCCTGTGTCCCTGTGTCCCTGTGTGTGTGTCCCTGTGTCCCTGTGTGTCCCTGTGTCTGTGTGTGTTCATGTGTGTCCCTGTGTGTCCATGTGTGTGTCTGTGTGTGTCCGTGTGTGTGAGCGCCCTGTGTGTGCAGACAGGGTTTGCTCATCTGTTGACACGAAGGAGAAGCAAATCCGTCGGGTGGGAAGAGCAGCTGTTGGAGTTTGGGTCACGGAGGTGGAGGAGTTTGCGGCTGGAGAGGCTGGAGAGGTCCTCGGCCGCTCTGGGATAGGTTTGGGGAGACAAGGCCTTCCCGCCGCGTGTCTGCAGGGGGAAGAGGAGGCTGGGTTGGGAAGGGGTTTCTGCGGGGCGCAGGAGAACGCGGTAGTGTCCCGGAGTGTGGAGCAGGGAGGCTGCAGCCCAAGGATTTTTGTATCTAGCAGGGATCAAAGGTGTGTGTGTGTGTGTGTGTGCAGGCTGGGGCTGCACACAAAACGGAGTGAGGATGGGAAGGGAGGGATCTGTTTGTGACTGCGGAGTGGGTAATAAAAAGATCTTCTGTTTCTCAGCTCTGATAATGTGGGGTTTATTTGAATGATCTGAGGCTGCTGCCTGTTTGAAATGCAAATTGTGCCCTTAGAGCAGTTTGTGTTGCTTACTCCTCTAGACTGTTTCCTCAAAGGCACACTTGGGCTGGCCTTGTGCTGCTCACCTGCCATGGAAAGGACCTAAACCACTGTCTACAACCACAGTAAAAAATGGTGATTTGTCCATAGCCGGGGTGTTTGGTGCAGATGCAGCGTAAATTATCTCAGAGGAGCAAACCCGTGGGACAAAAATCAACAAATACCCTGTGCCATGCTGCAGCAATCCCTTGTCCAGGCCTGAGATGTAACTTCTGATTCAGAAGCTGTGTTTGATGATAACAAAAATTTGGAGACAGGAAATGTCAGCATCGAGATCCCAGAGTGGATGAAAAACAAGGAGAGAGTGTGATGGATGAAAAAGTAATAGTAACTGAGAGTTAACATCATAGAGTGGATCACAGCAGGGGACAGAGTCTGAGCAAAATGATGGATGATTCTGTCTTTTCTGTAGTTGTAGATGTAGCTGCAGAGGAAGGAAGTACAAAATGTGAAACAGTAAAAACCTGGTGATATCTTATGTCAACTTTGTCCTGAACTGAAAAAACACTTACGGGTACAAGGCAACAGAATCAGGCTCTTAACAGTGTCCACTGTTGATTCTCTCTGCAGGGCTCTCTCCCTGCTTATCCACTGAGGTTGTCTCTGGTAGAAAAAGTAGAAGAAGACACAATAAGTGGCTGGGTAGGGAAGTGTTTCTGCTTGTGGTTTTGACTTTGCTGTCAGGAACACCACACTGTCATCTTTAATCATTAAAAGTATTTTCTGAGGGGCTTAGAGCATGGTGGACCAAAGAAGGAAGTGACCTCCCCAAACCAAACCAAACCAAACCAAACCAAACCAAACCAAACCAAACCAAACCAAACCAAACCAAAGCTGTGGCTTGTGGCAGAGTGCTGCCCACCTCTCCTGACTGCCTGTGGAGACACCCCTGTGCTGCAGGAAATGCCAAGTGGGGGTTGGTTGCTTCCTGCTTACTGAAGGGTACAAGGGTGCCCCTGAGCAGCACTGGGGGACCTCGTTCACTCTGCAGCAGCTTGCCTGGTTTTCCATATTTTTCTGGGTTGTCTGCAAAATGCACTGAGGGGTGGAGATGATAAAGTTCTGCTGTAATCCACCATCGTGGATCTGCTCTAGCACCAAGCTTTTATTAATTTATCAGAGCAAACAATGCTTCCTGTTCTGAAGTAAGAGCAAGGTATTTTCATCTCCTTCCTCCTTTGTAAGTAGAGACAGAAACTGATTCCTCGCCCCCTTTTCTTCTAGGTCACCCTGAAATCAGATTTCTTCCCTCTGATTCACTTGAACATCCCCCCCCACCTTTGCAGCATATAAAAAATGGATCCCTATTCTTACACCCAGAGAGGCAAAGGCTCTGCACAGCCATTGTCTCTGCCTGCCTGTGTCCCTGCACACCCTTGTTCTTCCGGGCTCCCTGACACTGCCAGGGAGGAGAAATATAAAGGATCTCAGTGAGGGAAACTCAGCTCAAAGCAAATGCCTGGTACAACAGAGTTTTCTTGGGACCAGATTTTGGTGTGGCTCCATTTCTTCATTTAAGACTTCTAAAACAAACCAAAACCAACCAAACAAAACAACAGAAANTGTGTGTCCATGTGTGTGTCTGTGTGTGTCCCTGTGTGTGTGAGCGCCCTGTGTGTGCAGGCAGGGTTTGCTCATCTGTTGACACGAAGGAGAAGCAAATCTGTCGGGTGGGAAGAGCAGCTGTTGGAGTTTGGGTCACGGAGGTGGAGGAGTTTGCGGCTGGAGAGGCTGGAGAGGTCCTCGGCCGCTCTGGGATAGGTTTGGGGAGACAAGGCCTTCCCGCCGCGTGTCTGCAGGGGGAAGAGGAGGCTGGGCTGGGAAGGGGTTTCTGCGGGGCGCAGGAGAACGCGGTAGTGTCCCGGAGTGTGGAGCAGGGAGGCTGCAGCCCAAGGATTTTTGTATCTAGCAGGGATCAAAGGTGTGTGTGTGTGGGTGTGTGCAGGCTGGGGCTGCACACAAAACGGAGTGAGGATGGGAAGGGAGGGATCTGTTTGTGACTGCGGAGTGGGTAATAAAAAGATCTTCTGTTTCTCAGCTCTGATAATGTGGGGTTTATTTGAATGATCTGAGGCTGCTGCCTGTTTGAAATGCAAATTGTGCCCTTAGAGCAGTTTGTGTTGCTTACTCCTCTAGACTGTTCCCTCAAAGGCACACACTTGGGCTGGCCTTGTGCTGCTCACCTGCCATGGAAAGGACCTAAACCACTGTCTACAACCACAGTAAAAAATGGTGATTTGTCCATAGCCGGGGTGTTTGGTGCAGATGCAGTGTAAATTATCTCAGAGGAGCAAACCCGTGGGACAAAAATCAACAAATACCCTGTGCCATGCTGCAGCAATCCCTTGTCCAGGCCTGAGATGTAACTTCTGATTCAGAAGCTGTGTTTGATGATAACAAAAATTTGGAGACAGGAAATGTCAGCATCGAGATCCCAGAGTGGATGAAAAACAAGGAGAGAGTGTGATGGATGAAAAAGTAATAGTAACTGAGAGTTAACATCATAGAGTGGATCACAGCAGGGGACAGAGTCTGAGCAAAATGATGGATGATTCTGTCTTTTCTGTAGTTGTAGATGTAGCTGCAGAGGAAGGAAGTACAAAATGTGAAACAGTAAAAACCTGGTGATATCTTATGTCAACTTTGTCCTGAACTGAAAAAACACTTACGGGTACAAGGCAACAGAATCAGGCTCTTAACAGTGTCCACTGTTGATTCTCTCTGCAGGGCTCTCTCCCTGCTTATCCACTGAGGTTGTCTCTGGTAGAAAAAGTAGAAGAAGACACAATAAGTGGCTGGGTAGGGAAGTGTTTCTGCTTGTGGTTTTGACTTTGCTGTCAGGAACACCACACTGTCGTCTTTAATCATTTTCTGAGGGGCTTAGAGCATGGTGGACCAAAGAAGGAAGTGACCTCCCCAAACCAAACCAAACCAAACCAAACCAAACCAAACCAAACCAAACCAAACCAAACCAAACCAAACCAAACCAAACCAAACCAAAGCTGTGGCTTGTGGCAGAGTGCTGCCCACCTCTCCTGACTGCTTGCAGAGACATCCCTGTGCTGCAGGAAATGCCAAGTGGGGGTTGGTTGCTTCCTGCTTACTGAAGGGTACAAGGGTGCCCCTGAGCAGCACTGGGGGACCTCGTTCACTCTGCAGCAGCTTGCCTGGTTTTCCATATTTTTCTGGGTTGTCTGCAAAATGCACTGAGGGGTGGAGATGATAAAGTTCTGCTGTAATCCACCATCGTGGATCTGCTCTAGCACCAAGCTTTTATGAATTTATCAGAGCAAACAATGCCTCCTGTTCTGAAGTAAGAGCAAGGTATTTTCATCTCCTTCCTCGTTTGTATGTAGAGACAGAAACTGATTCCCCGCCCCCTTTTCTTCTAGGTCACCCTGAAATCAGATTTCTTCCCTCTGATTCACTTGAACATCCCCCCCCACCTTTGCAGCATATAAAAAATGGATCCCTATTCTTACACCCAGAGAGGCAAAGGCTCTGCACAGCCATTGTCTCTGCCTGCCTGTGTCCCTGCACACCCTTGTTCTTCCGGGCTCCCTGACACTGCCAGGGAGGAGAAATATAAAGGATCTCAGTGAGGGAAACTCAGCTCAAAGCAAATGCCTGGTACAACAGAGTTTTCTTGGGACCAGATTTTGGTGTGGCTCCATTTCTTCATTTAAGACTTCTAAAACAAACCAAAACCAACCAAACAAAACAACAGAAAGGAGACCCTTTAAAATCCAGGCTAATTGAAAGAGTGCTAACACTGGTAAGACAAATGAGTGATATGCGACAAGCCTGTGGTTTCTCCTCTAAAGTGAAGTGTTGTTTTCTTCACAATGGGGTGATTAATACACTCAGGCAGGAATATTAATAGGCTTGTTCAGTTGTTGCAACATTCTCCCCACTGCTGTGCTATTGAGGCCTCGGAATCCGAGCCCAGGGGACGCTCAGCTCTTCAGTTTCTCATCTGGCACGTTTTGTATGTCAGTCTCACAGCACATGGTGCAATGAGAGCTGCTCTATCTTTGCAAAGTGCAGCCTGGCACACTTTGGTTTCAAGAGTGGGGAAATCAAGGCGGGCAGAAGTGATGTGTCAGTCAGCCACTTTCTCCTCTGTGGGTCACCTACGAAATCCTTGACAGTTTAGAAGCCATATATTTGCTCTGTTCTGTGATACTTCTTTCAATATGCCATTCTTCCAGAGAGATACTCTGGATTCAGAATCCTGATTGTGTTCGTTAAAAAATTCTGGAGTGTTTGGAATTGTCAGAGAGCAGCACAGAACTCTTCTATTCTCAGAGTTGTTCTTTTCTGTAACACAGACCTATTTCTGTTCTCTTAGAGCTGTCTTTTAATTCAGTTTACCCAGCAGAAAGACAATGTACTCTGCTCTGTTCCTGCTCCACCTACTTCTCTCTCAGCCTTCCTCCTCATAGCACCTGCCTGCCCACAACTTGTGCAAAATTGGGGTGCAGTTCTTTCTGTCAGTACGAATTTCCTGGCCTTTTAGGGCAGGTAAGCTGCATTCCCAGTACTGGGAACTGGTAATCCAAGACACTCTGCACGTTGGATGCTAAAAGACATAGCTTGAACCTGGGGATGGAAGGCCAACCCCAGCTGGCAGCTGTTCATGGGCCCCTGGGAAAGGTATTGGTGGTCTCAGCCCCCTCCACAAGACAGCAGGTCATAAATAGGATCCATACCCACACCTTTGGCACAAAAACTAAAGATTGATTGAGTAACATGGGCACTGATCTCCTCTGTCGTCCCTGGAGACCACAGACCCCAGAGAGTAACAGTGAACAAATACATTAGGATGAATTCTTCTAGTACTTCTCCTAGGCTGGAAGAAGATGATCTTTAAGGTCCCTTCCAACCCAAACCATCCTATGATTCTATGATACTACAGTAAACGTTCCCTGTATAATCAGTTTTCAATCTTCTTTGCCTTGAAAAGAACTTCACTAATACAAAGAAGCTTTTCTGGTTTCTGGTGGTTTTTGACTTGCTGGTCTGTTTCTAATAGATATTGGGCTGCAGCTTTTGCATTTATCTGATCCTTCCTTACAGCTACAGCCCTTGCTTGAAGCCTTACAGCTCAGAGAACTCAATAAACTGAGAAATAATGGAGGAATTGCCAGTGTTTGGCATTTAGAAGAGCTGGACNGAACTCAATAAACTGAGAAATAGTGGAGGAATTGCCACTCTTAATTGCCACAGCCAAAGTGTTTGGCTTTTAGAAGAGCTGGATCTCGCTGTCCATGGTTGTGGAGATAGCTTATAAAATGCAGATGTTTTGCTAGCACAGGGAGTTTTTATCAGGCTGAACATGGATGCCGTGTTTGGCCACAGCAGAACAGACCATGAGCAGGGCAGAGCCTGTTTTGTCTCCAGCAGGAGCAGCTCCAGGAGCCCAGCAGGACCAGTCCCACTGCCCTGTCCCAGCCTGCCAAGGCCCCGAGCCCTGTGGTCAGTCCCCCCACAGCTGGCACTGCTCTCCCTGGGTAACATCTGCTTCCCCTTTACCTCAGGGAACAAATACATGTAAATACGTAGGATTGTTCTGAATATTTCCATTCGATCTGGAAGTGTTGAAAGCCTCCACCAGGCACCTCACGTTATGTGGAAGATTGCCCATTACTGCTCGAAATAACACTTATTTCATGTGTAGGAGGAGGAGGGAATCTGTTTATTCCAAAATCAATATTTCTACATTCATTAAACGTTCCACTTATTAAGTTCTTTTTTCCGTGCCTGTGGTGGCATTCTATCCTTGTTTTTACCCTCACTACAAGTATATTTTTCACTTAATTTCCATTCCTATTTCCAAATTTTAGTTCTTTGAATTGGCTGATAGGAGCTTGACAGGTCTGGAGTGTGGGTATGTGGGAGAATGTCTAACATTGCCCTAATTTCCCCCCTTCCATATCCTGGGATCTAAACCAGGGTGGCTGAGTGCAGAAATCTGCCTGGCAAATTAAATTGATCAGACAATGTATGCTTCAAACAGAGTCAAGTGGGAATATTTCCTTGAGCTGCTGTGCTCCTCAGGATATTTGAAATCAGTATTGAATTTGAACTTCCACAGGCTTTTTTATTTTGATGAAAGGAGACAGTAGAAGTTGCCTTCTGTTTCATGCAGAATAGCCCAAACTAAGTAAGACTAATTTTCTGTGACACGAGAACCAGGTGGGACTATGATAATGAAGTTTAAAAGTAAAAATGATAAAGAAAAAAGTAATCTGTCTGGAAGGGAACTCGAAAGGCGATGCAGCTCATTATCCTGCCCCAAGTAAGGATAACACTGTGGTTAAAACACTTCTGTAATCCTTTGGAATCACAGATTTTATTCTTTACTGCAGAACAAGAACTGTATTGTCTTAGGCAAGCTGGTTGGGCCCTAATTCAAAGATATTTAATGAAGTCTAGTTCTGACTGATTTTTAGTGAGCATTAGATTCTTAGATATCATTGTAGCTCTTTCCCCCATCTTTCTCTGTCTCAGCCTCCAGACTTGAGAATGGTGATAAAAGCAGTCCTGCCCTTTCATTTAAGATGACTATCTTGAATATTAAAATCACATGGTCTGGTAAGGCCCTGTACTGTAGTGCCATGGGTTGGTGCAGGAATCGAGATTCCAAGGGTAGAAGGTGTTCCTGCTCGGGAAGGATTAATCAGTTCTGTCAGTGCTGCTCCAGACCGAGCAGATTTCTAAACATTTCTGTGTGAGTAGGAAATGATATAACTTCGCTTTATAGTTCATGAGCTGAGCCTTCATGCAGGGCCTTGTTCGGAGTCTGGCTGCCAGTCCCAGCTTGGGAACTGGGAAGAAGGAATCCTTGTAGGCACTTACCTGAATTCTGGAGTTTCTTAAGAACAGCAGGCTGGGAATTCCAGCTCCTGTCTCCAAGTGACACCACTCCACACCAAGGGATATCACTCCCGAGTCTGCAGAGCAGTGTGGGAGGGGGGTGGCCCCTGTGTGAAGTGGGCTGTGACCCCTCGAGGTGGAGGTGACCCTGCTCAAGGAACAGGCAGCTCCTGGGGGAACACGCAGTGCACCAGGCAGGATGCTGAGCCACACTTTGGGTCCCTCACCTTTTTTAAGGCAGCACAGTGAGGAACTGTCCTTGTCTGTCTGAGCTGTCAGGCTCCAGGACACAGCAGGGAGTGGCAAAAAGCCTCAATCTGTTAATAAGGCAGCAATTTTTATCCCATATAAAAAAAAATATATATATCTATTCAATCCTATATATATATCTAAATCTATCTGTCTATAAGATTGAATTTAAAACCTTGTAATAACAAAGCACAATCCTCTTATATTACTTGACTGTGTATTTTTCACCTTCTGTTGAAGATGAAATTTGTTTTCATGGGTGCTTAACAGACAAAGGAATATGTATTTGATCTTCTTATTTGTATTACAGGCTCCCAAGAAGGCAAAGAAGAAGATAGAAGGTGGTTCCAATGTTTTCTCTATGTTTGAACAAACCCAGATCCAGGAGTTCAAAGAGGTTGGTCGTCACTCTGCTGTTCTCTATAGTCTCCTGTTATTGCTAATGAATAACATAGGTTTTGTTTGTAATCCTTATTCAATTCTCCATCTGCTTTAACAGAACACACAGTTGTTTTCTGAATCATCCCTGTGGTTTTGGCTGGTAGATCATTTTCCTAGTGTGTTTGTTTGTTCTTTCTTTCATTCTTTCTTTCTTTACTTCCCTCACTCCCTCCCGTTTCAAGCTCTAGACTTATTTGAAAAGCACCCAAGCCCCCACCCCAAAATAAAGGAAAAGTATCATCTCACCCACTTCAGCCCTGATTCAGGAAAACACTTGAGCACATGTTTAAAGTTAAGTGGTATTTTAAATAAGAATAGTCTTACGTGCTCGAGCAGTGTCCTAAATAGAGATGCCAGATTGAACCAGGGCTTTCATTCGTGCTCTGCTCCACAACAGCAACAGAAAATCCTTGTCTGTGCCCTTCTAATACTGCCCACAAACTAGAAATGAAAATGCCAAGAAGCCCTCAGCTGGCTTTCTCCACAAATGCCAATAAAACACGACAACATGTGGAGATGAACTAAGCACCTTTCACTCCCAAGGGATTTGGTATTCCCTGCACTGTAGGTTCTCTGACCAGTTACCTGTGAGGAGCTAAAACTGATGGGGTGGCAAAAGCTGGAGCATATTAAAGACAAAAAATCTGTTCTATGAGTATATGCTCTTTTTCTGTGTGGACATTCTAGAATGTCCATGAGACCATCACTGACTTTGCACTGGTTTGTCATTTTAAATTACTGATTTTTGCCCCAGATTTTCTAACTCATATCTCCAAAGCAATTTCCAGTGTGATAAATGTCTACTGTTTCACTTTGTGCTTTCACATGGCTTTCAAGTCTACTTTCCTTGATGATTTCCACCAGGAAATTTCAGTGATGGACGAGACTAAACCCCAAGGCAAGGACTGGGAATATGACCCAGCTAAATGAATTGGAACCACTGATCACTTCTCCACAGTCAATGGGAACCTGTTTGACTCTCTTGTCCCACCTCTTCTCCATATCCTAGGAACCTCTGTTTTATTTTCTCCAAGGATTACTATTTGAAGATGCACCCACAAAAAGAAGAACTGGACAGAATCTTCTCAAAATCAGATAATACCAGGAGCATTTCTAGGAGGATGGTGGCAGAAAAATGACAAAAGCATGAGGCAGTGGAGTGGTTGAGTGAAACCCAAAACCATGTTGTGTCTAAGAACTGCATATTTGGGACAAGTATTTCTGAAAAGCTGGTTTGGATTACAACATTTTTATCTAGAGATTTCAACCAGCTCACCAGCAGATGGTTCAGCATTGCTGTTATGTTATTTGAATTTCACCCACTACAATGCCTGCTGCTCTTCCCGTCTTCTGTGAGCTGCCTGGGTTCAGCTTTGCTCTTCATATTTTCTTTCTCCTTTGCTTCCAAATTGTGGGGAATCACCATTTGAAGCAATGGGAAAGCATCTCTAAAGAGTTTGGCTTAATTTTTTGTAAGGGGATGGTTTGGAAGGTAAATGTAGGATTATGAACATGATGCTGAAAGGAGACTCATGGGCAAAATGGTCTGTGAGCAGTGGGGCTTTGCAAGAAACTGGGGGTGAAAATACATGAAGATAGATGGAGATAACTTGTTCACGGGAAGACGTGCAACCTGCAGGGCAGCAGACTTTAAAACTCTGCAAGTTACTGTATTCTCAGGGGAGCACTGTCTGAAGAAAGAATAATTCCTGGCCATTGCAAAGATACACTCCCATATTGATGTGCCTGTCAGACAGATAACCAGCTTCAGAGCCATGCCAGGATCAACTAATACTCCCCATAGCATGGCCAGGGGAATTTCAGGTCATTAAAATCTTTCCAAATCAATGAAACATTATATGTGTGATGGCAGCCAAGAGATGGACACACAAGTGGGTAAACAGATAGATGAGCAGTTAGCTGGCTTGGTAAACAATGGTTAGAGCACATGAAGTCTGTGTTGGCTGAAAAAAAAAGCAACCCCAACTGTTTTTTTCTATCAAAAGTTAAATTTTGCCTGACAGGAGTATTTAAGGTCAGCACATCAGTGTCAGTCAGAGCACACAGTGCACTCTCAAAGATGCAGTGTATTGGAAAGGGAATAAATCTTTGAATAAATAATCTTATGGAACCTACATTTCTCTGTACTTTTGGAAGTTCAGCTACCTCTGTATGATGGATCATTCTAAGGCCCAGGGGGAATCGACTTCAGGTTGATAGCAGAGAGATATCCACAGAAATGAAATGTTTTACAGAAACATTTCAGCCTCATTCAAAATATGGGGTATGGGGAAGGTATAAACACAGAGCAACCTGGTTAAATTGCACTGACTAAAACCTCCCTAATTTAAACTTTCATGGGTTAAGGGCTGAATGGCTGGAGCTGCCAGCACTGGCTTCAGCCCAATGCACGCTGCACTGAGCATTAATTTAGTAAGAGAAGTTTGGGTGGGTTTAATTAAGCCCCTTGCCAAGATACAGTAATGTGTTGAAAGTGAGGAAAGTGCAATGATGTGGAGGAATCAAAGGAAGTTAAATATTCCTTTTTACAGCGTGAATATCATCCCCTCATGGACTGATGTGTGTGATTGGAGCACTGTCCCGTGCAATGGAAATGGCAATACGTGTTCCTTTTCCTTCCCACAGGCTTTTACCATCATGGATCAGAACAGGGACGGCTTTATTGACAAAGCAGACTTGAGAGACACATTTGCTGCACTAGGTAAACTGATAATCCAATACTTGGGAGATATGCTGTCTCAGTTTCAAGCACAGAAGAAAGGTCGGTATTAGAATGACAGTGGGGGGAGAAATGAGATCCACGGGAGGCAAAAGGAAACCTGTTCAGTTTGCCCTTCCTGCCTGTGGTAGTTGGGATCTCACTACAGAGCTCCAGCTGCAAAGTCTCCCGAGCAGGGAGTGCAGTGAAGGTCTGATGCCCTCCCTGCAACTACTGCAGAAGAAGCCCACCCAAGCAGGGGTCCATGCCAGGCATTTCTGATTTGTCTCTGAATCCAGGCTTCCCAGGCTGCACCTTTTTCATCTGGGAGCCATGGAATATCCACTGATTAGCACTGCTGTCATGGACTAGCTGCCCCTCTGCCCACACAAACGTAGGAGGGCTTCATGGGAGGTTCTGTGCTGCTGTGAGTTTATGTGGGGTGAAATGTGCATGTCATGAGATTAGGTATTGTCCATTCCATGGCTATCACAATCTTGATCATATCAAGCATATTAGAGCAAATCTTCCCAAGGAAAGAAAAAATTCAAGTGCTCATGATCCCAAACCTGGAGTCGTATCCTTGTTGCAGCATTTGAGGCTTGAACAGTGATGTAGGCATTTGGGCTTTTGCCATCTGGAGCTTATTAAAAAGAGCTTGATAAGAATCTTTAGAGCTCCCCGGGGTGGAATCAGACGCCAGCAGAGTCAGTGGAAGGAGCAGAAGCTCCTGAACTCTTTATTGTGACAATGAGGTTTGCAAACTTTGGCCTGTAGCTACTGTTACCCTGAAATATTTATTTCTTAAGGCCAAGTTCTGCTATCTTTCCTGTTCAGTGAAGCCTTTCAATGCCTATAAAGTACATTCACAGCAAATTACCACTCAATTTGAGGAGGGTTGCCAGGGTCTAAATTCTCATCAATAGGGCTGCACAAGGATGGTGAAGGGATGCCACTACTCAGCTCATCCATCTGCCCTCCACTCAGAGACGTGTCTCAATATATAGGAGGGCAAAGACTGAGACCTCGGATTCACTTCAGTCACTTTGATCTCTGCTATATTAATATCAGAGGGGCCCATATTTCACCCGAGGTAAAACAAAAAACTCCAAACCAAAAAGCAGTTTATTTGGAAATGCCCCTTCTCTTGTCCACTGCTGGCCATGTCTTATTTATCCTTCTTGCTCCTTCAGTCGCCCTTTGATCTCAGAGCCAGCTCTGCCAATTCTTTTGCACTGGGGTATTCAGGAGTTGTGTTCTACCACGTTATTAGCAAAGTTGCACAGAGCCCTGAGCTCCCCAGTGGGAGGAGATGAATGGGAATCGTTTTTTGAAACACAACTTGTGATTTATTATGAAAAATGATCTCTGCTGCAGGTCGTCTGAATGTCAAGAATGAAGAGCTTGAAGAGATGGTGAAGGAGGCGCCAGGTCCTATTAACTTCACTGTCTTCCTTACTATGTTTGGGGAAAAGCTGAAAGGTAAGCACCTCTGGGGGATTGGAGAGGTATCTGTCAAAGATCCTCGGCACTGAAATATCTCAGCACCTTGCAAATTATAGTAATGTCTCCACAGAACAATGCTTAGGGGCAAGGAGGGATCTCCAGCTTTGCAGACAGAGGGGAAGAATGAAAGGCCAAGGGACGGTGCAGAGGACAATTCAAAGGGGGGATTTCGCTTACACAAGCTAACATGAAAGTGGTGAGTTGAGGTCCAGAAAGCAATGAAACCTCAGCAGCCTGGAGCACAGTGCAGGGGAGTTATTCACCATCAGAAGGCTCCTGGGCTGAACTCATGCTCCTGCTCTAGTCATAGCACTCCCAGTGTTAGCTGGTTTTAAGTATTTCTAAAACCTCCCCCCCTTTTTGCACTCCTTTGGCACATTAAGCAAACATGGGTTTCCCTCATTTTCTGTGTTCATCATAACCCAGTGGCCCAGCCTTGGTGTCACTTGAGGTCAGTAGCAATTTTGCCATTAGGTGAAGATTTCACTGAATGCTTAATGGAGTGGATAAATCAAAATAATTAAATTTCAGTGGATTTATAATGATAAGGGAGAGGGGTTTTACCCATGGCCATATACAGGGAACACTGGGGGAAGTTCAGGAAATGTGGGTAGAAAATTTGCTGTGTGAGCTGGCAATTTAGTCATCTCTCTTCTCCAGTTAATGGCTGGAGACTTCAAGAGAAGGGGTGTGAGGCCAAGACAGAACTCCAGTCATCTTCCTACAGGCAAAAGAGAAAGGTGAAAGCCTTCAAAGCAGGGCTGGCCTTAGCCAAGCACATTCCAGAAGTTTGTTAAAATAACTAATGAATAGAAAAATGGAAAAATCTGATCCTATCTTCTTAAAAACATTTATTGTTTTGTTTCTGGACTCTGGCTTTGTATTTCTGAACACAATTCCAGTGAAGGGTTTTCTATGCTTGGAATAGAAAATAGAGAGGTCTGAAAGAAAGAATTCATGTAGCTGGTGCTGGAAGAAGGACACTCTTGCTAAAGAGGGCAGGAAGTCTGGGAGGTGATGGAGAAGGCTGACTGAGGAGGGGATTTTATTCCCCAGACATCAGTTTGTCTGTGCTACCTCCACCAGGTCATTCCAGGTGTCTTCTGGAAGAGTAGGCAGGGCCCTGCTCCATAATCTTCCTCCTGGGGTATGTGTTGGTTTGTGTGGGGTGCCCTGCTGCCTGCTCCATTTGTGAGCACAGAAATGAGCTCTTCCTCCTCTCCCCTCTTCCCCTTGCCCCAAACATTTGCTGGAGCTGGCAAAGCCTCTGGCCCTGCCAATCCTGTGGCCTAAAAGCAGAGCCAGCACAGGAAGGTGAATGGCAAAGCAGAACCCTCTTGTCTGCAGGTTTCCTGTTGGCTACTAGCAAAGGAGGAGGGTTTTTTTAATTTCCATTTGGTGAAGGGAAAATCACAGCTGTGCTTGTCATGCCCTTCTGGTTGGGTTTGTCATGCAAAGGAAGCAGAGCCAAAAGACTGCACATTCCCAATCAAAACTAATTGGGATGAAGAGCCTTTGTAGTGCAATTAGAAAGGGAGAAAGGGCTAGAGGAAGTGGATATGGCAATTTTGCAACACTCTTTATTAGCTAAGTACCACTCAGAGAATTTGGTGAAAGGTGCTTTCTAAGTAAAATTTGTTTTGCTGTAATTGATTTCTGTCATAAAGGGGAAGCTGGGATTTTCAGGATGAGCTTTAGCTTTGTATGTTGAGATTATGATGCCAGATGAACAGCTAACAAAACTCGGTTTATGTTAATGCCAACCACATGGAGCTGCTTCTACAGGGAGTCAGAATAATACAATTTGTACAGAAAACAGAGATGCCGCACATCAAAGGAACCACTTTATTTACCAGCTAATCAATAAAGAATGCCTGCTGCATTGCATCTCTTCAAAGCCAAAGTCCAAGGATATGACAGAGTAGAAAATATAAAACACAGTAAGGAAAAAAAATCCCCCCCACAGTGGTGACTACTTAAAATGCAGCCCTCTCCTCGGAGCTGGGGGATGTTTCTCTTCATGGGACAATCAAAACACTCATTAAACACCAATGCTCTTTGTATTGATCACAGATTCATTGCACTTTGAATACATCGCCTACAGCTTGGCAAAAAAAATATACATGGCCATTGTGTGGCAAGAAGGAGGCCATATAGCCCGAGGTTTGTTCACTGTTATATCCACTAGGATCCTGCTAATCCTTGTGAAATCTCTGCAACAAAGCAAACTCTGAAGGCATCAGGAGTGTCTGTAGAGCAGGGAACCTTGGCTGGGTTCTGTTCTGGTTCTACCTCTGCCAAACTTCGAAACAAACTTTGAATCCGCAATCCTTTGTGTTCTATCCTTTTTTAATCACTCTTTCAGCATACCAAATAGCTTCATTTTGCCCATGGAATCAGTTCATCTGCTTGTAAATTTGGTTTCCTACAGTTACAAAGATTTGTATTATGCATACTACGGTAGTATTTTGAAATATTGGGGAATAGTCAGAAACAGAGTACACAGTGTATCCTTTGGTGTGGGTTGAAAATGAGTGTACTCAGAATCTGCAGTATTACAGAATAGTCACAAGCCCCAGCCAAGATTAAGGCACTGTGAAAACGAGTCCCTGACACAAACTTTTTCCAGTCTAAAGAGATGGAATAGATAATGAAAAGAAGAAAAGGAAGACCATTACAATCGTTTTACTGCTGGGAACAGAGGGGCAGGGATATTAAAGTCATGCCGAAAATCTGTGGCCCAACTCAGAGCAGAAGCAAAATCTTGTGGCCACAGTTCAGTGCTTTAAACCATCCTGTTTCTGTAAGTAACACTTAATGAAGAGACACTTAAGGGGAAGGGCACAGTGGGATGTAAGTGCAGATCAACATCTCACATTGATCATCCTGTTTCCATTGCATTCCATTGGCACTGGGATTTTATGATGAGCTCCATTTCCTTTAGTGAGGGAAATAACCTCTTCACTATATCACCAAGAACAAGTCACATCAAAAAGTGTTTTTACAAGGAACGTACAGTGCAAGATTAAAGGAAGCCAGTGAGGGGAACAGTTTGTTATATTTTCGTTTCTGAAAGCCACTAATCCTCTGGGTACTGATATTGGAGACCAGTTCCTGGAAGTTTTCTCTCCTGCAGACATAGAATAGATATGAGTTATTATTTTTAAGCTTCTGAGCATTGAACTATTCACCTCTATTGTTTATCTGACATGACAAATGCTGCCGACTTAGGGAACCTTTGTCTCCAAACCCACAACTGCAGAATTCTCCATTTTGCACTGTTTTCAAGCGAATGCAATTACTTAGCAAGTATTCTGCAGCCAGAGAAATACATCCAGGCTTCTAAATTATATTTCATTAATTTTAGGCACGGACCCAGAAGAAACCATTCTGAACGCTTTTAAGATTTTCGACCCAGAAGGAAAAGGCCGCATAAAGGCAGACTAGTAAGTTTATTTCAAATCCTTTAGAAGAATAACAACAATAATGATAATTGCACAGTTTTAAAGAACTGCTTAAAAGCTGTATTTTTCACAGTATTTTAAGAGGCAGAGGAACATTTAGCCTTTTAAGCCAGAGTTTAAAGTCTGGGCTGTTGTATGAATGTATTTGTATACCAAAAAGAGATGTTATTGTCTTCAGACATTGCGAGAGCCAGCGGAAATATAATCACATGTAGGCCATTAGATAGCCTTTTTTTGAAGGTCTGGATATAAATCGACACATGACTTTTCGTAAATTAACTCCATATGTAAAATGAAAATGAATGTCTGCTGCCTAACTCTCAGTGCTTGACTAAAATGGGAAAGCTACTCCCCTCTTTAAAAAAGTGATCAATTTAATTAAATCTGAGACATGCAGATTTTTAGCGCAGGACATTTTCCTTTTTATGTGTTTATCATTTGAGCCTTCTGCTTCTAGAAATAATTTGCTGTAAAATTCCACTAGATACGGTGAGAGCCAAACCAAATAATACTATTAATAATCTGGCAATTATTGTCAATATGGCTATTTTTAAATAAGGAGGCAGAACCTAATTTGTATTCATATCCTGTTGCACCAACAAAGCAATGTAAAAGGACTTTAAGAGGTAATTGCACAAATGTAAACCCCCCTTGCACTGCCAGAATGGTGCAAGCAGGACTTCAGGTGAGTGAGATAAATGATATCAAATCAGGGCAGTGGATGAGGAGGTCTGACCTATGGCTCCAGAGAAGTGTTTTATGTACCTAGATTTATGCACATGTTTAGATTTGTTCATGTGCTGAAATTTGATGGTGAATTTGGGGTCTATGCTCTTACTGCAGCAGCCATTTCAGGTAGATTTTATAAAGCATGTTATGTATAGGAAATCTATCAGGGAACTGTGGGTTACAAAATAGTCTTTGCACCAGTTATTTCTGCTTATGTTGTGATAACCTCTGACCAGAACCCTGTGGAGATCTCCATGACTTTATCTGCAATAACTGATGAAAGTTAGTTGAAAATATAAAATTCATGTACAATATTTTTTCCTTTACCAGTGTGCTTTTCTATGGCAGTACCCCAGTGGGTGTGAGAATACAATACACAAAATAGAAGTAAAGAGACAGTCTTCTGACTAAGAACTTCCAAATTAATTAAAACACAAGTGGATGTAGCAATCAATGAGAAGGCAGAGTTGTCCTGATTGTTTTGGGGTTCGCATCACCCAAACAGCTTGGGAAGAGCAGTCAGGGATCATATCAGGAGTGACTCAAACAAAGGAATAAATGCAGCCTGTTGCCAAATAGGGCAGATCACACCCCAGTGAAATCACAGCCTTGAAATACGAACTCCTGATACCCCAAACCCCATGAAATGTTATATTTCCCACCACTCTCTGTAACGATATCCTGCATACAAAATCTGCAGCTTGCCACCCTGTGTCCAGTTCTGCATTCTTTGGATGCTGGAAGCCATTTGGAGTTTGGGGCAAATTAGGAACGCAGTATCACACTCCAAAACGAAGATAAGAGAGAAATATTTTATTTTTCCTTGATGGAAAAGGTCAACCTTGTCCCCACCCCCACTGCACTGCTAACATTAGACAATTGTTTTAGTTCATCACCACAACAGAGCATAATGTTTACTTATTAGACCCGAGGGTAATGTTGATCATTACAGAACAAACCATTAAATCAATTCCGTGGATGTCTTTGAGGTTTAACTTCTATTCATATGCTTCCAAAATGTAGGCATTTGAAGTTTTGAAATTATTTTTCTGTTGGCTCATGCAGCCATTTCAATGCGACAGTTAATGCTAATAAATAATATTTCTCCGTATTAAAAAATCCTGGAATGTTTCTCTCCAAAACCAGCCATGCTGACCTTTTAGTCAGAACTTCTTTTTATGTTCATGGAGTTAACATCCTTCTGGAGATTTTTATGTCTCTTCCCTCTGCATGTTTTCACCTCTAGTCTGGAAATGACTCACTTAGTCCATGTGGTGGTAGCTGGGATGGAGCCTTCTAACCTTTCCAGAAGCTCCAGGAGTTTATAACTTACTTCCAGATTCAGTGACAGACTTTGTTTGTCTGCATCATTATACCACACACAAAACCCTTCCTACAGCATGATGTCAGACAGAGGAAACGCTCTCGGTGCCGTTCTCAGCTGGTGTGAACTGGGGCAGCATTTGGAAAGGTTGGGTGATTCAGTCCCAAACGCCACTCATGGGGCAAAGCGAGTCAGGCCAACACCAACTGTGCCTGATGCTGAGGCCAGTGAAACTTTTCAGATAAAAATGGCCCCGGGGGGATGGAAGAGGTCCCAGGCATGCCGGACTTTGGAGGTGTTTGGCTGAGCTCGAGATGTGTCTTCTCACAGCCACAGAGCTCTGCTCCTTCCCACTCACCTGTTTTCCTCCAAGACAGCACTGTAGGAAGGGCAAACCCGGTGGAAAACCAAAAATGTCCCAGAGATTTCACAGACAATTTTAAAAAATGTTTTTAAAATATCGGAATGCAACAATTTGTTGCTGTATCTGTAACTGTAGAAGGAATTGATGTGAGCCAGTTCAAGAGATAACATTTAGACTCCTAAGTCAAGGCAAATGGATTTTTTTTCCCAGAAGACTTGGTGTTTGGTTTGGTTTTTTGGGTATTTTTTGAGAAGAAAATAAGCTTTCTAAAGAAAACAAGATACACAAAGAAAAAAGTGCATAATTTCTGGCTTTGGAAATTGTGAGTGTTTGTTTCCCTATAAAATAAATAATGGAAAATGTGCACAGATCCTTTAGTCAGTCCTTCTTCCTTATGAGTGTGCCAGAGCCTACTGGGCTGTGCATCAGAAGATTATAATTAGATATTTGATCTTTTCTTTTCCCCTAAATACTTTAAGCATGTGAATAGAAGACACACAGTGCCCAGATCTCTTTTTAATTCAGGCCTGTTTGCGATGAAGTTTATTTGTGACTTCTGACAAAATTGCTTCCTTCTATTCACCAAGCTCCTTCCTGGATCACACTTCCTATTTACATTTGCTAATGCTGTTTGTCTGGGGCATAGATATCCAATAATCAATTTATGCTGAGGGGAATGATCTCTCTACTCTTGTGACCACTGATCATTTGAGAACTTGACTTCAAAAATGCAGTCACATACCAAATGTGCCAGAGGAACAGAGCAGAAACAGAAATTTGAGACAAAGAGATGAAGAAACTTTGCTAACTAAAGAGAATGGTGAAGTAACACAGGAAAAATATATCCAATAGCTTAAGCTCTGCCTGTGACTTCTGAGTATTTCCCAAAGCTTGCACAGAAATTTTCACACTAGTCCTTGGGAGTAAGATCTTTATTCATTGCCCAGAAGATTATTTTTTCAGTTTTCCCTTTCTGGGCTTCCAAATGTGCACTTGATATCAACAAGACTCCGCACAAGTGTGTGTGCCCCTGATGCAAGCTGTATGAGCAGCCTTTTCCTGAAAAAAATCACAGGTGTCAGAGCCATGAGTGCCACTGTAGCTCTGCCATCCAAAGTGCACTTCTGTCCAGGGGGCTTTTCTCTCTGGACATGAGCAGTCCATGGCAGCAGACACGGAGGATTTACTCTTTTGCTGGAACATCTGCACCCACAGTAGGTGAATTTTGCTCCCCTGGAAGTGTTCCTGTTCAGGCATGATTTCTATTATAAATAGTTAGTTTTAAATATTCCCTTTAAAAAGCAGAAAGGCCTTCTTCCAGAAGAGCTGCTGCTCTCACTCCCCCATAACAAATTCTAACAAATTCTTCAAAAAAGCAGCCTTTTTTCCAATCTACAAACCAAACCAGATTTCTATATTCGCCTCAGCTTTTGTTTTTGTACAACAGACTGCTCACCTGCCATCACAGCTTTACAGTTTGTTTTACTGCTCCAGAATCGTCTGATAATGTAGAAATACATTTGGTCGAGACAAAAGGAGACAATTCTGCCTCTTCAGCACGAATGAAAACTGTGAGATTAATACAGGAATTCTTCTACAGGAAGGGGAAATTGTTGGTGTTATTGAAGGGATGTTTATGTGAATAGAACTGAGCTTATACTGTTGGATGTTCCAGCACGTGGTGCATGTGCTGCCCTCAGCACACGAGTAACTGGGGGATGTAAAAAGACATTTCATCTAAAGGGGTTAGACTAGAAACAGAAATAATTCTTCCTGGCTTTTCTGTTCACCTCTAAACTCAGGTAAAAAAATGACAGGCTCGACTGCCTTCCCACAATGGGCTGAAAACAGGGTAAATCAGCTGAGAGTCTGCCCCCAAAATATTCTCTTTGATGTAATTGCATGGGATGCAGATTGTGTGTGGGATAAGCTCCGTGTTACAGTGCTGTAACTCCAGATCAGGACAGTGCAGCGTGAAATACAACAGGTCTCCCAGAGCTCCCCAGCTCCTCTGGGAATGGCTGCATGCAAATAAAGGATTCTCAGATGATGATTTGGAATAGCGGCTGGAGTTCTCTTTCAAGTCCTCTTTCTCATTTCATGCTCTGTTCCTTTCATCCTCAGATTTTACAGAAAATATTCTCTCTTTTGGTTTTGTTAAGTGATCCAAACTTTAAACAGCAAGTGAGGAAACCTACCATTTTAGGTTAAGATAAGCATACAAAATTGCTGTATTTCAATTACAGTAATAACCTTAAACAATTTTAAACCTCTATAAAATGTCACAAAAGCGAAATAAGTTGGCAGAGCGAGGCATTGACACTGATGGGTGCCCACAGAAAATCTCTTACAATATCATGTAAGGATTAACAGCTCTAATTTATGCGGTCACACAGATTTTCTTTCATGCAACTTCAGGAGGGATCTCGCCATCTGAATTGTCATGTGCCATTATCACCCTTTAATCAGGTTATTTCGTTTTATTTGAACAGCATCAAAGAAATGCTTATGACACAGGCAGACCGGTTCAGTCAAGAAGAGGTAAGGAACTTTACTCAAAATAGAAATCCAGCTCCAGCTCCTGTTCAGCAGTAAGTCCTTGCCCCTCTTTAAATGCATGAATTCAGCTGAAATCCAGACTGAGAGGAGGTTGATGCCAGCTCCAGCAATTAGAAACGATTCAAAGTATCTCTTCTGAAGAGCTCCATGGCTAAATCAAAGTCAAATAGATTCTCTGGACTCCCATCGAAGTGCAAGTGTGGCCCATCTCGTGCTGTTCTTGCCCATGGGGAGCTGGGCAATGGATTCGCTGGAGTCCAAGTGAATTTGGGTGGGGACCGTGTTCTGGTTTCCATCTCTGTGAGTTATTTGGTTTGAAATCTGAAATGAGGTACTGACTTGGTGGTTTGTGTGAGCTGGAGCACGGATTCTGCCGGCTGGGAGGAATTTAGAGGGACTTTATTTTCAGGAGAGTAGATGGGGTTGGTTTGTGGACAGAACAGACTGGACAGTCTGTTCCAGTCAGAACAGAGACTGGACTGTACATTTATCAACCAGGGCTTATCTCCCTGGGTTTCTGGGAGAGCTCTCTTCAACAGGGAACTTGTGGGATTCTAGCAGGACTTTATTAACCAGTTGTGTCCCAACTCCTGTTTCAATTTTACTGAGCCTAAGGAAAACGTTCCCGTGGTGATTAAAGGAGCACAGCATCAGGGAGCTGAGCTGGGTTGAACAGGAGAAGCTGTTCATGTCACTGCCCCACAGCCCGTGACACTTCTCTCTGTTTGCTCGGCAGATCAACCAGATGTTTGCTGCTTTCCCTCCAGATGTCTCTGGGAACCTCGACTATAAGAACCTCTGCTATGTTATCACCCATGGTGAGGAGAAAGACTGAGAGCAGAGGGAGGAGCTTCTCCTGGGATGATGCACCGAGTTCTTTCATGATGCTCTTGTGTACAAGACAAAGGGCTAAACATCCAGGATGTGAAGCCATGTGGTCATCAGAAGAGAACCAATAAAACAATTGAAATAAGATTAAAGTTATTTAATGCTCCTGTTTTTATAAAATATCAAAGTACCAGTTTTGTGAGGGTTTTTTCCCATCTTTTTTCTCCTGTCAGTGGTTTGAAATGGAATTTTCTTGATGAACTGGTGCTTTTGTGATTTATTGACAAACCTAATGTTCAGCAGATGGTCCACTGGGCACTGCAGTCTTACTTAACCTCTTGTCTTTTATACATAAGCTCCATGTATTAATTGAGAATTCCTCTAACTTATTGCACCAGGAAGAGTATCTGGCAAATAGAATTATGTTCCATTCCACAGCCCCTAGCAATGGAAGTCTAAATTAAACAATCTGAAGCTCTTGTGAATATGCAACATGCCCTCTCCATCTCAGTGATGTGGCCAGCTTCTGAAACCACTTGACTCACTTGCTTTGCTGCAAATGAGCAGAAATAGTGGAATATTGGCTGTTTTTCTCACAGTAAATATAACTAGGTGCACTTAGAAGCCAGGAATAATGAATTTCCCCCTTCAGAGATCTTTATTATGTGGAGGAGGTTGCCCATGACATAACAGTAACACCTGGTGTGTCACCCCTGGCCATTATCCTTGAGTTACAGGTGAGACAAGCACTGCAAGGATGTGTTTTGTCAAAGATCATCAAATCGAGGGGCAAAGAGAAGAATTTGGGAACTGTAGCCCATGAAAGCAGATTACCTCTCACTTTTATAATCCAAGATTGGCCTAGTTTTTAAATGGGCTACAGTTTCTTGTATTTAGACTTCTAGGAACTGGACATATTCTGCCTGTGTGGAATATTGCATGAACTCTTCCTGCGTGGGAGTCAGGAGGACGCTGCAGCCAAAGGAAAACAAGCCTCTGCTGTTTTAACAGCTCATGAAAATGCTTTCCTTGTGCATCAGTGCTGCTGGAGCCACAGTCCCACAGACACTGAGGGGAAGCAACAAGCCACTTATTTTCTGTTTCCATCTTCTTCATCTTTGTAGCAAGAGAACTTGAGGGCAACGTGTCCAATTCTGCCCTCGCCAAGAAGGGCAGAAATTCCATGAAAAACTTCAACATCTGCATGACTCAGGGATGTGACATTCATCCCTACCTGCATTTTCTGTTGTTCCAGCAAAATCCTGCACTCTGTGCACTTCAGTAATAGAGAACTGGAGTGAGAAGGCTCTTAGCACACAGAAAGTTCATAAAATAAATCTCCCCCTTGCCCCTGTGTGCAGATGCTGTGTGAATGTTCCTGCACCAGCACTGTTTCTCCAGTATTGATTCCCAGTTGTATCTAGTAGGAATTATCTCTTTTTAAAATATCAGTGGACACAGCTAAGGACAAAATTCACTCCTTTCGTGCACAAATCTTGCAGAAGATGTGGGCAAGGCTTTAGCACTTCTTGCCCCCTGTTCCTGTAACACTTGAAGCTACACTCAGAGCTGTCCCTCCCAGCACAGTGAGCAGCTTCACTGGGCTTTGGGGACTCAGAAAACTTCAGTGCAAGAGGTGGAAGGTGTCCTTCCACCTCTTGGCTCACTCACCAGATAAGCTTTCCTGAACAAGCCCAGTTTTTATTGCTGTTTCCCTCAATGGGTTTTTTTCTCCCCAGAATGTTTTTCCTCACAGGTCCATGACCACTGCCCAGGGGATGGGGTTGTAGATTGGCAAGTCATGGAGGTTGAGGATTTTTTCGTGGGCACAATGGAAAAGATGATTTATGAGTTTATGCTTTAGGCTCTTCTGCAGACCCAAGTGACAGCTCTTCTCAGCAAAGAACAGAGCTGCTGACGGGGGAGGGCTGCAAAATGGATGTTTCATTTGCAGACTTAATTTGGAAATTTCTTGAGAGGTGGGTCTGTAAAATGCTCTTGTGTGGCACAAACATGTACAAAGTGTAATGTACCTTGTATAAGCCCCACAAAATCACATTCCTGACGAAATGAGGACTGAGCTGAAGTCACTGAGGCATCAGATGTCAGACAGTGCTCGTGGTTCTTACACTGTGTAAAGATTTCAGAATGAGACTGAAGATGAGATGAAACAGCATACAGGCTTACCTTTGGCCTTCAATCTAGAGAGATTTACTTTTCCTCATGCAAGCTGGTAGACAAAATCTTTGATGATAATGCTCTTGAAAGATGAAGTCACACTTTTCCATCAAAGCACAGATTTTGATGGGTCCTTTCTCATCTGTAACTGTTGCATGAGTTCTTCCAGTGCAGCTCTGTGACTTCTCAGGCTGATGGGGGTCTGGTCTGAACAGCTCCATGTTCTCCCCTTCCCCTGACTGCACCCCCTCCCTCCCTCCCTCCAGTCAGCACTAGGGCTCAAACACACACAGCAGGTGCTGACTGACAAGAAACCTCCTTGCTCCCTAAATTTCCTTTCTGGACTCTTGGACCTGACTGCCCTCTTTAGTTCTGCCTTGTTTGGATACTGCTGAGGTCCCTTTACCTCACCCTGCTGCTGCTCCTTGCTCCTTGGGGAGCAGCTGCTCCCTCACACCTGCAGATGGGGCAGGAGCATGGAGCTGTGGGAGGATGGAAACAGGACCACTGAGTGTGGATTAGCTTGAGCCAGGCTTTACCATGAGGAGAGGTTTAGTCTGGAGCATTGCAGTTTGGAAGGAAATCCCTTGATTGCCCTTACTTACCTTGAGCAACCTGGGTAACTTTTTGGAGGAAGCCAAACCAGAGGCTCTGCTTGGAATTCAGTCCAAATTCCCTCGAGTTCCTGATGGGACCACAGCAGGGTGCAGCTGTGATCCCTGCAGCAGCACCAAGCAGGGATGCACCACCAGGGTGCTCTCAACCACCAGAGCTCTGGAGACCCTCTGAAGTGGTTCGTGGCTTTACAAAGCCCCAGCTTCCACCTGACCCTGTCTGCCTACAGGCTTTTTGCAGTTCTGCTCCTTCCTTCTTGCTGCACTTTTATCTTGGTTCAAAATCCATTTCTTCCTTTTTTTTTCTGCCTGTTACCCCAGAACTGTGGCACTTCAAGGGCAGTGCAGCTGAGGTCCCTGTTACGGGCTGCTTGAGGAGATCTTTGGGTTGGGCTATGCCACCAGTCTGGTTGCTCATTTGGACTTCTGCACCATGGACCCTTGGACCATCATGCAAGACAAATGGGGGTTGTAATGCTCCCCTTCTATGAGGGGGAAGCACAAATGATCAGATAAACATCATGAAAATATTCAAGATTCAAAACAAGCCTGTATCAACCCCAATTTCATTTCAATCTCCATTTTCACAGGGGGACATAGGGCTGTGCTCACAGGGTTTGGATGCAGATTCAAACAACCAAAGGGAACAAAGGGCTCAGATTAATTCCACAAAACAGACTTTCACCAAGCATCCTTCAAATGATCAGATGGGAACTGAACTTGCATGAACCCTGGCAGTTGCTCTTCAGTGTCAGCCCTTTCACAAACAATTACTATTTGGATGGGAAAAAACAAAGAAGCAGGGTAGAATTGATACTGTATTTTATTAACTCTTAAAAGTTTAATCCCATAAACCTTTCTGAAACCTTGTGAAAGGATAGAGCAGCCTTTGAAATAGACTGTCGTAAGAGGCAGAGAAAGGTTCTCATGAGTTCCCCCAGTTTGTTGTTCTGCTCAGAGGCAGGATTGTTGTTACAAACATTTGTCTGACCTGTCTAAACTTTGTAGGTAGCCTCAAGTCCAAAGCCAGCCTTAGATTTATGCATTTTCCCCCCCTAACCTAAATCTTTCTGTCTGCAAATTAAGCCAATTTCATCCTTTGCATCCTCTCTGTAATGACGTTAGCACAGTGGAAGCCTGTTTAGTTTTCTTTTTTCAATATTCTTTTTCCAACTTTTCCTCTTAGTAATCTTTTCTCCACTCCAAATTTTTCTTGCTCTCTTTAGGATTACCTGAAATTTGTGCATATTTTGTTTTTAAACACCCTATGCCAACTTGGACACAAAATTCCAGCACCAGCAAGATTGGAATAATTATTTCAGAGGTTGGTTGCCTGTAAAAAGCCAAACAAACCAATCCCCCCTTGTGATTCAGCAGCACTGAAGGTTATGAATGTTTCTAGGCAATGTGGGTAGAAGTTTATTCCAACCTCCCTTCCTTAATAACTGCTTCTTTCTGATCCCCCTGTAGCTTCTTCTGTCTATCCCAGAAAGTTCCTCAGATCTGATTCCCTCTGCCTCTGTTACCTTGGTAATGTGCCAGCAGGGGTTGTCTGAGGACATACCTTGAATTTTCACTATCGTTAACGAGGTGCAGATTGTCTGGAGCCTCCTTTTTCTATCTGGAAACAATGCCAAAGCTGTTTAACATTTCTATCAATGACCTGGCTGATGGGACTGAGCACAAATCCATGCTTCTCCCAACGGTGTCCATGGACAGCATGAGAGGCAATGGACACGTTGGAACACAGGAAAGCCCCTTTAAACTTTTTGACTGTGAAGGTGATCAAATCTCAGAACAGCTTGGCCAGATAGGTTGTGGAGCTCCCAAATATTTCTGGAGATACCCCAAACCCAGCTGGATTTGGTCCTGGGAATCCTGCTGTTGCTGATGCTGCTCTGACATGAGGTTTGGCCTGGACAATGCCCTGAGGTGCCCTTGCACTGCAGACCCCTGTGCTGCTGGTGTCACACGTGTCAGCATCGTTGACACAGCCCAGGGGACGCTGCCCTGGCACCGGGGTGACACCTGATCAATCCCTGCTGCACTTTGAACCTCGGATCCTCTCCTGAGCAGCTGCAGCCTGACCCGTTACTCCTTGAATTTTACTTTCTTCTAACACGTAACGACCTGCACTGATCTTTAATTCCTCCTTGCTGGCTTTCTATCTCCTCTTCAATTTACAGCTGTTCTGAATTCCATCCCTGTCCTCCAAACTCCACATAAGCTACCTTAGCTTATTGCCTATCATCCACAAATTTAGTGTGTTCCCTGTTTCCCCCTCCAAACTGTTAACATTGAACAGTATCTGACCCTGGGACAGTCTCATCCTCCTCCTTTTCCCTCTCCCTTGTCATCCTTGAAATGTCTCCTGATTTTATCATTGATAATTCACATTGGACATGTTTTTAACTGTACTCTGGGGCATTGGTCTTCAATCTGCTTGCAGGTACAAAGTTCTGTACCTGTGGGCCTCACCTCATTTCCTCATCAGTCTGTTTGAATTCAGGTGGTCACCAGCAGGATGTCCATGCACCACATCTCTCTGAGCCATCCTGACAATGCTCCTGCCCAAGGAGCTGGGATTTCCCACTTTGAATGGGGAAAAAACAACTTCAACCCAGCTGGTTTATACGCAAGAGTAAAACCACTTGGATTCCTGAAGGGGAGCCCCTGGCTTCCACCAGAAAAGTCTGCAAACCCCACGGCCATGGCTGAACCCAGGATTCAAGTTCCCAGCTCATGAAGGAACGCCCCTGGGATGTTGATGCTGTGCATAGCTGTCTGTCCAGCTGCAGTATCTGGGGTCCCTTCCCTGCTATTGAGCCCTTTTCCAAACTCAAGACTTTGGGAGCCACAGGAAGGAGCCAGAATTCAGATGCTTGGAGCACATGTGGGCACAGTATTTGAGACAGCAGTTTCCTGATGCACAGATCTGAGAAGGTTTATCAGAGTTGTGGAACTTCAGTACTCACGTGTATTGACTTCACTTTGGCCACTTGGATGTGGTGTATGTTCAAGGAGGCTCCTCTCTGCAGGACTTCTCTTCAGAGGCTGAAGGGAGAGAGGTCCTTGAGCAGGAGTTTTGTGGCACTTAAGCTCCCCTCTCCTCCGATTCAGCCCCTGCAAGCATCTGCCCAACTCCACCGGTTGTAAAGCAGGGGCCTAGGAATGCTAACTCAGGTATTTAAGGTCAAGCATGGCAGTACCTCCTTGAGTCCTCATCTGATGAACTGTTGCCATTTGTTACTGTCCCTTTCACTTTAAATGATTGCTTAATGTGCCTGTTGACCTGAGAAACATAAATTTTTTTGCAAAATATATGAGCAAGCTCATGTTTGGTCAGCTGCTTCAGCAGGAATACAGAGCTCAGATACCAGGCCAGGCAGGATTTTTTTTTTAAATAATGATTAAAAGACAGCAGCTGCCCTTTCCTGGGGTAAGAGAGCTTATGTACAAGTGAGGGGAGATCCAAACAGCCTTGTCCCTTTAAGCTGTGGAAGCTGCAGGTACCACCACAGCTGTGATGAGCAGAAAGTTCATTACCGGAGCGTGGGGTGGGATGGGGAGGGGCTTCCGCTAGCAGGCCAGAAAGAGATAAATCTCCATGAATTTCCTGGTGAGCCAGTGCCTTAAAGCTATCAATGTAAAAAGGATGCAGTTTAAATAGCAGCCAGAAAGGGGTTTTTTTTGTAGAACAGGAATTAGCCAGTTTCAGCAAGGATTGTGCCCCTCCCCAACCAGGCTGAGAGTGCAAAGGCTGTGACAGAACTTAATGCTTGGAAAAATAGTACTGGTGTGAATCAAGTGCTGAAGCAGTACAAATATCCATATTTTGAGTGGAATTGCAAAAAGCCTTATGGAAATACCAGTGATTTCTTTTTAAATTGGTGCTACAGTTCACCTGGGTTTGTACAAACAGGTAATGCTTAAATACTGTATATTACTGCCCTGGAAAAGGTGGAAAAGTCCAGTTTTGTTCCAAAGTGAAATGCATTTGTAGCAGTATGGGCAGACCCCGAGGCTGTCCCAGCCTGGCTGCTGGCAGTGACCCCCGGTGTCCTCTCTGCTGTGGCTGTGCCAGCCCTGGCCACCAAATGCCACCAGGTTTTACCTTCGCACACCGAGCTACAGCCACCAGCTGAGGGCTTTGGCCAGGGCCCCTCTCCCTGTGGTGAACGTGAGCTTTTCACCTGCATTTTTACAATAAACTGCAGGCTCCTAAGTCCGTATGAAATATTTTCAGGTTGGCTAAATTAAATCCTGATTTGTTGAATACTGTGACGCCTTCGAGCTGCTGCTGAAGACAACCGGCAAGTATTTCACGCAACGTGTTTGAAACCTGTCTTAGCTCCAGTGTTTTTTCTCCAAAGCTACAGAACCACTGGAGCAGGGATGGCAGCCGGAGCGGCCCCTCACTGGTGGGGGCTGTCAGTGCCAAGGGCTCCCCTGGCCCAAGGGAGCTGCCAGAGAGTGTTAAAAACATAATCAGAAACCTTTTTGGAAAAGGTTAACTCGTTTATTAAAAACAGCAGCTGGAGACGGAGAACTGGGGTAGGCCCAGTTCCCCCATGACAATCCAGAGGATACCCCAGAAATAAAACCATCACACAGCACCAAAACCTCCCTCCCTGCTCCCTGGCCACCTCCGTAAAAAGAAATGGGCCTTTTTCCCCAGAAAAGCAGTCCCTTTATCCCCCCAGAGGGATATTGCCCAACCCCCCGAGTTCAGATCCTTGCTCTTGGAAAACCAGTCATTTACCCCGGTCTAGCTTCTTGATGGCCCACAACTGTGGGCTGATTGTCCTGGGCCTTGCCTTGGGAAGCCTCCGCTGTTTCTTATCTGAAAATAAGAAGCCCTAGCCCCGCTTCCCGTACATTCAAATGCTTTTAACAACTTAATAACTTTACATTACATTACTGGCCCAAGAAAGCCAAAATTGTCCATAACAAGAGGATGAGGAGGGCCCGGCCCGGGGCCGCTCCTGTCCGCACACAGCCCGGGCTCTGCTGTCCCCGCTCCTGCCCCGCCGAGGTGGAGCCGAGGCCTCGGCACGCCAAGGTAAGCCGGTGGATTTTTCCAAACAGAATGTTAATTAGGGGGTTGGAGGCCTCGCAACAACCCAGGGATTGTGCCTGGGGAACGGGTTCTTTGGGGAGGTGGGACGGGAAGGTTGTGGGGGTTTTGTTGTTTTGTCGTCCCGTGGCTGTGAGTGACTTTCAGTGCCCTGTTTAGTCAGCTGTGGCTGATTATATAAAGTAACCTCCTGGCTTTTCATATAACATAGAAAGCTTATCACCTTTTCCAGCCAGTACAACACTCATTAAAGTCCCTGGAAAAACAACCACCTGCTTTTACTATTAAAGATCTCCTGTGTTTTGTGCCTGCTGCAGTGGGTGAAGCCCTGGGGCCTGGGCAGTGTGTCCTTATGGCAGGGCCTTTCCAGGCTGCCTGGCCTTGGACCTGGCTGAGGGAAGAAAACAAATCCTTATTTTTTTTTTCCAGATGGCTCCCTCTAGTTACGTCTATATCTCGAGGTAAAAACAGTGAGAAAAATGGAGCCGAGTTCCCCAAAGCCCTGCTGTCATTGGTGTTCCGTGTTAGGACTGGGAGGAAAGTAAGAGACCTGGGCCAGTTTAACTGCTGTGGGTATTGGTGGCATTTTGTGGAAGGGCTGAATGATTTTTGGTGCTTTTGTTACATTCAGCGTAGCGAGGGACAGACCAGAGGCCACTTCAGACCTCTAAAGTGATGTGCTGGGTCTGAACTGCTTCCTTGAAGAGCACACCCCTCCTCTCATGACCACTAAATTCACTGAATAATTCGGGTAAGTTGAATATGTCCAGTCATTCAAAACTCTTCTGGTCTCACTCAGTGCTCCTTGCAAGTACCAAGGCATATTTTGTGAACTTTGGGTTAAAAATAAAGCCCCAGTGCTGGGTGGTGGCTTGGGGGCTCTGAGGAGCTGCCCCTCAGCCTTCCCTGTGACCTCCCAACAGCCCTGCTTGGCTCCCTGTGGGGAGGAAGGTGCAGGGATGGATCTGGGAACAGCTAAAGCAGAAGCAGCTGAGGCAGAGCTTCAGCTGCTCTCACCAAGACAAGAGCAGATGTTCCCAATAAAACATCGACTCCTCAGATGTGGGTGCCTGGCTGATAACAAACAGCAGGAGGGCCCTGTGCTATTAGACCACAATGAAGGCTGGGGTGGATTCTCTTGTGTCTATTAAACACTTGAGTTTGGTGGAGCCCTCAAATGCATCTTCATCCTTTACCCAGCTGCCTGCACTGTTAAACCCACAGGAACTTCATATCTTTGAAACCTCTCCCACTCTGTCAGGCTTGGCTGAAGTTTGCATGTGGTTATTAGAGCAGAGGACAGGCAAGTGCATGTTTTATTATTCTCCATCCCCCCCAGTGTGCTTTTTCGTGTGTGCATATATCCTGCTGCTCCTGAATCAATTTGCTGTTGAATCCTTGGTTTAGTGTAATTTAACTGGCAGGGATGGGAACTTGGAGGCTTTCTTCTCTTTTCTTAGTTGTTTCCATCTACTGTTTTATGAATATTCCATTGCTCAATAACGGGAGGTGGAAAAATGAAATCCCAAGATCATCTTGTAAAGGATGTTAATGACCATGAATGTAACCAATATAGTTAATAACAGTCCAGGCAGAGATGGAAGACCATTCCCTTCTTTTGAGCAAGGGCCAACATAGCTTTCTGATTATCCCTACTAGAGAGGGATCTGGATATTAAAGGATAAGTCATGCTAAGTATTTCCTTCTTAGACTCCTTATTCATTTATGCCTACTGGTTTTTGTCATCTTTAAAGGTGTTGTTTAGCCTGGTTTGAATTACTTTAAACCCAAAAGTTTTAAAAGACGGCTCTTGAATCCATGGAGATGTTTGCTAAATCCTTTGATTAAAGGGATGAGGTTTTTTTCTTTAAGCAACATTTGGTAACAAAAGTAAGAATTATTCTTAATTTGAAGTGTGAAAGGGAGGGATGAGGACTTGTAGAAATTTCAGAGATTTCAGAAAGCTGCTCTTGGTGGAAGGGGTGGCGTGTGCTTGGTTTTCTTGTGCTTGTCTGAGTTAAACATTGTGAGGCTTAACAATGATGTACCATGTCATCATGGACCCCAGCATGCAATTCTTAGAGGGAAATAAAAAAGAAGAATTTTTCCCTTTCTATAAAGCAAAACCCAGTAGAAGACCCCCATATTTTAGCCCTGGAGCAACGAGAAGATAAGGAAGTACCGGGCAGAGGGAGAAACAAAGCCCTTTGGCTAAAGTGGCTGTTGCCTCCAGGTTTCTCTCAGCTCCACCTCTTTCCTTTGTCCCTGTATTCTTCAGTCTCCTCCTCCAGTCTAGCTGCCTCTTAACCTCATTAATACTTTGCTTTGATGGTCTTAAGTTCTTGACAATTTATTCCAGATGTTTGCTACTTTGAGTGAAATAGATTTCCCAAATTTCCTGTTTACTCTTAGTGTCTTTTGTCTTTTTCTTCTTTGAAAGTGTGACATTTTTTTTAACCTCTTAGCAATCCAGACATGTTAGTTCACTGTTCCACCCCCTCTTCCTCCTGGCATCTCCTAAAGTTTGTGGTGCTTTCCATAGAATGCACGCTCCTTTTTTGTTGTCTTCTTGTGGGGCAATCTTGATCTTTTTCACCTTCCTTAATTCTGCACACATGAAAGTCTGACTCAAAGGTTTTTTTGGTGTGTTTGGTGTTGCTTTTTTTTCCTATGGGTGCACACCCAGAGGAGAGCAAGAAAATCATGGAGAGAGAAAATTTAAAAATCATACTTTTTGACAGGCTCCAGACCAAATGTCCTTCAAACATGGGTCTTGCTTTTTCCTTCAGGTGCTTTCCATGAATTATGTGGAGAGCTTTGAGCAGACAGAGAGGGCTGGCATCTGCTCCTCGAGCTGCTCAAGGTGTAGAAGCTGTGGCTGCTGTTAACAGGGTTGGCACAATTCCCTGCACCAGGAGTGCAGTTGGAGCAGCACAACTGACCTGGGAATGGCTGTGCTGATGGAAGTTCCCATTATAGCAATAAAAATGTGTCCATTTTAAAGTGGTTGTATGGCTTTAATTATTCTCTTGTTTTCTTTAAAAATACAACCAAAAACAAAACAAACCTTTACGTGAACCAGGTTTTCAAGTACAAAAGCTGTGCCCAGACCAGGCCTTAGGCCTCAGTCTTGCAGACACTTTCACAGGTGCTTAACTTTACCATTATGAGTAATCCTATTGATTTTCAACGGCACTGCTCAGGCAATAAAGAGTGGATTTGTATGATCTGGGGCTTACCATGGGGTATATCAGAAATCGCTCTTCTGAAATTAATGATTACATGGGTGTAAGAGGAGTGTCCAGCCCAGGATTTAGTTAAAATTAGTAGGACTTTTGCTTGTAGGCTTTCTTTGAAGTATTTAGCTGTCTCGTCTGCTCCTTTGAGTGCTCTATCTCAAAGGCCAGTCATTTTTTGACTTTTGTTATGATGACCTTCAGAATAAATATTCAGGTAGTACTTGGTGTACTGTGACTTTCTATCTCTTGGCCAATTGTAACTTTCCATGGAGGCTCTTCCAAGTGTCTGTGCCTTTACAATGTCGTTTTTGTGGTGTCTGACACTAGCTGAGCTCACTCTGCACGTTTCCAGCCTCTGGATCTCTCTTTTCCATCCAGTCGCCTGTTTTCATGAAACTTGTGGCAACGTGACAGCTCTGAAACTCCTGTCTCGCTCTCAAATTGGGCTGAAAGCAACCAACTCATTCAAAAGTTATTAGAGATGCATGCTCATGCACACCATGATCATATATATGCAGTGTTTTTGAAGGAAGTCAGGCAGAAAAAATAAAAAGTGATTTGATTAGGGATAGATGCATTATAATGTTTCATGAGCTTGAAAAAAAAGACTTTTCTGTATGGCTGGTCTTACAAATATGCTTTACCCCATTTTATCTCTTACCCCTCTTACCAAAAACAGGCATAAAGCTACTATTTATGCAAAATATTGGGGAAAAGCTCTTCCCCGAGAGGGTGCTGGGGCACTGAACTGGCTCCCAGGGAATGGGCACGGCCCCAAGGCTGCCAGAGCTCCAGGAGCATTTGGACAATGCCCTCAGGGATGCACGGGGTGGGATTGTTGGGGTGTCTGTGCAGGGCCAGGAGCTGGACTGGATGATCCTTGTGGGTCCCTCCCAGCTCAAGACATGTGTCTACAAAATAGATATGGACAAGCTTTTTTTGGAAGCCATAGAAGGAAAATTCCCCTTTTCAGTGCTTCGACAATATAAATGTAGGCTTGGCACCAGGGCTGAGAGCTCTGTGCCAGTTGCCGACACGGTGGGTGAGTCATTTCTGCTCAGGTGTTTGCTGGAGAAGGAAATCTTTGAGTTCTTAGAGAAATACTTGGGGGGAAACAGCCCTGTTGTGTTAAAGCACCAGGAATCTGACATCCCAGCCAGCTTTGTCCCAGCTGCCTGTGCAGCAAATCACCAAAGGGAATGGGGATTTGACTCAATCCAGCCTGTTTTCCCCTTTAAAAGTGCAATTTTAATTTAAGGAGTTTCAAAATAGGAAAAGAAAAACAACTAAACCCCCCCCAGGTACTGAGATCAGGAAGAGAACATCCAGCTTCAGCTGGAGCCTGCAGAGAAGGAATGTTCCGTGTGAGGGGTTTGTTCTGCACCTTGTGCTGCACAGCACTGAGCATTGCAAGCCTGGCTCTCAAAGTGGGAGTGCTTCATGCAGCAGTTGTGCAGGGAATGCCACAGCTTTGCCTGGAGAGAACCTAAACTGCAAATTTTGCAGAAATTGTGGCACATTTCTGTTGAGCTCAGTGGGAGCAGGTCAGCACAGACTCGGCTGGATAGAGCTCTTTGGCACTGTGGGATTGCGCTGAGGAACCAGGGCTGGGATGCAAGACACCAGGTGAAGGCTGAGTCCCAAATTCTGTCACTGACTCAATAAACTCTCGAAGAAATTGCTTTTGCACTTGTCCATCTGATTGTCTTTGGAATAATTGTGGCACTTTGTCAGGGTTCTTGGCACTGTGCAAGTGGGTGCTTTGCAGGAGTCTTCAAGCCCCCCAGGAATTACCAGGTAGATGATGATAACTTGCATATCCATTGTTGTTTCCTGGCCTGTGTGGAACTGCCTCATCCAAGTCCAGTCTGCATTTAAATTCAGTTCTCAGGACAAACATCAAAAATTCCAGCCCTGGAAATGCTGCTTCTTTCCTGCTGTTCAACAGCGTTCACTGCCAGTGTCATTGTTCTGCCTCTCTTTTGGGGAGATCTGTGGGCCTTTGGAAGGGGATGAAGGTTATAGATGGTTTTTCTCCCTCCTTTAGCTTGTAAGACCAGACTCCTGGGTGCTACCAGGAATCTTGCACCTTCACCAGGGAGAAGGATGGGATTGCTAGGTCTTGTACAGCCCCAGGGGCTGCTGCCACTGCCTTTACTCCTTCTAAGTATTGTTCTTGGGGCACTGCCACTGCTACTGCCAGGACTTGAGGCTCTGGCTCAGCCCCTGCTGGTGCCTTTGCTGGCTCAGATGCCTTTTCTTGCAGCTCTCTGGTCAGACAGTTGTTAGCTGCAAACCTGGGGCTTGGAAGATTGGTCACTTCTTGTCTTAATTTCTTTTCTCCTCTTCATTTGCTGTTCACCATTTTGGAGATGAGTATAAAGAGAGACATACTGTGTAGAAATAATGTTTATTTTGGGAATGGTCCACGAGCTGTTCTTTCAGTCATAGCCTTTGGTGAGATTAGGACTGAATAGTGTGTCCGTGTGAGGCCAAACCAATGAATTTGGGTTTGAAGGCAGCAATGTCCTGTGAGAAGATTTGGTGAAACTGGAGGTTGGGGTAGAAAAATGTCTTTATTGGGTTGTTGGAGCTGTGCAGCTGTTCTAGGATTTTGTTGCTAGCCTAAAAAATAATTAATTCCTTTTCCATCTCGAAGATGCCCCTCAGGTCCTGCCTGCAAGGAATAGGATCAGCCAGCATTCTCCATGCAGGACTTTCCTCTGTCCTGTGTCATTTGGCAAAACAACACAGTAGAATCTTCAGTGTTGGTTACAAAATACTCATAATGGGCATTGAAACACACTGAATTTGCTAATATGGCTCTTCATAACTTTCATGTGTAGAAGCCCCAGCTGAGATCAGGGCCTTGTTGTGTGAGATGTTATGCAAATACATATTTTGTACAAACAGGATGATGAAATCACATGGAAAACTTTATAATCAAAGCAGAAAAAGAGCAGCAGGGGAAAGAAAAAACCCTCATGGAGTTGCTTCTTCAGGGTCATGTGGTGGGCCACTGGCAAAGGCAGAACAGCAGTGGGTCTCCTGGGTTCCAGGCTGGGCCTTATCTGCCAGGGCATCCTGTCTCTTCCAAACCATCCCCGTGCCTTCCCAGTGCTCCTTTGAATTCTGTCGCAGAGCTGCAGGACTGAGGGGGTTCAGCTAATTCACTTTACCCTTTGTTTGTGAATCTGCTCCCCTCCCCAGAGCCCTGTGGCTGCTCTGTGCTGCTGGGAGCTGAGCTGGGCTTGTTTGGTTTCCAGAGAAGAAACAGGGCAGAGCTGGGATGCTGCACTGAGCTGTGGAGATGCCATCCCAAGAACAACTTGTGGTCTCAAGCCAGGCTACCTGGGTTTAAATTGTGTCCAACTGCTTGAGCCAGGCAGCTAAATACTTCTGCAACTTATTAAATTAACCAGTTAGACCAAGGCAATATACAAGGTACACAGGCCAAAGAAAGCATTGTGGGTGTAACCTTTTGAAGGAGAATTATAGTTGCTGCTGATCACGCTGTTACAGTAAATGTGGTGTCAGTGTTTCCATTTTGGTCTTTTTTTTATTTTCTTTTTTTTTTTCCTTTTTTTTCCCTGTGTGAAAAGGTTTGCACCTCATGAAAAGGTTTTCATGTGCTGTGAAATGCAACGTGAAACCACTGGATCTTTGTCACCCAAAGAACCTGATCTTTGTTACCCAAAGAATCCGCACAGTTTATACAGGGAAGGAGCAGCCTTTAAAACTGGGATTTGAACCTGATGCCATCCACCCAAAAGTTTGGGTGAGTTCAGCTTGCACTGGATTCTCCTTATTGTGAAAAGTATTCCCTTTGGTTGTTTAGCACTGGAGAGGTGACAAACCATGGCTCAGGTACTCCCGTGTGGTTCAGCTCTGGGGACACAAAGAGCTTTGCTGTGTTTGTGATTTGTGTCGGTGTGAGGTGAGGGCAGGATGCTGCTGCATCCCCACAAAGGGCTCTGTGACTGGGCAGGCTCTGCCTCAGCTCACACAGACGTGCTGCGCTTGATTAATCACCTTCATTATGGTCATATTCTCACCCGGCCAGGAGCAGGGCACTGTGCAGAACCAGCCTCCCTTTGTTTCCCTGGAACTGCCAACCTGTTTCCCCAGGCCACACCTCCTTTCTAATTTGAGTGACAAAATTAGGGAAAAACTGGTTTGCATCTTGCTCTTCCATCCGCCTGGGCATGTTTGGGAATCCCTAAGAATGACTGAAATCAGTGGTTTAAGCTATTTTCTTTTTTTTATTGCACACCTCCCACAATAACTCTGAAGTAGCTTCACAATGGAAATGCTGACACAACTCAATCGCCTCAGCCCCGGGACTGTGTTCCACCTTCTATTGTTTGCCTTGGCCTCTGTAAATTGTATATTGCCTCAGTTTAATTGGTTAATTTAATAAACTTCTGCAGTGCTGTATCAGTTGCCTGGCTTAGCTTTTATCCACCAGGCTGATGAAGAAAGTGTAAGTTTCAAAAGCTTTCCTGTATGAAGTTAATCAAATAAAAGGTATCTCCTACTGTACTTTGCATGTATGTCTTGGAAAGATGGCTTGAATTGTCACATTTTTATAATTAAAACATTTAACACAATCCTCTAAAAATCTTTGTGTAGCTTAAAAAAGGGGACTTTTTCACTTCAGGCTGTGCAATGCTTCAGCAGCCACATCTGAATGGTACCTTAGGCCAAAAATGGTATTTTAGATGGACTCTTGGGACTGCAGAGAGGGGAGAAAAGTGGGAAAAACATAACAAAAATGATCTAAAGGTATTATGGAATGGAAGTCTTGCAATCCCGCCATGTGTGAGGCTTGGGTGACCTGCGCTGATTTTCTGGTTCTGGCTGAAGCTCCTCACAGCCACGAGCAGATCCTTTAACACCTCTCTGCTCTGTTCCCTGTTTTTCCCATTTTGAGAGTCTCATTAATTCCAGTTTTGAGGTTTGGGGCTTGCATGCTGCAGTGGGGCTCTTTCTTTCCTGAGCTGGAGTAACAAGGAGTCTGAAAGCTCAGCACCTTCACTGTGGGTGCAGCAAAGCCTCTTCCAGGCCATGCGGAGAGCCCCGGAGAGGCCCCATGTGAGGAGTGTTTGTCTGTGCCCAGCAGGGCCACCGAGCCCAGCGCACGTGTAACACGAGCCCAGCTTTATCTATTTTAATCCACAGCTCAAGCATCCCAAGATTTAGGGGTGTTCATCTATCAAGAGTGATTTAGATATACTTGATCATGCCTCAGGGCAGGGGGACAGCCTAGGTTACTTCTTGATATCCCTTCCAGCCCTGGTTTTTTATGACTCTATTAGATCTGACAACAACAGAATCGTATACTTTGTTCCAAAGGCTTCGTCCATTAATTAGTACTTTGTGGTGCACATCTCCTCTTCCCTTGAGGAGCTCTAAGAGGTTGACAAGTGCTAATTAAGTCCTACAAGAACTGGTGTGTTGGGTAATTATTATTTTACAGGTAGAGAAACTGAGGTGCAAATGTAACCCACAGGAAGTTTTGGGACAGAATCTCCCTTCGATGCTTAGCATTTTAGCTGCTTAAAATTCTGGCAGGGCTGTGCCTCTGGGCTGTTGTCAATGGAGAATAAGGTGGTGTTTCCCTCCTCCTGCCCACATCTGAGCCAGTCAAGGCTGTAATGGGCTCACCAGCCACGTTTGGGCTGCATCAGCATCAGAGGGGCACTGCTGGTAAAAGGAATCTGGCCTGCGTGCCAAAAATAAGTTTATTTTTTCTCTATTTCATGCTTCCTGGACTTGCAGAATTATACTGACTTTAAAGGGGAGCTGCCCCAGACTCCTGAATCAGGCATCTTGTATAGAGAGGGAGGTAACCTCCTGCAGTCCACGCCATTTGAGTGTAATTTTCTATCAAACATTTGCCAGTGTAATTAGTCTGCTTCAGAGTTCTCTGGTGTGGAGCGACATGGCCAAGTGGCATTTGAGAACACTTGAAGAGGAAACGGGTTAATTAGTTTAGCTCTGGGTCAACAGCACCTCAGGAGCCAGACTGGGTCTCTATCTGGGTTGCTGCTGTTTGAAGTTCTCTGTTCAGCCAGCAGTGCCTGGCTAGAGGAGGCTCTCTGGTGTGGGTGCTGAGGTGTGGCTGGAACAGCTTCGTTTGTCCTGCAGCAGGGTCATCACCCATTTCTGTATTTCCATCTGGGATATTCTATCCCTCAGAGAGACATCACATGCTGGTTTTCCCATGCTGCTTTTCCCCTGTCTTCTGCATCCCACGACACCAGTTTGCAAGGTTAGGCTTTGTGCAGGATTCCAGGAAAACTCACTGATTCCGGAAATACTGTTTAGTGTCCTTAATCAAATTCTGTCCCGAAGACTCATTGATTCCACTGACTTCCTTGGGTCTGTGAAGTCTGTGCACAGGGATCTGAGTTTGATCAGCTGTGGATTCTGATGAAGAAAATTTCATTCCACCACACCAATCCTCAAACCTCCCATTTGTAAATTATCCAGCTGAATCCCCACCTTAGGTCTGCACTCACAATTAAAGATCAATTTTTCAAGAGCCTTTCCTGGCTCTGCCTGAAACACGCATTAAATGTTGGCAAACCAGGAATGCTGACCTGAGAGTACAAATTCCAGGGTGGTAGCAAATTTGTCCTTGATGTGCTGCAGAGGGGCTGGTTAGACAAGTTAAGCTCCAATTAGCAGCTTTCGTGTGATGGAAATGGTTGTCTTGTTGCCCCTGTCCAGCCCTGTCACGGTGCCGCACACCAATTCCCTCCCCTGCTCCAGGGTGTGGTCTCCATTAGCGTTTGCACGCTGTAATTTGTGGTGCTGCTCAGTTTAGCAGGACCACGTTTGCCAGTCCGTGTCTTGGTGAGAGGGTGAGGTGCCTATTGCAACCAGGAGGGGTTTTCCCATTCACACACGGTCTCTGGTAATCCCACAAGCCGGGGTGTGATGCAGCTGAGCACGGCGGCACAGCCTGGGAGGGAATGGGTTGGTTTATCTAGAGGGCAGGAGGAAGCGGTGGGAATGAGCCCCAGAGATGTTTCTGCCTCGTTTGTTCTCCCTGATGAAGGGTTTTTCTTGACAAGGACTACACAGCTGGGCTTTGCAAGTTATCTCATCCCAAACTGTGCTGGACATGCAGGTGTTCCCTGTGCTGTGTTGTGCTCCTGCCAGAGCAATTCCACCATGGCTGGGCAGATCATACCCACGGCGCTGCACAGTCCCTGTGCAGTGCCCATTTTTGGGGAATTCTGCCGTAGGGTTGTAAACCTTTAAGAAACAGTTCATGCAGTTCTGAACATCTCTCCCTGTGTTGGATGTTTCAGAAATGGGGCTCCTTTCCTTTCAGAGGTGGCACTGCAGAATGCAGGAAGGAGAGACTCATCTCCCAGCTTTTTCCAAGGAAGCAATCCCAAGCTGTTCTGCTGGAGAGGCAGGAGCCAGGTGGAGAGGGACAGAGAAGCATTGGGAGCAAGTAACACTCCGTGGTTTTCCCATGGTTACAAGCCCAAAAGGCTTGTGAATGGGCATTAGCAATGAATCCTCCCCCTCCTCCACTCACTGTGGGCCAAACCTCCTCAAACCTGTCCCACTCTGTTGTGTCCAGACCTGGAGCCTATTCCCACCAGGAGAGGCTGCGTTTTATGGCTGTGCAGGAAGATGGGACCACTAAGGGAAGGTTCAGTGTTCAAGGGCTGCAGCTGAGAGCCCAGCTGAGCAGACTGGCCAGTCCCCAGCTGCTAAGAGAGCAAATCAGTGAGCAGAAATGTCCTTGAGCATTGCCAGAATGGCCAATGGATCCATATCCATGTCCTAGCAGAGCTGGGCGTTTCAGCCTGAGCATTCATGTGAAATCAGAGGTGAAGGACTGGCAGGGGACAGCAGCAAACCAGTCCAGGGGATGTTAAACACCCCCTCTCACTGAGCCAACCCCTCTGAGCACGTCCGTGTCCATCTGGCAGGTAATTAGCTGGATCTCTGGTGGAAGAATCAGTGAAGGGATCCCTCTTGCCACATCTCCTTGTAGAGTGACTACTCTAATTTTTGTGACATCCAGCTGGAGGGGCTCTGTATCTGTCGTTACAGACCATTAAACTCCTTCAGATCCATCTATATATTTTAAGTAGTTTCTGACCCCTGGGTAACAGTGGCTGAGGGGGATCTAGGGTTTTAAATTTTTTTTTAAAGGAACATTTTCTTGGATTGAATGAGTCAAAAAATTTTTGGCTAAGGAGGCTGCATGTTCACAAGCTCCTGTCCCAGCAGGCTGGGCATGGGCAAAATCTGCCTTCCACAGCAGCTTTGTATTTCCCAGAATACAACAAAACCTGTCGGATTGTCCCTGATCTTACCAGCAAATGGGACAGTTTTGTCTCCAGCAAGAATTCTTCTGGTTTCTTAATTACAGTAGTCCTGATACTGGTAGGCACAAATTTTCCTGGAAGAGGCAGTAAGGAGTTGAAATGCTGCAGGGAATAAACAGGCAGAGCAGTCTGCTCCAAAAAGCTGCAAGGAAAATGTTTCTTAAAAAGATTCTGGAGGGATGGTGAAAGTAGTGAAGGGACCAAAAAGGGGAATTGGTTCGCATTGAATAAAATGCTGTTTGACCCAATACATAATGCTTCCTTTCATTAAAGTGCCTGCAATATTTTCTTGTTAATTGAAATTAATTTATTAATTTCAGTTTGAAAATGTGTAAGCACTTTCAGGCTGATGACTTTTATTTTTTCAGCTGAAGCGACAAATCCAACATAAATTTGCAATGTTTTTATTGACCCAAATATGCCTGTTTTCTTTGGGCTGGGATAAAAGTTTGAGCTGAGAAACTCTGGCTGCTTCTGATCTGGACAACACCTTCTGCCTAAGGATGCTTTCATTCATGAATAAAGGGATAAATAAGGGGAATCAAAGCCCAGGGAGGCAGTAGGTGCTCTGTGAGGGCTGAGGATTTCACACAAAGAAAGGAAAATTGAAAGAAATGGGCAGTACAGGTATGTTGAACAAAGTTTTCTGTCCCTGTGTAAGGTGTTGTTATGATTTCTGTGACGGTCCTGGATCCCAAAGGGTCTGTAGCAGTGGTGAGATTCTCTCAGTTACCTGAGCTAGAGATTTGCGTAAGTAACAGTGTCCATTTAGAAATGTGTGGGGCAGCAGGGGAATGGGAGACCTGACCACTCCAAAGCACCATTTCCAGGCCATCTTCATCCTTCACCTTCTAACCAGTGGTGGGAATGATGTCCCAGTTGCTCATTAACCAGCCTTCAACCCCCAAAATAGTTCCCAGCCCATTTTCTTTTTGGCTAAAATAAAGAGTCCTTTATCCCTTTGTACAACCAGGGATGAAAAGGTGAAGTTTTCTTTAGTTGTTCTCAATAACAACAATATTTTCTTCTTGCAAAAGGACAATAGGAAAAGTTTACAACACTAATTGTCAGTGGAAGCAATTTTCTGAAAGGGGGATCTAGGCTCAGCTGTTTAAATGTTTACTTGCTGGTGCTTGATTAAAAGCTAATTAGAGAAGTATGATTTTATGTAGTTTCTAAATCTGTGAAATCTGGTGTCACTCAAGGATTGAGCTTGTAATTATATACCATGTGTGGGAAAAGTCCTATTGACAGTCCTCACTATGTCCAAAGAAACAGCTGGAGTCAGTGTAAACATGGGACTCAGTGGAAAGGATAACTCACTGGGGGCCTGTAGAATTTTCCTCTAATACATATTAAAATTTTATATAACAAGTATGGTGTATGAATATATCATATTTGTAAGTTGCTATATAAACAAGTCTATAAATATATATTACCTATTTATTAATTTGAGTTAATAAACGAAACTAATGAGCTGAAACCTGAATTCCTGCTTCCTGAACTACTTTTTCTCTGTTAGAAATCTGGAGGCTTTGGGGTCTCTTCTGAGAGAGGCAGAACATTTTTCTGGAAGGTGTTCAGAACTCAAATTTAGATAAGCAAATAAAAGTTAGATTATCAAAAGCACGTGTCGTGTTTAGTATTTAATAAGGCTGAGACTTTTCTGGAAGCTGCTGTTGTGAGGTGTCCAGCTGCAAACCCAGCTCCAGAGATCCAGCTCTGGTGCCATCCTGAGTACAGGCAGGGAAGCGCCTTTCCCAAGGGCTCTCCCTGGAAGCCGTGGTTTGGAGCTTCTCTCCACAAAGAAATCGTGTTGTAAAGCCTCAGTAATGACTGAATGTGCATTTCTGCTGCGCTTTAAGATGCTTCCTCCTGTTTGGAAATCTTCCATTAAGCCCCTAAAGGCACAGAATAAAAAATCAGGTAAAAATCAGTTCACACAGGATGGAAAGGGAAGGGTGGAGGAAATATTATTCTGTAGGAAATCAGAATGCACCGACCTTCTACAAATCCAGAGCAGAAGAACAGTTTGCCAGTGACTACCTAGTTTGGGAGAGCGATGGTATAATCACGAAACCCATTTTGAAATACATTTCTAAATAAAAAAGCGTTTTGTGCAGTCACAGTAATTACTGGTTGCTCTCTTGCAATAGCCTGCAGAAAAGTAACTCATGCGTTTGACAGCAAACATGAATATGCTTGTAAAAGTGAGGGGAATTGTTAGGCTTGTGTGAGCTTGAGCTCTTAAGAACAGCCCAGGAAGCTGAACACAGCAGCAAGTCACGACTTAGGGCCTCGACTGAAGTTGAGGGGAGTTTGTTGGGATTAAATCCTACTGATGCCTTAGGTTTTAACTTTCGTACTTTTCAAATCCTGCACTGCCTGGTGTGTGGCTCTGAAGTTTCATGTGGCCTGTTAGCTGCTGTTCTCTCATGTAGACATAACAAACCCTCTCTAGGTTTGCTCTCCAAGGACACCTCAATTGTCCCGGGCTCCAAAATGTGTGAACTAAAGCCTTGAGAGAAGGGGCAAACTTGGGGTAATTACATCATGAACTGAATTATAACATTATAACTGGAGAATTAACCCTGATATGCAAATGGACCAAACTTATCAAAGTGTGAAGAACCCGTGACCCAGAGTCCATCCTGGGTGGAGGCTTTTGACTGCCCAGGGTGTACCTTTGAAGGCCCCTCAAATAAATACCCACTTTTATTCTCTTATTCTTGTCTAGTCTCTGTTCTCAGGTGGCCACTTCGAGGCATCACTACGGACAGAGGGAAGGCCCAGCTCATTTCCAACCTCCCCAGTGCATGTACACGTTACAGGGGCACACCTGAGACCCCAAAATGCACGAGCACGTGGATGTTTTGAAGGATAAGGAGAATTGTCCCAGCAGTGCAGCTGTGGTCCTTAGAAAAACTGGACCTCACTGTAGAAGATGGTGATTTGAGGTTGTTGTCCACACCTCTGGTTTGGGTTTGCCTCTGACTTGCACGAGGGCAATTTCTGTCCCATCCCTGGAGTTCCTGTAGGAGGAAACATGATTTATTCATGAGGGTAAAAAGAGGGAGGATTGTGACAAATCGTGCAAATACTAAAAATTTCAAACAAGCAAACAAAAAGGTGATTCAGTTTGCTTCTTACTTTGCATGTGCTTACCCTGATTATTCCATCCAGTGAATTTGCAGGTATGAATTTTCAGGAGTATTTACTGGAAAGGCTTATAAGGAAATATGGCAAAGCTTGCATGGGGAGTGGATTAATTTCAAGAAGCTCTGTGTGTTACTGATTCTCTTTTATAAACCTGAGCAAGGGACAGAGACCCATCACGTGACCACCCAAAGTTTCTACTTCGGTAGTTTGAATAGTTTCAATTTTGTTTGGACATTGGGAAGTTACAAATAGCAAACATCAGTTTACAAATTCTTCCTGAACTGCGGAAAAATTCCTCAAATGAAACATGAGGGGAAAAAGCCCTACTGATTTGCTGAAAGTCTGTCAACCCAAGGGGAAGATAATGTGCTGACTTGTTGAAGATGAGGTGCATGAAGTCTACTGAGAATTATAATTCATGCTGTAGAAATTAAACATCTGATCTCTATCCATTTTTCTTTTGCATCACAGAGTACAAAACACAGAATTTTACAGCTCAAATAGCCAAAACTTCCTAGTTAATGGTGAATTTCAAATTTTCTATTTACAGGATGAGCGTTCTACTCCCATTCTGGAGGAACAAGTAAGTTTTGCTTGTGTTTACAGAGACCCAAGCTCTGCTGCCTGCTGGATCTCCCATGTGGATAGAGAAGGACAGTGGGAGTGGTAAATGAACTCTTTTCTCCCTAGAAGGGCTGAACAAAATCCTTTAGGAGCAGGATTTTCATCTCCTTTGTGTTTGTGCTCTCTAATGTTATTTCTAGCTGCTTCCTGCACTGTGTAGGATTGCTCAGTCCCTGGCATTACCTCAGTTATGAATATGACAATTTCCTGATAGATTGTTTATCAAAGAAAATATTATGTCAATAATGTCTAAAAGCTGTAGCAACCCTGCTCCCAGCCCCGAGATGTAAATACTCTGTTATCTCATGGCACAGCCTTAAATGACGCCACACATCTTGAAATAACATGTTCCAATGTGTCAGAGGAAGAGATTGTTAAAGCCTTTGCCTTATATTACCTGCCTGCTAGCAAATGGGTGGTGAGAGACCCAGAGTTTAATTTTTCTTTTCTCTCTCTTTTTTTTTTTTTTTTTTTTTTTTGATGTCTTATTAGGCAGATCATGCAACTATCTAAACACAGTTCTGGAAAACCTGTTTGCTGGCTTACTCACAGCCCCAAATGGCTTTGAGTTGCAAGAGTGTGGTGCCTAACCCTTCGGGGGAAAAGAAAAACAGAGCAAACCCAACCCAGTGCACCTTCTAGAACAACATCTTCCGAATTTGTGAAGACTGGGGCGGGGAAGGAGGGAAGGGAAAAATGGCCTGTGTGTGAAACCACGAATTATATTATGTCTGCCAAACCCCTTTGAGAATTGGACCAACTGTCGGTTCAAATGATTTGTGCTTATCCAAACTTTACTCATCAAAGGTTTTTATGAGTTCACTTTGGCAATGGCTGTGTTTTTCCATGTGGTGAAATCATACACCTGGAAAACATGCAGCCAAAATGGTGTGGAGCCTGAATAACTCTCCTTGTTCTCCAAATGCTCTTGAGTTTTAAGCATCATGGTAGTTAAAGTGTTTGTGGTCCTATAAAATTTGTACAACTTTACAGTAAACCTGACTCTTGCATAACCCCCTTGGCCAGATGATTGACAGCTTGGTTGTGATCTTGTAACACAAAAGGGAACAAATATTGGGCTTTAGTTTTTACTGTACAGAGGGAAGAAAGCTGAAAATCTGTACCTTGGTACAAGCTTTGCATGGTGGCATGGAAAACATCCTGCGAAGAGGCAGCCTAGGAGTAATCCTGTTTTGTGGTGTGTTCCACTAACAGTGTACAGAGCCCTATCCAAAACCAGTCCTGGGGTGGACAACAGCCACCAGGATGATGGCACTTCCCAGAAGCGATGGGGAGAGGCTGATGGAAGATACCAGCAAAAAAGCCAGGAGAAAGGGAATGTCAACAGCAACTTGATGTTGACCTTGAAGTCACCTTAACCAGCCCGTCTGTTGTTTCTCGCAGCCTGCAGCAAAGCCAGTTATGTTGCCCTTCTCATTTGCAAGTTGGGCCCTCCTGGGAGTTGTTTTGAGGCCAGCCTGCCTTTCCCGTGGGCAGGAGGGAGCAGCAGAGCTGCAGAGGAGTGGTGAGAAGCGGGAATGGTGGGATTGTTGTGGGTTGGCTTCTGTGCCTCATGCCTGTGCTGGCTCCAGACGTGGTTCCAGAGAACACCAGGCTGTAGGACTGGTAGCAGAGGAAGATCTCTGACCTGTGATTGAGCAAAGGTTCTAGGATTGTGGTGGAATTGGAAACCCCAGGGTTAATCCCACTGGCATTCTGGGCACTGGGGAGGGTCTCTGAGCATGGATGAAGATGTGCAACATTTTCTGTTTAACTGGAGGGTGTCCTTCCCCTGCAGTGTAATGGTTTTTTTCCAGCTGTTGTTAAGCTGGAGTTATCTAGGAAAAAGGGCACAGCATAATTCTCAAATGGCATCATGGAACAAAAGATACATTAAAGCAGTGTAACAAAACTGGTGAAGTTGCAAAGAATTCAGGCTACAGTGAGCATCAGTTTCTCGCCTGCAATGCCCAGTCACTTGTCTTTCTGTTTACACAACAAAATAGCCTGAAGAGAGTTAATATGTTTAGAAAACGGCACTTGCGTGTTTTTCTAAAGGGAGAGGAAACTCAGCAAATTGATGTGACTCAACAAATTGAGGATACAGAGCCGACCACAGCTCTGATTAGGCCATGTGCAGATTGGTTTGAAGGGCACTGGCCTCTGGCCAGGGAGCTCCTTCTCCCTTGCAGGGAGCACAGGACACTGAGCTGATGCCTCTGTGCTTTGACTGAGGGATGGTGATCCCGGGCGTGCAGCCTCCACCACACCAGCACTGCAGAGCTCTGCCACAGGGGCCTTGGAAATGGCAGGGATTAAAAATAATAGGGGCAGCCTAAAACGGAATTTAAAAGAATGTGAATGGCTTAATGCAAAAGCCATGAATAATGGTGCCTAAAACACCCAAGCTATTAGTTCACTTCCCAGCAGTGAACCTGGGCACAAACCTGGGCTGCTCCTGCCTGCTGCAATATAAAGGTCTTTGTTCTTGCTTTATATAACAGGACCCCACCTAATATCTAGGCAGCCTTGTGTGTGTTTGACACACACATCTAATTTAGTTGTTAAATATTGCTCCAAAACTCACGCGTAAACCAAAAGAACCGTGTATTGTCAAACTGGTTTGAAATCCATAAAGAAGCAGTGCTTGGGAAGGGTTGAGAGCTGAAGAATTAAAGAGCATTCCTTTTAATTTAGTGGCCTTGTAATATGTTAGGAGGAGAAGAGAATGAGCCTGGTGGCTCACTGGGGTCTTGCTTCCTCTGTTGACAGGAGATGGGTGGAGCAGAGTGGTGAGGCTGTCCCCAAGCCCTGGACAGAAGACCTTTGGGGTTTAACTCTGGGACAGAGTTGTTGGATTCACTGCCCAGGTTGTTTTCTCCATTTCAAATCCATATTAGTGCTTCTTCGCCTTAAGCTGTAACCTACAGGCCTGAGGAAACCCTTCCTTGAAGGGTCTCACTGCTGTGAGGTGTGGGACCCGTCCCGTGGTGTTCTGAGGCCGTGGTGCATTTAGGAGGGTCTGGGGTCTCAGGGATGATCCAGGGAAAGGATAGGAACAGATGTGAATTACCAAGGAATCTCAACAAGGTCAAAACACATGAGGGATGTTCATGAACATGAGTGTTGGACTGATGATTTTTTATTCTTTTTTCTTGGTGTCTCCCATGTATTAGGCCAAGAATCCACAAAGAAAATCCCAAAGGCCCAGCCCTAAGGAGCCTGCAGACAAAACTAAGCAGTTTGCACATGAGCTGCCCTGAAAGCAGAGGGGAGGGGAAGTTGCTTTTCATTTTGTGATGAGTTGTTTACTGGGAGTCACTTTGCCATGCACTTGTGGGAAAGCCCAAGGAGGAGGCTTTGAGTACAGCCCGTGGACTTCCCACTGCTCCCCCTCCAAATCAGTCTTCGGCATGGAAAGCTGATCCTGCTGTGAAAGCACCACATGCTGGAAGTCTGCCACACTTTGTGGGGAATTCTGAGGAAAAATGCTCAGTCTGTGCCCTCGTGTCCCTCTGCACTGCGGGGACAGCCAGTGCTTCCCTACCACATGGGAGGGTTGTAGGGATTATTATCATTATTGTTTTTATCATTGTTATTATTTCCTTGGTGTTTGGGATGCCAGAGTGGTGGGAGAACCTGACCCAGCCTTGGGTGATGGGTACGGTGGGTACGGGGCGTTCTTCCCCGGTGAGCAGAGGTTTCTCTGCAGGCTGTGGGGATGTTCAGAATCACAAACTCTGCAGCTGTGTGGCTGTGGCCACCCCTAGGCTGGTTTAGCTCCTGGCTGCAGTTGTGCCCTGTTCCTCTCTTCCACATCCCCTCGCTGCCCAGCCAATTCCCCACGGAGGTTTTCCCAGAGGCTGCAGAAAAGTTACTCCGCAGCTTCAGTTCTCAGGCGCCCATTAAAGATATGTTAAATACATAAATTAAAAACATCCTCCCTGCTCTTGTCCTCCCCCACGTCGTCTGGAGCACCCATCACATGACCTCCTGCTCGCTGGGGCTGTGATGCAAGGATAGGGATTACTCCTGCTTGCAGGAATTGCATGGCAGCTCCAGCCGTGTATTATAATTTTGTGCTGGTTGGCGCAAACACAGTAATCTCTGTGATAGCCTTAGGAGCAGCTTTGCCATGAGATCTTAGGAATGATATGTTGTCTCCCTGTGAAAGTGCTGAATTAAACAAGTATTTGCAAATTTTCATGACCGTGAAATTCCATTCCCCCGAACAAAACTGGGGAACTTTCTTGAATCTGTGGAACTGACAGACGTAGAGGAATCCTGTGGTTAAAGAGTGACTTTGCCCTTTTAAAATATCCTGCCTTTTTTTACTTTTTTCTCTTTGGGAGCAATAATAGTTCTAAAAATTCCATCATTATGGTTCAATATGTTTTGAGGGCAAAGAATCTATAAATTTTTGTTATGAACCCAGGAATTTTGCTCTATAGCTTTCCAAAGATGAGCACCTGCCCCATGTTTTATTGAGTGAAGGAAGTGAGGTTTATTAAGCCTGTCTTGTTGTTGACTTTGTGACTTTGATGTCACCCAAATTGTCAAGTTCCTTCTATTAACATATGATAATTTCTACCTGTATTGATAGACAACTATAAATGCAACTGCACTGTATCACATGATCTTAAATATGTGATTCATTCCTTGTTTCTTGTGAATCTAAAACCTGGATCTCCTGCCTTCCCAGGCTGTCCCCCTGTAATTTAGGGACTACAAGCTTAAGGCATCAAAATCTGCTCTGCTCTATCTGTGATTGTCACAAGGAAGTGGATTCTTCTCCCACTCAGGCCAGTGAGGGGAAGAGCCTCCTTCCCACCTGTAGCTCCACTTGGGAGGTGCCACAGCCGAGTCCTCCTGTACCTTTGGCTCTTGTGAGGACAGTGGGTACATTCTTCCATTAATGTGTATTTAGAGCAGTGCTGCCTGAAGATCAAAAGAATTACTCTGGATTTGTACCAGGGTAGCTAAACATGGAATCATACATAATTCCCAAGCACATTTGTCTTGCAAGAGCCACGCCTGATCTGCCTCCCAGCTCTTATTTACATAAGACATCCTCGCTGTGTTGGGAACATCTGGGGTGGGGCTGCTCTCTGCCAGGGTGGGCAGAGCCTGGACCCCACCTCTGTGTGCCCGTGGATCCTGACTGCTCCCAGCCCTTCCTCAGACATCAGGAACATCTCTCTGCCGGGCTCATGCATTTCTGTGGTCTTAGCACTAACCTGTTTTATCCCTGAACACAATGGGATAAAATCCTACACAAGAAAGACATATCTCGGATGTTTCCAGGATGTGTACATCAGTGATGCATGTGTAGTTTCTAGCACAGAGAGGATTAGAATAAATGCATTCTTAGTAGATACTGTTTTAATCTTCCAAGCTAAACTTAGATCTCGGACACCTGTCTCTGCAGCAGTCTGTCTCTTGAGCTCATGAATTTTGTGCACAGCTGTCAGTGCTGTATGTGGGGTTCTCTCTTTTCAGCTGGCTCTATTCCCAGTTGGCTGAAAAGTAGGAGCCTGTCTTAGAAAGAGAATTTCCACTCCTGCATACTTTGATGGAAACAAGAAGATATAAAACAAGATTTAATGACCCAGGGTTTTTTTTGAACCATTTATTAGCTGTTCTGTACATACTCAGTCTCTGGGGAACTAAGTTACATATTATGATAAGTATAGAGTGCCTGTTCCCTATGGACTTTGTTTCATGATTTATGTGGATAAAATAAAGCATATAAACCAAATAAATTACCTTGGATAGCTTACTTTGAAATAGGACTCTGGGAAGTGCCACGGGGTGGCCAGATGAAATGCTGACCTGAATCAGTGGTGCTAAAATGGGTCCAGCATCTCCTGGTCCTGCCAAGCCCTTTCTGTAGCTCTGAGATTGAGGGTCACAAAAGGAGAAGAATGCTTGTTCTTGGGAAAAACATCCACCTGTGTCTTCTTCATTCCTTGGGGACTGATGAGATGGGACATGTCACAAATTCAATGGCTCCACCAGGAGCTTAGTGCTGAGTGGTGTCTGCAGAGTTTTGCAGTGTGGTTGACTGGAACTGGAGCTCAGTGGTCCTTGTGGGTCCCTTCCCACTCAGGATATTCTATGATTCTGTGACTGCCTCCTTTTTTTCTCTGAGAAAGGGCCACCTGAGGCTTTAAACCCCACCTTGCTCTGCTCACCCTCTTGGGATGGGAACAAAAGCAAAGCTGCCCAAAATGAAGAGTTACCTGGCGGGATCTGCAGTTTCTGTGGGCCTTGCTCATGTCTGCCTTGGGTACCTTCAGCCCTCCAGGCTGGGCCACTTCAGGTGTAGCTCCAGACGAATGTCCAATTCAACCTTCTCAAAAGTGGGAGTAATTGTGTGTTCCTGCTCAGAGAGAAATCTTGTTCTCAGATTGTTTGCAGAGTTTAAGAAGCCTGGTGCTTTATGAGGGAGTCATAAAAGCAAGGCCTTGTCCTTTGTGAGCAGTAACAGGGATGCGTTTCCAGGGGAAGGCATTTCCAGGGAGAGGCTCATGTGGAGATCAGATTTGCAGAGGTGCAAATAGCTGAGAGGTCTACCAACAAGTCATCCTGTGAGTAGCAACAGGGAGGTGGAAACAGGGCCCAAGAGTTCCAGTGCCTCTCTGTACAACATGAGCCAGGCCTGGAGGACATGGCAAAGCTGGGAGGGTCAGCAGGTTCAGCTGTGCTGGGATGTCTCTGGGAACGGAGATTTCGGTGCTGAGAAGAGATAACTGTTTCTCTCTCTTGTTTTTGCAGGTTTTCTGTGCTAACACTGTGGGCACAGCAACTCTCTTTGGGAAGCAGAAAGCAGGGCCTGCCCTGAGGAGCACAAGCCAAGCACCACGGGGAAGGCGCCGGCCCCAGCCCTGTATCCTCCCTGGAAGAGAGAAGCAGCAACTGGAAGAATTTGGCTCGTGTGAGATGATACACCTACACCAGCAGATAATGATTTGATCAATCGGCAGGCTTGTCAGATCAGACCCCAGATAGGGTGGCTGCGTGCCAGGAGCTGGATCAGAGAGACTTTGTTTGATGTTATCAGAGCACAATTAGGTTACATGCTTTGCTCCACGGCACAGGCCAAGTGCTGGCAACCAGGAGGTGAATTTACCTGCCCTCAGAGGCCTGGGCACACCTGGCACCTCTGGTCACCCTCTGCCATGGCTGGAGGGGTCCACAGGGGATGGCAGGAGGGCACCCCATAGTCCTTGCCCGGGTTTTGGTTCCTGTCAGCCAGCAGATGAGAGAACAAGTAGATTCAGTTTCAGGAGACCTCGGGGCTTAGTAAAAAAGAAAGCTCAAAGGAATTACTCTGTAGAAGAGTAAAATACCAGGTGTAACATGCAGCTAATTATGCCACTGGTTTACAGGATGGATTTTAAATGTTTCTTTCTGAAAAGCCTGAAAGGAAAAAAAAATCAAAGGGGAAAGATTGAAAAACAAGTATGAGAAGATATAAAACAAGATTTATATCTAAATAATTTCCTCTAATTGCTGTTAGAAGACATTAATTTTCCTTTTGATGCTCCACTTTACCTTAGGCTTTGCTGTACCTGCCAGGATGGCAGGGAGTCAAAGAGGATTAGCTCAGCAGCTCTCTGCCTTAGTAGCCTCTGTAAAAGATTTAGCAATGGGAAGAATATACAGGTTTAAAAAAAATCCTAATTTAAACAGGCCAACGTCAACCTTCATTTATCCCGTGCAATCATGATGACTTCACCAGCATCCTATGGGTACAAATGAGGTAGAACCTGGGTTCAGAGTGCCAGTGTGTTGCTTTTTTAAAATACAGAAGTACCTGGTGTATCTGTGGCTGCAGAGGTGTCAGTGGTGGTTTCAAAAAAATTTCAAGTGGGAAATGTTTTGTCCATACAGACAGCCAGCCTAAAGCCCAGCACCAATCAAGGTCTGCCTAAATCTTGGTCTGGAAAAGACTTAAATAATGTAGTGCTCAGGGATGAGCTATCCCTTTGCCAACAGGGGACTCTGCCTGGGGAGAATCCAGACAGAAGCAATATGATAACATTTAATTTGACCAGATTTTCATAAGCTTTCATTCTGGTTTGCACATGTGTGGGCCATCTCTCTGTGTCTGGGGTGGCATTTGGGCTGTGATTCCCCTGTTGTCCCTTTTTCTGTCTCCTCCATCTGAAGATTGCACAATTTTCTTGACAGAGACTGGGAGTGCAGAGGGTGCGACTCCCCTCGGAGTTCGCTTGCTGAGCCTGGCAGCAGTGCCAGCTGGATGGGTCAGATGCTTTCTGTCTCACCTCTTGCCTTGTCAGAAATTTTCGGTTTAAGGGCACTTCTTGATCTCTGACTGCACCTGAAATGCAGGATTGCTTTTGGTGGTTGTGGCAGCCACTTCCCAGCTTGACTCAGAGGCACCGACACCCGCTCGGTCTGACGGGAGTGGGAAAGTCCACATTCCTCAGGCTGTGCTGAATATCTCAGCCTGGAAGTGTTGTTTATCAAAACTTCTCTGAGATGAACCTTGCGGTAATTCTCCATTAATTTATTTCCTCCAGTTATTACAATGAGTTCTGCTCAGGGGTATCCTAGAAAACCACTTGGAAGCACCAGTGGAGAGAAATGAAGTGCGGTTGGCTGGAGGGAGCACCCTATGCCACATCACAAGGCTTGATCTCTTATTTTCCCACTGCTTTAATCTATTCTGTTCTCTGTGTAGGGCTTAAACAAAAGTAACCTAAGAAGATCCTGTCTCTTTGTTTTTGTCCTGCATATCATTTTGTCGGCGGCAGCAACTCCTGAACACAGCTCGCAGCTCAGCAGTGGTGCAGATGGGCCTTCTGGGTGAACAATAAAACCAGGGCAGAAATAATGAGACTCAAAAGCTGCTTTTAAATTGCAGGTTGAAGTTATGAATAAATCCCCTCCTTCAGATGGAAACTGGTTTCTATATAGAAATATATAGTGTGTGTTAACTGTCCAGTTCACTCAGGTCATGGTTTTCATGAGAGTCATTCTCATTTCAGCACTAATAAATACCCAGGCTGTCCAAAGGAGTTTTAAGTGTGTTGAAGACAGACACTGGTTGCTGAGCTCTTCTAAAAATCTGGTCCCACTAAATCAAGAGCAGACAGTCTCTCTTATTCATCTCCTTGTCTGGTGGTGGTTAAACAAATGCTTTTGAGTCTGAGGAACATTAAAATTCTGCAGCTTCCATAAATGACTTTGATTTCGAGATGAACAACGAGATGTTCCAATCAAAACCAAAACCACTGCAGAATGTAGCATTTGAAGGAAGCTGTGCTAATTTCTTCAGAAACAAATGTAGAAGTCAGTAACATGAAACAGCTGACCACGACCCAGATGCTGCAAAGCGATAACAAGGAGTTCAGGAAGCCCCCAGAAGCTTTGGCTTTCCAGAGAACTCGAAGATCCATATGTGTACCTTTAGGGGCAGAACTCCTGCACTTAATGCAGTAGTGCTCCAGACACAAAAATAACAACAGACAGTGCTTGCAGACACCAGTGAGTGAGCACCTCCTCACTGTGGGGAGTAGCACATTTGTCCCTTTGAACATCAAGTTAGGAATTAAGTGATTTTGCACAAAAAGCAGCTACAGAGTACAATTGATAAAAACCGAAATATTTTCATCTGCTTTGATATGTTTCATGAATTCTCCTTGCCATCATGTTTAGAAGAAGCTCACAAGCCCCTACCAAAATTACAAAATAACTACTCAAGGAAACATGCATTATTTTCAATTCTGCATTCCTGCTTAAGAAACTATTCAGTGCCCCCAAATATGACTGTGGCCTCTATTAACTCCATTGCATCTTGCCTGTGTTCTGACCCACTGCACACTCTTTAATCACAATTTGACCAAATCTGACACTGAGTAACAGTGCAGACTCTGAACTAAGTAACAGTGTTGGAATCTTAAGCAATACCAGAGTTACTGTGACTTTCTCATATCAGACGTGTTCTTCTAAAGACGTCCTGTTCTGCTGTCAGACTTTTCATTTTCAAAACAATAGATGAGTGTTTGGGAGTTGAGAGAAAGAAAACCAGTCTCCTACAGGAGATAAGATCTGATATAGAGACCTTGGAAAGAAAATAAATCTATGGTTGCTGGAGTGGCTGCTCTGTATCTTATTTATCATTTTTTACATTTATCCCAATGTATATTTATTGTTTCTCAAACGATTTTGTGCCACTGAAAAAATTCCTTCTGGTGAATTCAACGAATGATTTAAATATTACAAGAAATGGGCAGAATCTCATAGAACCACCTCTTACTTGAGGTTTTATCTTTTGAGGGCAGATGCTTTAGGTTGGTGATCTGTGATACTGAGGTTTCTCTGCACTGGAGGGTGGTGGGTACAAATCCAGCCCTTGAGGGACCTTGTTCAGGATCGGGGCCTGTACAGAACAAAGGGAATCATATCCACGTGCCCTCTGGAATCCACTCGGGCTGGGTGCTCCTGTGTCGTGCCTGGGATCGCATGCAAAGCCCTCAGCAGGGCAAAGGGCAGGAATTTGTCATTTTCCAGCGCTGCCTCCGTGTCCTACCCAGCTGGGTGATGCACGAGCAGCTCTGAAGGGGCTCTGGTCATCACTGACATCCTATGTGTGACCCCTTTGCTGGGGGAGGGAGGGGTGCTGGACTGGGAACACTGGGAGGAAGACCTCACATTCCAGTAGAAAGGAATGTGCTAACAGCACGTGTTCCTTTTTATCGGTTTTTTTTTTTTATATTTTTTTTTTCCTGGAGAGGCAGCTACAAATCTTTCTCAAAGCAAAACTCTCTGCAGGACTCACCTTCCCTCCCAGGTTTGAACATTATAACTATTATTTAATCTTCCAAAATAACACTGTGGCTAAAATCCCTACTCTCAGGGTGCAGTGCTTCTCAGTCTTTATTCAGCCTGCAGTATGGATGTTTTTTCCATGTTTTTATACCACAAAAATGCTGTGCTATCTCCATGCCTCTGAGTGCTTCTCTCTCAGAAATTTACCCCAGCTCCCCTCAGCTGGTGACTTTATCCAGAGCCATGAACACTCATGACCTCTCAAAGTCAGTCCCAGGCTCTGAGTGACAAAAAACAAATTAGGGAGTGATTTGATTTTATTTTTAAGTAGGGGTTTATTTACTTGCCTGGGAGCCTGGGGCATAGCCAGGGAGAGACCCGAAGGTGCTCACAGCCCTGGTTGTGCCAGCTGTGCTAGACAGTGCTGCTGCCTTGTATTAGAAGAACTTGATGATTAAAAAGAAACAGCTAGATATATCTAATTTAATAAGATACAACCCATGTGGATCATAAAAGGGAGATCATAGCTGATTAAAACTGCATGAATTGTTTTAAGTGCATTCCTCAATTTTTAGACTAGAACAAAGGAGATGACCTGATTTATCCTGGAATATGGAGATAGATAAGAGCAACTACCTCGACTAGACTTTTCCTCTGCCAATTCAGGATTGTATATTTAAAAACTAGTCTGGACAAACACTAGCTGTGTGCCAAGCAGCAATGTTTCCATCACTTCCCTTGGAAGATTATTACATACACTAATAGATCTTGTTGTCAGGAGGCTTTTTCTTACAGCCTAAATCATTCACCTCAAGACATTAAGAAACTCAGGCAAGAGTCTAATGGGTTGGGTTTTTTCGCTTGTGCCCTGCTCCTCTCATGGTCTCCAGGCTCTAGGCACGGTACATGGAGCTGCTGTTGAGCTGGATTATCAAGAGTTTGGGAAGAGTCTGTATGAAACAGGCTGCTCTGAAAGGCCAGCCTAAAGACTGGTAAAAAATTGGCTTTTGGACAGAAAATAGAGGATGTCGCAACCAGGAAACAGTTCAGGATGGGGAGGTGTGGCAAGGTTCACTTTTAGCTACGATTTTGTTTCCCTTTTACATTAAAATGGTCTTCACCCATTTTGGGGTTTGAAACAAATTGCTGTTGAGGCAAAAGGAGACCAAGGAGAGGAGGTTTTTCACTAGTACCAGAGCAGTGCTTGACTGACCACTCTGGGCGTCTGTCCTTATCCCCAGCCAGTCCCTGCTGTGGTGCAGGACCATCAGCCTTACCTGCTGTGGGTTATCTGTAAATAAATACAACAAGAGCAGAAGTAGTTTAAATAAGCTGCCGTAATGTATTGGTCTGATAACAGATTTATGGGACTGTTTCCACTCCTGTGAGTTGGCCCAGCTCCACTGACCGAATTAGGGCTGTGCAGATTTACACCGGCCGAGGATGTGGCTCATTGCGTTTGGTATACCAGGAACTCTCGGGCCAAAAATAGCCATGGATACCTTGAAAGGAAATGCCATGTGAAATGCTGACTGAGAAAAAGGCTGTTGGGAGGAGGAGGAGGAGGAGGAGGAGGAGGGGAATGTTGGGGTGACTAATACTCTACAGCCATCTGCACAAATTGGCAGCTGTAAAGTAAAGCAGCAAGGTTATTGCAGTATATATATATAGATATAGATACAGATATTGAAGCATTAAGTGTAAAGCGTGCGGATATTCTGTATGGAAGCGTTCAGCATTAATCAGTGGGGAACAGGAAATAAAACACGTAGGCCATTGTGAGAGGGTTTAGTTCCCTCATTACGGGGAGCGTGGCGCACGTCGGAGCGCAAGGAAGGGGCAGCGCAGGGCAACCAAAGTTATTCAGGGATTTGGGGAATGAATTATAAAGAAAGATTAGCTAGGCTTGGCCTCTATAACTCTGAAACAAGAATTGTTGAGTTGAGCAGCTTGCTCAGGCACGGTGATACTGAATTGGGAGCTCAGGGAAATAATTCCTTATCTGAGCTCTTTGACAGACTTGCTGGAAAAAGAACCATGGAAGATTTGGAGGGTGAAGCTCCGTGTCCATGTGCTAAGGCTGGCCCTGAATCCANCTCCAGGCTCTAGGCACGGTACATGGAGCTGCTGTTGAGCTGGATTATCAAGAGTTTGGGAAGAGTCTGTATGAAACAGGCTGCTCTGAAAGGCCAGCCTAAAGACTGGTAAAAAATTGGCTTTTGGACAGAAAATAGAGGATGTCGCAACCAGGAAACAGTTCAGGATGGGGAGGTGTGGCAAGGTTCACTTTTAGCTACGATTTTGTTTCCCTTTTACATTAAAATGGTCTTCACCCATTTTGGGGTTTGAAACAAATTGCTGTTGAGGCAAAAGGAGACCAAGGAGAGGAGGTTTTTCACTAGTACCAGAGCAGTGCTTGACTGACCACTCTGGGCGTCTGTCCTTATCCCCAGCCAGTCCCTGCTGTGGTGCAGGACCATCAGCCTTACCTGCTGTGGGTTATCTGTAAATAAATACAACAAGAGCAGAAGTAGTTTAAATAAGCTGCCGTAATGTATTGGTCTGATAACAGATTTATGGGACTGTTTCCACTCCTGTGAGTTGGCCCAGCTCCACTGACCGAATTAGGGCTGTGCAGATTTACACCGGCCGAGGATGTGGCTCATTGCGTTTGGTATACCAGGAACTCTCGGGCCAAAAATAGCCATGGATACCTTGAAAGGAAATGCCATGTGAAATGCTGACTGAGAAAAAGGCTGTTGGGAGGAGGAGGAGGAGGAGGAGGAGGAGGGGAATGTTGGGGTGACTAATACTCTACGGCCATCTGCACAAATTGGCAGCTGTAAAGTAAAGCAGCAAGGTTATTGCAGTATATATATATAGATATAGATACAGACATTGAAGCATTAAGTGTAAAGCGTGCGGATATTCTGTATGGAAGCGTTCAGCATTAATCAGTGGGGAACAGGAAATAAAACACGTAGGCCATTGTGAGAGGGTTTAGTTCCCTCATTACGGGGAGCGTGGCGCACGTCGGAGCGCAAGGAAGGGGCAGCGCAGGGCAACCAAAGTTATTCAGGGATTTGGGGAATGAATTATAAAGAAAGATTAGCTAGGCTTGGCCTCTATAACTCTGAAACAAGAATTGTTGAGTTGAGCAGCTTGCTCAGGCACGGTGATACTGAATTGGGAGCTCAGGGAAATAATTCCTTATCTGAGCTCTTTGACAGACTTGCTGGAAAAAGAACCATGGAAGATTTGGAGGGTGAAGCTCCGTCTCCATGTGCTGAGGCTGACCCTGAATCCATGTGTGGGATTGGAGTGCAGGGATAGGTGAGAGTATGGGGAGTTTAGGCACCTGAATTTCATTCCACTTTTGAAGTCACAGGATACTTTTGTGGCAAGGGAACAGAAAGAGAGTGAGACCACAGCCCTGCTTGTGTTTGGTGGTGCTGGCTTTCACCAAGGCACTCCCCATTCCTGGTTTTGTACTGGAGCCTGTCACTGCCTTCTCAGGATTTAAAAAGGGTGACCTTCAGGCCTGGCATCAGGTGTGTTTCTATTTTCAGCACATTGTAGCTTTCATTGTGGTATTTCCAGACAGGTTTTCTGGAAAGCTTTTTGGAGAACCCATCCTGGTTTAGCCTTTCCTTATTGAGAACCTACTTTCAGCCTACCCTTATTATTCCTGGGAATTAAACCAGGACACTTAACCTGCCCATGACATCTTAGATCCTGTCTATACAATGAGAACAGAGATGAGTTTACAGTGCTGTGGTGATCTGGATATTTGTGACCATCTCTACGCGTGTGGAATTTGTGGTGTAATGAACATCTGAAAAGGGATTTGAGGCCCTTGGGTTAAAGGCCCATCCCTGTAAACCACCACATTGTGGTTATTATATTCCTCCTCACTGATGAGCTCTCAGGGACACAGACTCAGTGCCACTTGGCTGATGAAATGGCAGAACACCAGTGCCAGCACTGCTTCATGGAGCAGCTTCCAGGAATCCTGCTGGGCACAGCTCCGGGAAGGGCCTGGCAGCCACACAGGCCGTGGTGCTGCTCCACTGATCAGCTGCTCATCCCACAGCTCCAGAAGTGCTCTGCCCATCACTGTGAGCTCCAGAGCTGCTCAGAAAACTCCAGGAGACCCTCACCCACCTGGTGGGAGTCCTGTCCCAAGGCTGTATGGACAAGGCCTCCAGGATTTATTTGGTTTCCTGATTTCCATCCTTCCATGATGGAAAATGCTGCTTTGGTGCAAAATTGTTCCACATGAAAGCCAAAGGCTCTGTCTGATATTCTGGGTGATTCCCACCACCCCCAGCCCTCTGCTCTCCCATCCAGCCCTAGGAAAGGCTCTCGCAGAATTGTGTGGATGTTTTGGGATCTGTACATGCAGTAATTCCTGGACCACCCCACAAACAGGAGAAATAAATGTTTAATAATAATGGAAATACAGCAGTGTCTGCACATGAATCACAACTCTCTGTTTCCAAGGCTGGGGGTGAGAGGTGGAAAGGAAGTTGATCTGAAATGGAGCCAGAACACACTGTTGGTGTTTTAGCTGGGGACTCTCTAAAAAATGTGCTCCTTTCTCCTGGCTGAAGGCTCCTGAGGAGCAGGAAGTGTGCTGCTGGGAGAGCCAGGCACGACTGAGCAAGGGAGATGGTTTGGCACGAGCTGTTTTTCCTGGTGTGTCACTGGAAAAGAATCGATGGAGGCGTCGCTCTTTTGTTTCCCATGGTAGCCAGTCCCACCTCCCCTGGCTGACCCTCTCAGGGCGTTTATCTCTTGCTGGTTTTATGTAGGGGGATGGAGACCACCCCTTTTAAGGTTCTTTGATTTATTTATTTATTTTCTTTACCTCAGAGTGACTCTTTCTGAGTTCAGCAAAGCTTCTGTGCAGTAAAGGGAAGCCCAGACAGACTTTGGGTTCTCCCCATGAGGGGCACCCACCAAACCCATCCCATGATCTCCTGGGGTTAGCACTGCTGCATGTACTGCATGGTGAACTTCAGGTGTCTGGGCTTTACCTGGTGTTGAGGTTTTTTTCTGTTTTGTTTTGGTTTTATCCCTTTTTTTTTTTTTCCTTTAACCTCAGGATAGTTCAAATGTGTTAATTACTCCGAGGTAAAGGAGACATCTTTTAATGTGAAGGCTACCCCTGCACATGTGAAATATTTAACACTTGGTATGCTGAGACTTGCTCTTCAAAGCATTTTCATTAGCTCCAGGGGTAAATAATGTTTGGCAAGGATGATTTAGCAGGCACCAGAGGGAGGGTGCCATCAAACAAGGAAATCACCCAGACACCCCTCCAGTTTTCAAACTAATTTCAATACACCCCGTGCACCTTGTTGTACTGTGCTGCTGAAGCCTGGGAAGTGCAAAGGAGGGGCACACACTGTGTCCGTGGCAGGAATCTCATTTCATCTTGTAAATTTTATTAGCATCCCTTAATATGTACCCAATATTCTATTGGCATTTACAGAAAGAAACCCACTTGATTAGATTGTAGAGGCGGGATTTGGGATGTGCATATGGTTAAATCCCTGATGTTTTCTTTACAAACTAATTCCTGGCCAATTTGGCTACGTGAGTCAAAGCCTTAAATGGCTCCCCAGCATTGAAACTTTGTGGAAAATTTTAGTCTCCTTGATGAAAGGCTGTATCCACAACACAGAGATCTTCTGAATCTTGGTATAACTGCAATGCTGAAGAGTTTGTTTCTTGAAAAAAAAAAAGAAAAAAGCTAGAATTAGTGCCATAATAAAGCAGACAATTTAAATGCAAACTAAAAGGAAATTAATTTTAGGGGGATTTTTTTGATCTGCCGTTCCCAAGAAAAGTGCCTCTTTTATGGTTCAGCAATTCAAATACTGAAAAACTCAGGGGTTTGGCCAAAAATACTTTTGTTTTTAGGCATTTGGTTTTTCAGGAAAAATAGGACAAAAATTTTCCACACAAACCAACACTTTTCACAACCTTTCATGTTTCCTTGGAAATTTTCCTTCCAATTTGTTTTTGTTGGAGAAGTCGGGCTCCACCCGCCCCCGGGGAAGGATCCGCAGCCTACCTGACTGGAGTCCTCAAAAGCAGGTTAATGCAAAGTTCCTCCACTGAGCTGAGCTCTGTGGGCAGAGGAGGGTTATCCTTAGCACAAGTCACGGATATTCCTGGGTGTCCTTAACCCTTCTTTTCCCAAGCCTTGGCTGTGGCACCCTCCCGGTTCTCCCTGCACGGCTGCCAGGTGGTGGCCGTGGCATCCCATGGGAGCTGTGCAGGGCTTGCAGGAGTGCCGGGGCTGCTGCTTGAGTGCTCTCTCCTTAGCTCGGGCTTGGAGGGGAACCCCACGAAGCCCCAGGGAGCCTCCCAGAATGGTGTTTCTCTCAGTCCTGTGCCCCAGGGCAAGGCTGGCTCAGTCCCTGAGGGGTGACAGGGTCTCGACACAGGAGCTTTGCATTTCTGGAAGCTGGAGGGGAAAGGAGGAGCCGGGAAGGAATGCAGAGAGGATTGCTTTTCTGCTGGGAAAAGGTATTCTGCAGGCAAAAATAAATTATGGCAGTCCCCAAAAGCTTTAAACCTGTGATTTTCCTGGAGGAGTTCTGGCTCCGAGGAGTTTCTGCTGTCACTTGCAGGGTAGAGAAAGTGTCGTGCATGGAGATGTGCAGAAGGCACCCTGTTCCCGTGCGGGTTTGCTCACTGAAGAAGGGCTGGGGGGTTCCCAGGTGTGGTTTACCTGGGAGCTGGGCAGCGGGAGGGACAGGGTGTCCCTCGTGCTCTGCTGATGCACAAGTGGCCGTGAGCCTGCCAGTGCTCCTCTCTGCCTGCCACCATCCTCGTTACCTGGCCCTAACGCGGAGCTTTCCATGCCTGGATTCCCTCTGTGCTCCTTTGGCTTTATCCTGTTAGGCTCCAGTTTCCAAAGTGTATTCGGATGTTGGTCAAAAGCACCAAGATGTGCTATTTTTACAGAAAATCAATGGGGTTTAGCTCTTAAGTGCTTTCACCTGAGTCTTTTGAAAATGTCCCCCATCAATAACAAAACAAAAGGAAAACCCCGGGTGTGAGTGAGCCGAGGGTTTGCAAACTGGCTCCGAGCACAGGCCTGGCCCCGAGGAGCCGGGAGGGGCAGGAGGACACGGCAGCAGCAGGAGCTGCATTAGCGGGTGCAGGGATTATCTCAGAGCTGCGATTTCCACGGAGAAAAGTTCACACTGCTCTTAAAACGTTTATTCTCACAAAGTGAGGGTGCCGCAGAAGCAAAACACTCAGCCTTTTAATGTCTTGTATAATTAAGGACCACTTTATTTTCTCTTTTTATTAATGACTTACCTTTAATGTTAGCCCGATGACACAGTTGTGTAATTTAATGTGAAATGTATTATTCAGCTCGCTGCTGCCTTACAGAAAGGTTTTGACAGGCTGGAATGGGTTTGGTTTCAGGACAATAAACCATCTTTTTTATACATGTTGGGAAGAAACTTGAAGGAAGTGAGGTGGTTCTTTCAGTAGTTTGATGGGATTAATTTTTTTAAAAGAAAGTGTAGCTGAAGGAGAAAAATCCAGTAAAGGCCCTATCACAGCAAAGGCCAATTAGTTGTTCAGTCCCCAAATCAGAGGAAGCATTTAGGCATATCCTTAATTCTCACTGGGGATTTGCCTCAATGAAGCTTATGCTCTCTTGACTAAACACTGAGTTTGAGCAATTATTTACCCTTTGCATAGTGAAATTTGTAGAAAGAGATATAACATCTTTTATTAAACCAGCATTTTGTAAGGCACACCAGCACGGCCTCTGTCTTCGGAAACACCACTTGGAGGCAGCTGAAGATTAGCAGTTGCCTCAAGTTAAACAAATTTAGGAATGTTCCTGTGATTTTGTTGAACTGGGGGGCAGAAATATTAATAATTAAATGGGCTGCATGAAGAGGCTTCCTATGGGAGCAAGAGATTTGATTCAGTGACCCAGTCCTAAATTTCATTTGCTGAAGCAAAAAATCATAGAGGGAAAAAATGAGAGAAAGTTTGTTGCAGTCTTGTGCTTTAGACTTCCTTCCAACTGAGTGAAAATGTGGAATCTTTTTTTTGGTGCCATTTTTTTAGGAAACAGAGCCAGCATAGTCAGCCTGTGGTGCTCAGTGACTCTGGATCTGATGGCTGATTTCTTCCAAACTGGATGGAGGTTTAGGTTCCTGTGGGATGAGGTGCCTGAGGAAAGGAGAATTCCCAGATCCAGGTCAAGGTCTGCCATGGGAACCTCAGCACTGAGGCTCCAGAGCATTGCCAGGGGCACGGAGCAGAGCACGCCAGGCGCAGGGTGAAGCCCTGGTGGGGAGCAGCACTCAGGCCATGGCACACCCTTCGTGCAGGGGCTCTCCCAGCTCACCTCACTGGTTTCAGGCTGCCTCAGCTGCTGGCCTTGGTCTCTGATTTCTGTACAGGCAAGAGACTTATCTGTACCTCTGCAAAATCAGGTTTTTTTATCCATCCCTGCCTGCATGACAGGGACAGATTCCTGGAAGAGAGTGCTTAGGAGCAGTTTAAATGCAGATTTCTTTCCAAAATCCAAGTCCTTCGCACTGCACTGCCAACTCCCCCAGCACCCCAGCCCTGATGAAGGTTATTTGTTTTCCCTAAAAACCTGGTCCTAGACTATCCATCCCTCCCTGGAGTGTTCCCTACCTGCATTCCAGCAGCCTCAGCCAAGAGGAGGATGCACTATTGCTCTTGTGGTCAGACTAAAGAAGTGACCAAAGGTGCACGCAGGGATCCCCTGAACACAAACACCCCCAGCAGGAGGTTAACACCTAAACCTCGAGGGTTCTTCTTCCTTCCTCCCTGCCAAAAAGCAGATAATTCGGAGTCAAACACATAAAGGAGGGAAGAGAGGTCTGCACTTAGGGCAGTGCTGTTTGCTGCCTGCCCTGCTGCACTCGCAGGGCCCTCCTGGAGCTGGGTACCAGGAACAGGGGGAGGCTGTGGAGAGGAGTTTGTCTCACGTCCCGTCTGCATTAGGCAGCACTGATATGCTTAAATTATGATCTTGCAATTAAAAACTGTATTAAAATCTTCTGCTGGTTCTGAAGTGGGAAGCTGTAGTAAATCAGATAGCTACATGGAGACTCTTAGACAAGTTACAAATTATTCATAACCAATTATGTAAATTCCTCTGGAGCTGTAATAGTAAAAAACATCCCAGAGCCCTGTACAAAAAGTGGGTTGGTTTGGGTACCCCCAGAGAAGGAGCAGCACTATTATTGTTTAAGTCTACTCTGTAAATGTGTTAATGGATCCACTCTGAAGTATCTGAGGGGAGAAAGAACAGCCGCAACCTATTAACTGCCCATGTCCTAGTAATCATCGAATAAATTGACTTTTATTGTATCCAAAAGTAAGAAACCTTCTGGGATAAAAAACCTTTTGCTACTTGGCTGCTGATAATTGGAATCAACAACTCAAGGAATTAAGGAGGCTAGATCAGCTACATGTTTTTAAAATGATTTGTAGCTGACGTATTGCCAGTTCTGCACTCCATGGGCTAATCTCTAATTGTATTTTCATGTATGGCTCTGGACTGAGTGCGTGATTTATTTGACACACGGTTTGATCTACTCATCACCAGCCCTTAACATACAGGGTTTGCCATTCCACGTTGAGCTCTTTGTCCAACAAGTCCCATCCTCTGCCTTTGGCAGTGGCTAAAAACGCCCTTCCGTGGCAAAGGGGTTGGCTGCTGCTGGAGGTGGTGGTGGCAGGGACAGCTCCTGGTGGCCCCGTGGCTCTTCCCACTGTTCAGACACCGTGCTGGGGCCTGAGCTCTGTGGGATAGAGACCAGAGGCTGCTTCAGGGCCATGAGTTGTTGCCTCTGTCAACACTTGGGGGCCAACAGGCAGCACCAGGACCCTCCAGTCTGAGGAGCCCATGTGGGTTAGGCACCAGTTCAGAGGCCAGGAAACCCAGCGAGCTCGGCTGTGGGAGATCCTGAATCTCTCTGGCTCTCTTTCTCTCTCTTTCTCTCTCTGAACTTGTTTCCACCCACTCCTTCTCTTGCATAATTAGTCTATAAGCTCTCCAGGGCAGGGACCATCTTTTTATAACCTGTTTTGTGTAACACCTAACACACAATGGGGTGCCAGTCTCACCTCAGGCCTGCAGGCACCGTGCTGCTAGGGATAATTAGTATTTTTTTAGGCACCACTGTAGTACAAATAACCAGGGTGTTTTGTTGTTGTTATTTATTCTTAGCCAAGGCCTGGTGAAGGCAGGAGATCACAGAGGACTGTGGACAGGCTGAGTTTAGAGAAGAGCAGACACGTGAGCTTGTGGTGAAGATGGAAGGGCTCTGCAGACCTCTGCTTTATTCCCAGCTCAGATGCTTCCCAAGTTGCTTTTAACTGGCCAGTTCATTACTTCTCACCAAAGTTTCCTTGCTATGAAAAGTGTAATTAAGGACCAGCTCCTTTGTGAAGGTCTGTTAGAGGTTTGGCTAGAGGAGAAAGAGTAAGAAATTAGACATGGCAAATTCAGTTTAATTGTTCCATGCCCTTGCACGGACCAGAGGACGTTCTTACAGCACTTCTGTGACGTGTTTTGCTCTGGGTGGGCAAAAGCTGGGAGAAATCACAGAAGATCAAGTGCCAAAGTGTGTGCATGTGCTCTTCAGGCCAGCCGGGTGTGCATCATGTGCGTGAGAAATGCCTCTTTTTTTTCTTTAAATTCACAGAACTGCTCTTTGTTTCCTTAATCTCACCGTGATGGCTTCCTCTCTGCGTGCCCATGCTGTAATTCCCCCAGTAGACATCTGTCAGGAATACACAAAAACGAGCAGCAGCTTTGATGCAACAACAGAATCCTGGAAACTAATCAAGAAAAAAAAATTGCCCTTGTAAAACTGGGTCTGTAATTATTATGGGAGCCAAGATATCGAGATAATAAGGAGACAGCCCTAAATAACTTGGGGGAATTACAGAAGGTAATAATGTACTGCACCACTGCCAGACAGGGTTAGACAGACAGAGTGGCTTTGGGTCTTGGCCTGGGTTCTGCATTGTGTTAAGGCTGCTCCAGCACTGCCAGACCGAGGGAGGAGTGTGAGGAGAGGGGCTGTGCAGGCTCCTGCCTTGGGCTGAGCCTTCCTGGGCAGCACTGGGGGATCTGCAGGTCCTCACCCCCCTCATCCTGCAGCCTGGGGAGGCTCCAGCCCTGCCACGCACCCCAGAGCTGCTGCAGAGGGGCCCGAAACCTGCTCAGTTTTGGGGGATCAGCTTTTCCTTCCTACGACAGCTTGGCCCTGACATCTCATACCCACGAGATGCTCCACTCTGTGCCAGCAAACCTGCCCTGAGCACAGAAATCTCTGCACTGCCCCCCTGCAGTGTGATACCAGCCATGCAAAATAGGCAAAGGGTTACCAAAACCAAAAAAAACCCAAGCAAAACTGTTGCTGTCTCTGAGGGAGGGAGTGTCAGCTCGGCTTTGCTGGTTATGGTAAACTGTTGTACACAAGCTCCTATCCTCCAACAGGAATCTCTGTGCCAGGAAGTCCATGGAGTCTTGGAAAACAGATGGTGTGGGAGCGAGCTAATCAGGAGTGGTTGCCCTGCTGCATTTGTGTGTTGCCAGAAGAGTCAAGCCAAGCTCCCGTTGCTTTTTCACAGCCACCTTCAGCAGAGCAGGAGCAGCCCAAACTCTCCTGCCCAGGAAATGTGCCGGGTGCTGCCGGAGCGAGCCCGGAGCTCCAGAGAGCCCTGGGAGCTGGCATGGGCAGCCCAGCACTGCGGTGCAGACATATCCTTTGGGTGTAATAACAACAGAAAGATGAGATATGTCGTTTTCAGAGGGTTTGGAGCAACAGGGTGTTAAGATAATACAGGCAATCAAGCTCAAAATATATCTGGTGGTGGTTTCTAACCCTGCTGGTATTTCTCCTCGGGGTTCAGTGTGTTAGAAGAGACCAGGGGCGTGTTTTAAAGTATGCAGAACCCACAACCAGGAGTAAAGACTTCCAAGGATCTTAACACTCGTTGAGACAAACAGAAACCACTCTGTGCTACAAAGCTGCTCTGCAGACTGGGGGGCTGGACTCGTTTGGAAATTCAGCTTTTAGGTGCCATCAATTTGCTAATCCTCAAGACAAGATCTCTGCATCTTTTTCAGCAAAGCAAATGCTATTTAAAGACACAAATACACACTTATATTATTAAACTTAATGTTTCTGTTTTGCAAGGATATTCCAGCTCCAGGATGGGGATGGAGCACTGTTATCCCTTCGGGCTGACTTCAGTCCTCAAAACTGAATCTTAAACAGCAACCTCTTCACTTCTCCACTCAGTCTTGGAGATGCACTAAAATACTCTGTGCCTTCCTTAAACAGAAGAAAAAACCCCATGAGTTTCAGGTGTCTGAGCACTGAAAATTCCAGTGAATTCCACTGAAGAGTCCCCTGTATAGCAGCACTTTCCAGGGACACTTCCTCCCTCTCCTTTAATGTCCTCGTACTCAGTACCTGGAGGAGCATAGCATGCTACTGCTAAGTGCTTTTAAATTAGGATTTTAAAACTTGTCCTGTGGCTGCCCCTGCTGATTACAAATCTTGGTTTTTTCCCCCACCAAAATGCAGTGTTTTGGCTCCAGCACCCTCATCAGTTGTAATTACTGTGCCCTTTTACATGGAAAATGTGATCAGCTTCAGCTCCTCTGAGCTGCTTCATCCATCTGCACCTGTGGCCATGGAGGGAATGGCTCATGCTGGAAATTCTGACTCTATCAGAATGGCAATTATTAATCCCAGGAACTGCATTAAAAATATCTCCCTTTTTATTAGTACTATTAAGAGAAGTCTTATTCTTGATGATCTGCTAATCGCTTGTCATGTTAATTCCAATGTAAAGTATAAAAGCCCTTCTTTAGTTTGAGTCAAAATCATGTGTTTAAAGACACAGGAATACAGTTGATGAACTAATGTTGTTGACTGAGGGTAAATATGGTAAATACTCCGTGCTCTCTTTGAATCCTGTTTAATTCACAGCAAACAGGCCACACACATTTTAGATTTCAGTGGGTTGTGCTGAAATGGCCACAAATGGCCTTTGCAAATCAAGAGTTCGAGCTGAGCTTGATGGGGTGTTGTGTGGCACACTGCTGGTGTCAGGCAACTCTGCCTGTCCTGCTTCCTGCCACAGCTCACAGCAGGGCTGGGATTCTGCTCTGGCTTCAGTTTCAACAAAAATCTCTCCTGATGAGACCAGGAGGAGCAACTCGAAAAGTTTGCTTGTTTAAATATCTGTTTTGGCTGCTGCTTTTAGTACTTCAAATAAATCGAGGGTAAAAAGACGAAAGTTCATGGTGTCTATGCACAAACAGGAGAGGGAGAAGAGGAGCAGCTCCCAGGTCCTGCAGCAGCCCTGGAAGGCACTGCATGTTTGTCCTCAGCAGCACCAGTTCCAGAACCAGAGCCAGTGTTCCCTGGCCTAAGCCCTGTGCTCAGGTTAAACCTGGCTGGGGAGCTGGGATGTCCAGATCAAGCATCCCTTGTGACCTTGCTTCCATTCCCACTGCCCTGCCTGTGTCTGCTGGGCTGCCCCAAATCCCCTGAGCATCCCGTGTCCCTGAGCCTCCGAAATCCTCTCCCACGGAGCAGAGGTGGGGCACAAAATCCCCTTTTGCAACCACCAGCTTTTCCTGCCTCTGCTCCTGCCTGGGTGGCACAGCAACCACAGCTCTCATCATTAGCAGCCGCTGGTGGGCCCCAGATTTAGCCCTGTCACCACAAACCCTCTCTTTTGCTCCAGCTTTAGCAAGTGGCAACTCCCTTAATTACACATTTTTCTCTCCTCCACCCCAGCTACTGCACCCGGGGCTGGGGGAAGGGAGGGGAGAGCAAAAAGAAGGAATCAGAGGGGGAAAGTTAAAGGAAGAGCACTCCCCAGAATATTTTAGTGCATCTCCCACTACTCCACAGTAGGAGCAGTCCATCCTACTGGTTGTGGCCTAACTGTTCCCTGCAGCACGAGTTTAGCAGAAGCCCTGGCCAGGTGTGTTTTCTGCTGGGGCTGCAGCCTGGGGCTGGATTTTGGGGGTTTCCCCCCACCTCTACTCTTTTCTTCCTGCTCAAGGAGTTTTATAGTGTGATTCCCCTTCTCTGGCCTGGTTTGAGGGGAACCCAGCTTTGCCCTAAACCCACCACCATCTCCTCAGGCATCCTCCAGCCCTGGCCCGGGCCTTTCCAGGTCCCTTGTTCCTCCCTGCTCCTCTTTCTCTTTCCTTTGCTGCCCTCTATCCCCCAGCCTTGCTCTGCTGCCTGGCACATAAACCTCGGATTTGCTGCATAGGCATAAAATCCTGTGAACTGCTGCACCTTTTGCACATGGATAGGTCAAAAAGAAGTGTAGCAATTTGCTTGAACATGTGCACGGGCAGTATTAATGCAGATCAGTTGCAAGAAATAACGTAATACAGATTTGCCAACGTATGTATTGCATAAATGCTGACAGGTGCTGACAGAAGTGTGTGCGTAAACATTTAATAGCACTGTTAATTCATAGCACAACAGTTGCTGTTGGCATGGTTTGGAATTTATTATATTTTGCTATTTATTCCTAGTCAGCTTGTTGTCCATCATCCTCCCAGATGGCATGTCTGCCGCGATTCCTTCCTCCTCACATTTGCATGATGCTGTTCCTGGGAGGAAGGCATGGTGGCTGAGAGCTCAAGTTGTGCTTGCAGGCTCCAAAGCCTCCTTTCTTGTTCAATGTCAGCCCACTCGGTGACTGCGAAGAGTTCCCCTAATCTCTTTATATCTTAATTGCTCTCTGTGAATCGGGGGAAATAAATATTTCATTTCCTTATAGATGTGTTTCCCTGTTCTGTTTTTCTTTTCTAATCTGTTCAGATCGCCGTGGTGAAAACCTGGCCCCACTGAAGGCAAGGGTGAAACCAGTGCTGATTTCAGTCCAACAAAGATTCACCTCAACTGACGCCGCCTAAAAGTCCAAGATAATCATCAAGGCTCCTTTTATAGTCCCTGTGGAAAGACACTGGCACCTCCAGCATCAATCCACCCTCCCTGTCTCAGACAGGTATCTTGAGAAGGGATGAATGGCCCTCCAGAGGTGCCAGTTTCCCTCTCCCTTCACCACAGCAGAACGTTTGAGCTCAAACTAACTTTTAGGTGGCTGTTTTTCAGCTGAGAGTGGCAGGGATGAGTTCTTGCTCTGTTGTAGTCCTTCCTCTCTCCCAGAGCTGGGCTGTTCCCTGCTGCAACACCGCAAGTATTTATAGCTGGATCGACACTTGTGTGAGATTTCTGCCTCGGGTAACCCCCTGGGAATGACACTCAGGTGGCCTTGGGCTGTGCCTGGCTCTGGCTACATGCTGGCACCCCTGTGTTCACCCACGGCAGTTCTCAGGAGCAGCAGGAGGAGGTGGATGGATGCACTGAGCAGCCTTTAGCTGCCTATTGCCAAGGGAAAAACTGAACCAGCCCGTGGGTTTCACATTTGGCTTTTCTCAGTGGAAAAACTGGACAATATCAAATGACAGGAGCAGCTTTGCAAAAACATTTTCTTCCCAGCAGTGAGTGAGAGAGGAACGTTTTCACTATTAATCTCCAAAGGTACACAGTAACTGGTCATGTTTCAGGTGCGAGGGGCAGTAAATGAGGTCTCTGTGGGCCTGCTCATGGTGGTCTTCAGAAACATGGGAATAATGAATGGCCACGTGTGACAGCCTCTAAGACATGTTCCTCATTGTTTCCCCCCAAATTCGGGATGCTGGTTGGGAGGTGGCACTAACAAGGATGGTCTGATGGGATTTGTTCCTTTAATTTCACCAGGAGCCTGTAGGAGCTGCAGTGTGGCCTGGCTGTGGCAGGGAGTGGTGCTGCCAGGCCAGGGTGGCTGTAGGTGCTGAATCCCAGCCCTGAAAGCTGCTGAGATGTCCTGCTGACAAGTGAGAGGGAGAGAAATTTCTTGGCTTTAACAGTCACCACACAGGAAAAGTCAACACGGAGAAGAAAATCAAGCCCTTGTTCCTCTGAATTGTGAAAATTGTTTCCTCTGTGGGTGTAAATGGATGGGAGATATTCTGATTTATCAGGTAAGGATCTGCTCTAACCTGCAGTAAAAGCTTCAAGTTCTGGCTGTAAGTCAGGGTTTAGTCCTTTGGGCAGTCACAGAGGAGGTTTTGCAGGGGGATCAGAAGGTAGAGCCCTTGGGAACCCCAGGAAAAATAAACATAACCCAAAAAGCTGTGAGAGATTGTGTGACAGCCTCTGGTGAATGAGAAGTGACTGAACACCAGGTTTTTCTCTTTCACAGCCATAAACCCGGGCTAGGGAACCTGTCCATTACATCTCTGCTGTGGTATCACTCCCCGTGTTTGACATTGCTCACATGATCTACGAACTGGGGCCTGGTTTTGATTTAGCACTGTTTATTAACTGAGCAGTGCTGACATATTTTAGTGCAACATATAAAATCTAAGGCTTTTTCTTAAGCTGAGGAAATGAGGTTATGTGACATTGATCCAAAATGGAGGGGAGTATTTTAGGTTTCACGTTAACAGACAAGGGAGCAGAGACAGGGGAAATGCAGTTTTTCTCCTGTCCTCCCTGCCAAGTCCTCTGCAAATGGGGCAGAAACACCAGGTTTCAGTAGAGTCTGGTGTGCATTTAAAACCAGCTGCAAACGGCTTTTGATCATTTAGTCATGTGTGTGAAAGATTGTAAGAATTGGTTTAAAACCTAAATTGAGACAATGAGAAATTCAAAATAACGTCTGCCTGAGTTATTCAGCTCCGAAAACAGTTGGACACGAACGTCCCATGGCCACAGTGAAGGTCCAAGATGTTGTCCTCATTAAATGGAGAAGGAAACTGAGGCCAGAAATGGGGGAATGGTGCTTCAATGGGCAGGGAAGAGGGCGGCCCTTCAGATTTTAGGACCTTACGGAATCCCACCAGTGCCAGGAATGTCAGCTAAGGATAACTGATTAAGGAAATCTAGAGCTTACTGGCACAAAACAGTGATCTGCAGACAGGCAATGACAGGCCATTAATAGGCCTGGTAACGTGGATTTGCATTAACTGTTTGAGGTGTTTTGTAAGGCCCTTGGCCCCGCGTCAAGGCACTGAAGCTGGTGCATTGTTCCAGCACTGGAGTTACTGCTCTTGGTGTGAGTCCAGAGCTGCCGTGGTTGTGCAACGCTCCCAAGTCCCTGCTTTTCTCCTGGTTACCCCTGGAATGGAAGTCCTTTCCTTGGTTTTGATAACAGCTATTAAATTTGGCTGCACCCACTCAACATTGCTGTGCTTCTCAGAAATAGGGCAGCGGTTGTGTAACTTCCATTCATCTGTCCATGCAGAGCAGTTAATTTCCATTATTGAGGTTTCCCAACATCATAAGAGAGTTGCATTAATGGGGCTTATCTGTGATAACCAGTGCAAACTAGTGCAGGAAAATCCGTGAACAGAGCCAGCCCTGTTTAATTCAGCCTGGTGAGTGAACATTACACCATTAATGTTCACTCCACCAGCATCTCTCAGCCTCCTGCTCCTCCCCATGCCTCTCCTGACCTGTGCCGTGGTGCTTGGAAACCCACTGGCCCTACTTTGGTCCCTGTTTCAGCTGGAGCTGCCTGCGAGAAGTTCCCACCATCAGTTACTCTGTGACCTGAGCAAGCTGTGCTGTCATTTCACCAAATTCCCTCAATTCCCACCAGCAGCATGGGGTTGCCCATTTTCCTCCTGCAGCCAGCCCAGAGCTCACTGGTGCATCTCTCCTTTCCCATCACTCCAGCCACCTCAAGAAGAAGGGCTGAAGGAGCTCACACGTTGCCCCATGTAATCTCACTGCTAGCTGACGTTTCTCCTCCTCCTCCACTCATTTATCCCAAATCCCTTCCTTTTCAGATCCCTTCATTTCCTCCTGCTCTCGGTTTTTAAGCCTTCTCTTATGTGACTTAGTGTCTACAACAGCTTCCCTCTGTACTTCTCTCCCCTTTCAAATCCTTCCTTAAACCACAGCCACTTCAGCAAGTGCTCCTTTTCAGAGCAGTAATCCCCAGTTATGCCAGAGCCCACAAACATTATCTGGTGTCATGTCAAGCCTGTGCACAGCCTCTGAGGGAGGTTTCTGAGAGGGAGCAGAGCTTCTAAATCCCTTTGAAATGGAACAGAAACCAGGCACCTCGTCCTTCTCTTTGGTGTCAAGCCGCCCGTTCCTGTCCTAGGGCAGGGTGTGGATTTAGGGACAGGATGCAGCAGCACCGTCCGGAGTGTGAGAGGTTTGTGTGGAACCAGGGATCAGCTGGCTGTGGGAGTTAAGGGCATGTTCCCAATGCTAAGATGGGCTGGTTTAGATGTGTCTCATGGGGTTGGTTCTTGCTCAGTTCCTCCTTTCCAGCTGTGAATTTTGAGAAAGGAAGAACTCACAAGTGCTGTCTCCTGTTAGGGGTCCCCCACAGTCAGCCCCTATCTCTGTGTGAGTAACTGGGATTGCTCCCAGTGGGATCAGCAGCAGCAGGACTGTGGATGCTTTGCTTCTTGGTCACCAGCTGGGTATCAGGTTTGCCATCAGGGGCATTCCCTCTGTCCCCAGCGAGGCTGTTGCTGTGAGAGTCCTGTACAAAAGGTGACATTGAGATCATGGAAATGTCAGGAATACTTAGCCTGCTGTGCTTCTCAAAGGGAAAGAGGTTGGAGCTGGGATTTAAGATGAGGGTAGTGTGGTCAGAAAGGGGTTTAGGACTAGGACTGGGCCTGGGTGTGACTATGGGGCAGCCATGTGGGTTGTTGTCTAGAGGGCAGAGCAGAGAAGTCATTCAGGTGATGGAGAGTCTGCTCCTACACCCCCAAAAACCAGGGTGTTCACAGGGGGCCCAGCACTCCTGCACTGGGCTCAGGAAAACTCTGTGGTAAAACCTGTGAGGAGGTTCACAGGTCTCCAGTCCTAAACATGTTGTGACCCATTCCATTTGCTCCTCACGCTGTGATTTGATCCCCAGCAGCCTTGTTGGGAGCAGCCTGTGAGGGGATGGCACTCCTGGGGCTGCTCCAGGTGCAGCTCCTGGGTGACTCTGCCTGGCCAGAAGTGCTGCCCGGGACAATGTGAGCTGTCAGTCATGGTCAGGCCTTAACGAGGGCTGGATTCAGCTCGGTTAGAAACCCTCTTCAAGGGGGAGAAAATCCCCTACCATGTCTGAGTCCATCCAGTGGAGTAAAACACAAGTGTCCTGGGAAGGGGCTGTGGTCCACCAGCTGACAGCAGATCCCACACACCACATTTGTGGGATACATTCTGCTCCTTTGGAAAGATGAAGGGTAAAAGAAGGAGAAAAGGCTACTCCTGATCAATTGCCAAAATGATAAAAGGCAGAGAGAGGAAGAGAGGAAGAAACCGGCTGTAAATGTAAAAACCAGCACAAAAATCCAGTGAGTCCCTGCTGGAGCTGGGGATTAAACCCAAGTCTGCAAAATTCCAGTCAATCCTGTGACATGAGGCCCCTTGCATGCACGGACTCCCTGCTCGGGGTGCTCCCGTGCTGAGGCAGCAGAGTGAGCGTGGCAAAGCTGGCGCTGGGCAGCGGTGCCGTGGGAGCCCTGCAGGTCCTGGCAGCCCCCGGGGGCTGTGGGGTGCAGGATCACATCCCCTCCTGCTGCCACGGGAGCTGGGATCACCTCAGAGCTCCCTCAGCCTCGGGAATTCCTGCCCTGGGCTGGGGTGGTGCAGGAGGAGGAGGATGAGTGACGGGAGAGGACGAGCAGTGAATGGGGACAGGCTTCCAGTTCCAGCAGCTCTGGATTTATTTCTGTTCATTCACTGCAAGTCAGAATCCATTCTCTTCATTTTTATTCTTCCGTGCTGTGACACCCTTAAAATCCGTGGTACATTTAACTTTTGATTTCCATGTAATACCTTTTAAAGTGATCTAATGCAGACAGATTACAGACAGCGAGGGTTACTGTCCTTTGGTGGAAATACCCTGTTTAATAAAATACTGAGAGACAGACTGGCCCCTCCATGCATTAAAAAAGAAAGATATACTAAGTTTAGATGCTGTGGCAGTAAAACTTTATAGGCTTATCAATGTTGGACAGTCATGCTCTCCTGAAGTTTTCAAATCCCCTTGCAGAGGCAGCCAGCTCTCCTGGTTTGGAAATCAGAACCAGTTGTTTTTGCAGTTTGCAGTATTTAATGTAGATCTATGTAAATTGCTAGGGGAGGGGGAGGAAAGGAGTTTGATCTTAAAATACAATTTGGATTGTTCTCATCTTTTCTTGTAGAGGCTGTTTTGATCATTTGTTGCCACCTCCCAGTTTTCAAACATCTCAGTCTCAAAAAGTTCTGATACTTTTAAAGATAAGGATCAAATTTTATGTATTTTTGTCTCTTAGTTCTCATGCCTTTGACATTCAGGTTTGCCAACTTCCCCTATCAAAGGGCTTTAACATCTTTCCTTTTCCTTTTCTTTTTTTTTTTTTTTT
>VYXC01010458.1:357681-422284 GCA_013397175.1 Platysteira castanea | reverse complement strand
TTTTTTGTGTGTGTTTTTAAATGAAAATTGACATTCTCATTTAATAATGTGACTCGAGGAGCCAAGACTTCCAGAAAAATGCCAAATACCACAATACCGATGGGAATTTGCAACCTTATTATTAGTAATGGGCTCCTCTCGCTTCTCTTCAAGCCTCCTGAGATTTTGTTGTTTCATCTAAATCCACCCAAATTCTGTGATCTTTAAAAGTGGGGAGAGTAGAAAAGTACTTCCTCAAGAGAAGAACGGATTACAAAGCATGGAACTCATTTCCAGTTTGAACCTCTTCAAATATCAAATATTTTCAGGTGTAAGGTTTGGTTGCCTGAAATGTTGTTTTTTCCTCACTTCTTTTTGCTTTGCTGGTAGAATGAAGGATTTGATTTAACATTATATGCCTGGAAAAAATAAAGCATTTAATTTACATTTTACAAGGCAGTTATTGCAGGTTAATTAAATATCAATTGAGTGTTATAGGCCATATTAAGATTTATTAATAACCCGGCAGATAAATCTCCTTGGAATTCAATTAAATGAAAATCACATAAAAATATATGTGCAATTTTATTCATATAATACATAAAACTTGTGAATTATTGTGCAGCATTGTACAGTAAGTTGATTAATGGGAATTAATTGCTGAAATGGAGAAAAATCAATTTAAACTTCCTGTAGCAGCTATAAGAAGCTTGGTATTCTTCTCCCACACCCTTGGAAAGCTGAGTCTGTGTCTGCACTTGGACTGCTTCACTCTGCCATGGGATGAGTCTTGGAATAAATGTGCTTCCTCTGCTCTCACCTGCTTTAGCTCAGTGCTTTGGGCTCAGAGAAGGGAGTCAGTCACGGCTGCCAGTGTGTCTGTGGGGCTAAGTGTGCCCCTGAAGCTTCTGGAGGTGAGAACGCAGCAGGGAGGTGACACTGGTGGGTGTCCCTGGCGCTGGGAGCACACGTGGGCTTGTGCCTCGTGTCACAGGCAGGTCCCTGCCTGGCAGGGAGAGGCTCACAGGGGTTTGGAGAGGTTTGGGGCTGTTGGCCCAGCAGATGCTGGACCTTTTGCCCTTTGGGTGCTGTTTCCACCCTGTCCCAGTGTTCCCAAGGCAGCTCCTGCCAGCCAGGCTGGCTGCAGGCCCGGGGCAGAGGAGCCTGTGGGGCTTTACCCAGGGTTAGTGAGGGGCTCAAGGCCCTTTTGGGGAAGCAAAGCTTCTGACATCTCAGATGAGGTTCTGGACTTGGAAAATACCCTTCCAATCCTGGCAGGCCGACGGGGGCCTGGCGTGGAGCCATCTGCTCCCTGCGCATCCTGAGTTAAACACTGTCAATATGAGATTATGTTCCAATTACAGGACCAGACTGACTGGTTTAACTCCTACCATGAATCTATTTTGCTTTATTACCATGCACTGGCTCTGTGACTGATGTACCAGACACCAAAAGAGATGGGCTCTGCCCAGAGGGCTTTGTCTCACAGGAACGCGCCGGGAGAAGACCGAACGCGGCGGAAAATGCAGATGAATGAGTAACTCAGTCGAGATTTTCTTTTTAATTTGGGGATTCTTTGCTTGGTTTTCTGTTTGGCTCAAGTTTTAATATTGCTAAATTTGCTTCCTTCAGACGTTGCACAAGAACAGAGACTTCCAGAGAGACTCAAACAGGGTCAGGCATGTGGCTCTTTGAAGTGCGCGCGCTGCGGGGTGAGGGCTCAGTGTGCACACGGGAACACTCCTGGAGCATGGAAAACCAAGGGAGATCCCTGTTCCAGCTCACACAACGACTCCAGCTGAGCCACAGCCCGTCCTGGGGAAGTTTAGCCATGTTGAGAACACAAGCAGGTGTCACTCCTTGCTCATCCTCCCTGCTCCTGCAGCAGAGATTGCCTGCATCTGTCTCCTCTGCTTCTCCCTGCAATAGTTGTCAGGGATATTAGCATTAAATACTTACTGCCTGGCTTAACTAAGGGGTAAGATAGGATTTAATTTGTATGGCTGAAATCCAATTATATAATGGAGCCCCTGGGGGAAGCAGTTATACCTGCTGAATCTCTTGGATGAGTAATTGTGCACAAAGGCTCCTCTCCAGAAGTAGAAACAGATCTGAAATATTTTTTTCTTTTCTCTTTTTTTGCTGCTGCTGTTACATAATAGGGCTGAGACCCTGAAAAGAAAAGCCAATGACAACCCAATGCAGTAGAAAGAATTAAAGCATTGCCAGGGGAAAACAAGTTATAATCTGATAAAATCAAGGATCTAACAGGAAGTCTGCAGCAGCATTAGCTTGGAGGAGCCAAAAGGCAGGGCAGCCAAAGGAAGCTTACTCATCTTTTTAGAAAATAGCACAGAAGCTTTGCTCTCTAACTTTTCCCCCTAATTCTACCCTGACCAGGGAAAGGGAATCCTCTGGTTGCTTTTGTCAAAGCTTGGGAGGTGAGTAGGTATTAAAAAAGCTGAGCAGCCAGCTAATTCAGATACTTTTGAAAAATCCTGCACTTAACCACCTTTGAAAATCCCTGCTGCTTATCCTGCATGTCATCTGCACCCTGATAAGCATCAGAATCATAGGTGATGATGAGCAGGACAGGAACAAAAGCATGATGAGGTTCCCAGCAAGGTTTATGAAAGCAGGCAAGCTTGTAAGGCATTAATCTCTGGGATGGTGCTGGGGCTTGACAGCTCTCCCATCTGATACCTGCAGCAGCTCCAAATCCCCCAAAGGAATCACCGAGGGACTGGGACTGAAGGCATCAGCCTGTTGGACTTGTGCGAGGGTTCTCAGAGGTCAGAGCGCCAAATTTCATTCTATTTTTAAAAATAAAAAACAAACTTTTATTCTTTCCTAATGAGCTCTGAGTGGAAAAAAATCATTTCCTCAGTCTCTTTGATTACAGGGCTCCGTGCAGACGAGCTTCCAGCCAGAGGAGGGAATGCCAGAGTTCCCAGTGCCGCAGACTGAGCACAGACCCTGCAGCCCCGCTGCCCGGGCAGGGATTTGGGTCCTGGCAGGGCGCAGCTCAATCCCAGCGAGGCTCCGCCAGGAGGGACCCGTTCCCAGCCTCGCAGCTCCACCCAGTGGCCCTTTCCCGGCAGGATAAATCCAGAATTTCACAGGCATCCAAACCTGCTGCGCTGCGGAGAGGCTCAGGGATGTGCACAAGGAACTGAGGGTGTGTTTGTTTGTCACATTCCTACAGTGACAACTCTACCGTTTGGATAATGGCAAAAAACTGCAAAGAGACTTCTCGTGAATATAGAAAAATCAGAAATCTTATTATCCCCTTTCTTAACCCCACCCCCAGCACAAATGGAAGGGGAGAAATAGTAGGGAACTGGTAACTTACACACTTTACCTTTTCAAATTCTCTATGAGCAGATTGCAACAGTTTGGGCCGAATTTATTTGTTATATGAGTTTAGTAATGAATTACCAGCGCAACTGATTACTGATTTGTAAGCTCATTTTGAAAAAGAATTCTCTTGTGAGTGTGAATTTTGGCCAGTTTAACTTGGCAGCTCTCACAGTATTGCTCCACTTTCCTTCCTGGGTAATTACCAGGACTAACAGGAAGCAAATTTTGATCATTTCTATTAAGCATGCCATGCTGAAACTTGCTTTTTCCAGGAGTATCAGGGCACTTGTCATTAAAATAAGCTTCTATTTGTGCATGTGCACACTTTTACTCCAGGAACACTCAAGACATGGGTACAGATTCATAGAAGTGTGATATCAATAGAGTTAATTTTAGATTTGAGCCAGTATTGTAAAAATATCTCATTGCTCCAAGCTCAAGTGAAAACTGAAATCTCAGTTGTGCATAATGTGGCTTTGCCAGCCTCTCTGCAAGTCTTAAAAATAGAGACGCTGATAAACTGATAGAAACCACAGTTTAGCTGTGAATCTCCTGGAAGTGCCTGCCCCATCTGTGTGAGGCAAATATCATCTGTGAAATGCTGCTCCCAGATGGGCTGTGCAGCTCCAGAGCCACGGAATGAGTCGAAATGACCTCTTCCTCCTGGAGTTCAAACGTTATTTAGCATAAATGCAGCCCCTAAGGCCTTCACTTGAAGTTGCTTTCTGCCAGCACAGCAGCTGAACATGGGCTTTAATCTGCTTTGCTTTGCTGCTGGAGTGCTCTGAGGTAAGAGTTTTGGAGTTACAGACTATGTGAATCCCACCTTGAAGCTTGTAGACATCAATTCTCCATCCATGCAATGAAAAGTTGAGTCAGCCTATGCATTGTTAGGACAAGAGATGGGAGGTTTTCCTTTTACACGGATAATATTTCAAAATAGATATTCAATATTCCACATGTTAAGAATAACAGGAAGCAACTTGCAAAAGGCAGTTTTGGAAAAGGGAATATATTTTTTTTTTTCTTTTTATTAAACCCTAAATCAGAGCAAGAACCTGCTGGGTTTTACTTGTGCTCCCCAAAACTATCACTGAAAAGCCCTTCAGTGGCTGAGCCAGGTACAGCTACCCCACCAAATGTCCAGGACTGTGGCTCCCCAGGCTGTGGAACAAAACTGGTTCACTGATTTTACCAAAAGGGCATTTGCTGGGCACCATCTCCCACCTGAGCTTGTTCTCTCTTGTTCCCACAGGTCATCCAAGCAGTGGTGGCACCGTGGGAACGAGGGAGGCCAGCAAGCCCCTTGTGTGTGCAGGGAAAGTTTCAAATACCCATGGGACACAAAATAGCAGAGATTTTGGCATGGCAAGGGTAAGACTTGGAGCCTGTGAGTTTTTCTCCTTCTCTGTTTCTGTACCAGAATTTCCGTGTTTGCAAAGCTCCTGCCAAAGTTCCGTGCAGGTTGTGAAGCTCAGATGAAACCTGCTGGTGTGATGGGCAACCTCCTTACCCCAAAAGTGCTCTTTAGTTCTTCTTTTTGTGGGGCTGGGGGGATCCCAGGCTCCCTGCAGCTGCTTTCAGCCACCGTGCAGTCCTGAGCCTGCTCTCCTGCCACGTGAAGAGGGGTTTGTACCCGAAATGCCTGCGGGCCTTGTCTGTCTCGAAGGAGAAGCTGGTGACGATGGTGTTCAGCAAGGGCACGTCGAGAAAAGGCCGTGGCCTCCAGAAAGGGGGCAGGATGAGCCCGAGGAGCCTGTGCAGTTGGATCATCAGCCACATCTTCCAGTAGGGGATGTGCGAGCCCAGCCTCACCGAGGGGTCTGCACTGGACAGCAGCTGGTGCCTGACCAGGAAACCCTTCCTGCTGGGAGTGTCGTCGTAGCAGTAATACACCTGTCCTGCCAGCAAGTCTGGCTTCAGCTGCAAGTTCCTTGCTGCAAGGACATGCATCCATGCCACATTCCCTGCAGAAATAAGAGGGGAGGAGAAACAGGCATTCAGGAGGAGCTCAGTTTCCCTGTTTATTGTGCAGTGAGTGTGTTGGATCTGCCAGCTTTGGTGCTGGGGAGCAGGGAGGCACTCATCGTGTGCTCAGCTGTGCTGCAGAGAGACTGAGTAGTTAATCCAGGCCTCCAAGATCCTTTAAACCTTTGGTCTCCCCTTTGAGCTGGACAATTAATGTGCCTTGTGATCCTGGTTCATGTGAAGAGAAAGGGCAGTGTTTTGCAGTGAGAGCAGGATGAATGGGAGGCAGTGCTCCAGGGTTTTATCCCTGGCTCTGCTGTGAGCCTTTGAAGGAGTCACTTGATTTATCTAGGCCTGATTCTTCTCTAACAGCATTTTCAAAATACTGTTATCTGCACTTTTGGAAAAAGACATATAAGTGTGCTGCACAGGAATCACTGAATGCCTGCATGATCTAATGGTGAGTTCCACCCCTCTGAAAGGCACCAAAACAAACTCTTCCGAGAGGTTTTGTGAGTAATTTCTTGTGCTTGCTAAAACTGGTTGTGTAGTACAGCCTTTTCTGTAAAGAATTTGACAAGAAGTGATAGTTTAATTTTTTTCTAATGAAGAAGTGTCTTTTCATAGCAAAAACATTTTAAAAACACAGCCCGAATTTCTCTCTGCCCCCCATATATTCCTGAAACTCTTCTCAAAGGGAAAAAAGAAAACCCTTCCCAGGAAAACAGTAGTAATAAGAAACTGCTTTAAAAATTCTTTAGGCAGTCTTAGTTTTGTGGTTACAAACCCATTTGTGCTCATTCACCACACTCATCCCTCTGTCTGGGGAGATTACGGCTAAGCTGACGTGTAAAATCCCCTGTGACTGAAGCTGGTAGCACCCGGTGCAAAGGGCCCAGCCTCCACTCACCCACGTAGGTGTGATTCCGCTCCGTGCTTTCAGGCTCCAGGTAGTTCAGAACACCATTCCTGGCTTTGGCAAGCAAATACAGCTCCAGGAGGAACGTGGCCTTCTCCCCATACACGGTGCTGGGACGGATGATGCAGGTTCTGAGTTTGCCACCATTGCTCAGCTGTAAAGTCAGGGAGGGACATCAGGGAGGGATGGGTCCAGAGATGGAATCTTCCACGGTGACACTGGGTTTCCCAGACAAACCTAAACCCTGGGAATATTGGCCTAGAGGAGTCAACACTTGCAGAGGTGCTCTGGATGCTTGGGACTTGGTTTGAGTCCCTAAAACCACAAGGAGCTGCCCAGTTTGATTTTATTTTTTTTTTTCACAGCACACCTGCACCCATATGGTGCTCCCTGAGAGGTGGAGAGTGCTGGTGGCATGAATTCTTCTGCAGTTGTGATGCATAAAAGAGGATTTGCAACAACCAAAACCAGGTACCAGAGGAAGCCAGCCAAACTGGCTGGCCTCAAGCTGAGACTGGGAGAGAGATGCTCCAGGCAGTCATTTAGTGCACAAGTCTTATTTTTACATTCTCCTTCATTGTCCGGAAGAGCTCTTCTGTCTGCTGACTGCACTGCCAGTCTAAAACACTGAACTTGGGTTTAAAACAAACAAGCTGGCTTTAAACAGGTCTAAAACAAGCTGCCTTGGGTAGGGGGCTGGCTCTGGGTACACCAGTATTTTTAATTCTGAAGCACTCAGGCATGCCTGGAAATTATACTTTCAGTACGAACCAGGTGAACCCAGTTCCTTCAGCCCTGATTTAGCACAGCCCTTTGCAGAGTCACCCTCCTGCTGGAGCTGAAGCACAGGCTGGAAGGGAGCCTGGGACAGCCTGGCAGCTTCCTGCTGCTGTGGGAATGCTGGGCTCTGGGAGGCCTGGGACAATGTGGTTTATGCATCAGATGCAGGCAGAGGTTGGATACACACTTAGGAGCCGTGGGGTCTTTCCAGCCATCTCCCTCCTCTCTCCCATCCTGTGCCCATTCCAGGGGTGCTCCCACTGCATTTTGCACCTTTTTCCCGTTGGCTTCAAGCACCATTTTTTCCGCCATGGCTTTTGTCTTCCCGTAGGGCAGCTCCACTTCCCCGCCGTACTCAGTGTCCTCATTTCCTCTGGAACAGATCGTGGGAGGCAGAGAGTGACCGTGGAGCAGAGCTCAGGGCTCGGGGACATCTGTCCCAGCCTGGTTTGCTCTGCATCCCCTGCTCCCCAGGGCCTTCTGCTGGCTGGGAGCTCTGGGAGCTCTGGGATCCTCGCTGCACTTGGGCAGGAACAAGGCCTCAAGGAATAGCAGGTGGTGTGGGGTGTTCACAGGCAGGTTTGCATGAGGGCAGTGGTTTCTCAGAGCTGGATTTAGCTTTGTCTAATAGCATAATTGAAATAACATTCCACCAGGCAAATTAGATGGCAGCGGAGTTAAATTTTTAAGCAACTTACAGAAGCTGAGCAAGGTAGAAAGAGCACACGACGATGGAGGGGAGGAAAATGAGAGCAAAGCTACTTCATTTTTTTCATTAGAGGCAGAGAAAAGCCTCTCGTGAGCCATAAACTAAAAGGAGAAACTGCTACTTAATTTTCTCACAGAGTTGATTAAAGTTGGGAGGTGTTTGCTGAGGATGTGGTGGAGCTGCTGGAGATCTCCTGGAAGCCTTGCAATCAGCAGGGCTGTGCTGGGAGTGCTCCCTCATCTCCCCTCACAAATTACCCTTGAGAGGAAGGAGAAGCAGCGGGCCCACAGCCAGGGACAAGTGGGGGACCCTGGGCTGTGGCTGTGGAAGACAACCTGCTGCTCAGGCTGCCAAGGGGAAAGCCTGTGGGATCTAACATGGAACTGGCCTCAAAGGGCCTGGAATAATTCCAAGGAGAAAGCAGAAAGATTCCCCATACGGTGTCAGCACTTCATCCCAGGGGTTTTAGATGGGCCAGCATGGGATTTGATTCAGATTCTCCAGTGGGTTCTGGAGTGAAGAAACCTGGCTTGCAGCATTGGGAAGGAGCATCCACTTGCTTCTGTGCTCCCCTGAGCAGCACAGACCAGCTCTCTCTCCCTCCATGTGCTGCTGGAGATTTTCTTCCCATTTTTAAATTATTTTGCTCTATTATTTTGCTGTCTGAGAGAAATCCACCCCAGCAAACCAGGATCTGCCAGGCATGGGGTACCCCATGCAGGGCAGTGAGGAATCCTGACCCTCCTGTGGCAGATGGGCTCAGGTGCATCTCCTGGAAGGGTTCAGTGGCCTGTGAGGGATTCACACAGCAAATCTGCAGCAAAAGTGTTTTTGTCAAACACTGGGTCTTGGCAGAGGTGTTTTTGTCAAACACTGGGCCCTGGGAGAGCCAGCTCTGACTCAGGCTCCCCGTTTGACCTTGGGCAAGTTGCTTTCTCTCTTCTGTGCTCAGATCTCCCTGTGTAAAACGTGGCTGATGCTGCTGCCTGGCTCTTGCCTGCTCAGCAGTCTGGCGTGTTGTGTGTCAGATATCCCAGCTGAGATCAGGCTCTCCTTGTGCTACAGCAACAGAAATAAATTAGGAGCATCAGAAATGCAGCCTCCTCGCACACCCTGGGCTTCTATCACAAAACCCTCCTCCCTGTGTTTATGGGGGATGAACAAGAGACAAACCAAAAAACAAGCAAGACAAAAGATTGATTGTGCAAGGTTTGTTACAAGCCCAGGAGAGGCCCAAGACAATTAGTGGGGGGTTATCTAGAAGTTCTAGTTTTAATTGCTTTCTCTCCTTTTTTTTTAATCAATTTTTTTGTTGTTGTTGGCCCTGCAAAGCTTTTAAAAAGCAGCAGCTTCACAAAGGGACAAACCTGCCTGCTGTTCCTGGGCTCTGCTCTGTGTGCCTTCCCCCACCCCTCTGAAGCTCGGTAGTAACAAAGAGCTCAGCATAATGCTCTTGCTTTTCAAAACGATCCCAGATAAGTGAACGCTAATCAGAGTGGAGCAGCATTGTCAGGAGGTATCTCGGCAGTGCCCGTCTCCCAGGGATTGAGACTGACAGAGGCATTTTCTATTATTGTCGGATGCTGAGGTGTGAGCCTTATCCCTGCGCCCATCACCCCGGCCAGAGGCTCCTCCCGCTTTGTCTGTGCCATTTCCCGAGCACGTAAAAGGGAGGTAAATAAATTCTACGGGGAGCGATGGAGAAGGGGGACAGAGGAAAAGGGAAATGCAGGCGGGATCATGGACTGTGAGGGAGAGGGCAGAACAGAGTGGGTGGGGAGGGGGAGGTGAGAAGAGGAGGAAGGGGAAAGGCACCACCTGTGCTTTCAGTCTGGAAAACAGAGCCGTGCTCTGCTGCTCCCACGAAGGGGAAAGGCACCTGCTGGGACAGGTGGGGTTCTGTACTGGTTTTTACAGGTATTTACTGGTGGGCTGAGACTTCTCCCACTATCTAATTCCTTTGGTTTAAAATCAAAATAATTGGAGAATGAAGACCCCTCTCTAAGGCTTCCTCTCCAGGATAATGGGGGAATCTGAATATGTCCTGTAAAGTGAGTGAAAGGCTCCAGGTGTGCTTTTGTTTGCATTTGTGGTGGGGAAGGCTGTTCACAGCTCCATGAGCATCAGCCTGGGTGGGTTTTGCTTGCCCCTGTTGGTGCCACCATTACAAACCAAAGGGCTGTGATCAGGCAAGATCTGGGGCTGTTTTTTTCTGGATATCCCTTCACATCTCTCTCTTCAGTCACAGGACTAAAACACTGACAAGGATGGGCCTACAAGGATGCATCTACATGCATTTTTAGGAATTATTTGGATATGCTGGTGGCCAAATTCCAGAGCTTTGCAGTGACACAGTCCCTAGTGCTTGTGGTCCCAAGTGGATGGAGTTGCTCTCACGGATCTTTTCATAAGCCAGACATTTATTGTACAGATTTCAGTGCTTAGACACTTCTCAAAACAACTGGGTTATGCCTTGACTTACTCATGAGAGTGAAATTTAGGCTTGTAGGTCATTTTAAGTTACATCTTTTCTAGCTGGGCTCAAATTTCTGGAGCCAAGTGACTGAAGGCAGCTGTGTCCAGCCTGGCTGCCTGTGAGACACCACTTGGCTTGGAGCCCGTTCCCCTGGCACAAAAGGTTCCAGGGTCTGAGCAGTTTTGTGTGGCTACAACCAGGCTTGAAATCAGCAAGGAGTCTTCTGATAGTACATATCAGACTGCAGGTATCTCCACCTGACCTCAAATTTAACCTACAACTTCAGCCCCTGGTCTTCAGAAATACCAGCCCTGCTCTCGAGGTGCAGGCACTGTTGCCCCAGGAGTGCAAAAGGGATCCTGATGCTGAGCCCTGAGCAGGGGTTTCAGCTGATTGTCAGTCACTTCTGGAGATCAAAGCAAAAAAATCCTCAAAGCTGTTATTTTGACCACTGTCTTTGTATGGATCCACATCCCACCTTTGCCACAGAGGGTTTTCTAAAGCTCTGCTGCTGCTTCTGGGTCTGTGGGTAAATCTCATGGGACCCACAAACAGAGGGGAAGGGTTGAGATAATGCCCTGAACTGGTGACATCCAGGAGCCCAGGAGACAGCCCCCATGAGCGTGTTGCCAGGAAAAAGGATTCTGAGGGCTAGAAGGGTACAATTCACAGGTCAGAAGCAGGTAACAGAAGGATGTGACTACACCTGAATACTGCAGGGCAGTCACACCAGTGCCTCTGTCCCCTAACACTAAAGTGGCCAATTACTTTTTTCTGGGACAGTGCTACTTGAGATTTGCCATCGTAGTCTGCTTATCATTGTTTCCCAGAGCGGAGCGGAGAAAGAGAGAGATGCAGCCAGCAGGATTTCAGGAGCAAGAGTCCTTTATTTCATTATTTAACAGCGCTTTTATAGGATGATTTTCTCATCGTTTAATTGGTCAGTTTCTTAACCACCCCTCTGGGTGATTGGTCAAACTCTATTCAAAATATTTTCTCTACTTGTACTAAAAACAATTTGCAGGTGTCCATGGTTTACAAAACTCTACTAATATCTTTCATGAGAGACTTTTCTCTCTCACGGGACTAGAGAGAAGCAAGAAAATCCTTGCTTAGCAGCCTTTTTTGTACCCACATGCCCACACTGGATAGCAGGAGCTGGGTGCAGGCTTCCAGCAGCTCCTTGTGGAGCTGGGAGGAGGAGAGGCAGCGTGGTGGGAACAGCAGGGCACCAGCTGCCCTTTGGGTTTCTCACTGTGAGGGACAGCAAACACTGACCCAGCAGCAGGATATTGCTTGGCCATATCCCAAACTTTGTGAAACCTTCTCTGAGAATGATTTTAGGGCTCAGAGGAACAGGGCTGTACCTCCAGGAACTCTCACCTTGGGGTGTCACTGGCCAGGCTTAGGCTGGGGAGAGCAGCAGGGAAAGGTTTTCAAGAAAGAGAAGAGGAATAGACAGGAAGGGGAACACGAATCTTCTCCTTGGTAGCCACAGCTCAAACCCTCACCTGGCTGCAGTTCCACTGCTGTTGAAGTGCACAAGCAGAGTGATGGGGAAGGTTTGCTGAGCCTCACCTGAGCATGGGCTCACAGGCAGTGTTGGGTCCCACGGCGGCGATGGAGCTTGTGTAGAGCAGGTGTGGGATGCTCAGGACACAGCAGGCCCTTAACACATTTTCAGTACCTGTGGGGCAGGAGGGGAAGGACAGACATCGACCATCTTGCCTTGGTTCCTGTTGTGCAAATCAAAACAGATTCCCAGATTTTTTCCCACTTGGAACTAATCCATCCCTTTTTATGGCTGAAAATATGTGAAGCCCCAGGTCAGGGCTGCAGTTCCTCAGGAGGGGATGGTTGTAACACGAGTAGGAGTCACATCCACAGCTCTAATGTGGCTGAACCTCCGTGGCCATTGGCGACTGACTGAGCTTGGACTTCAGAGCTGCTAACAAAGGGAAGCTGAGAGCTTGGCAGAGCAAAACTCCATTTTTTTTTAGTTTGTGAGCAGATAGTTGGTGAACTGCAGCCTTCTAGCAAAGGATCAGTGTTTTAGTTGCATGTGTTGCTCTACAGCAGCTCTGCAGGGTGCTACAGGGTGAAATCACTCCACCAGACTCCTGATAGCTGCAGAACTTTAAATAAAATAATGAGGGCAGCTTACAAGTCCACATGAAATCCAGACAAATCTGAAACATGGTTTGCTTTAAGGAAGGTTGTTCTGGCTGAACTTGTGGGTCAGTGTGTGTTGTTTAGTGTGGTTATTTTGGAGTATTTTGGTGGGTTTGAATGATTTATGACCCTTGCAGGGGTGGTTTTTGCATTCGTTGTGATTTTGATCCAAGCTGATCCTGTGAGAAGCTCAGTGACAAGGGCTGAGGGCCTTCAGATCTGATAAGGCAGATCTGAAAGGGGGCAGCTCGCAGGGTTGGTTTCCAGAAACCTCCACACTATTTGTACCTGGCTAAGCAGGCTCTGCCCTGAGCCTGTCTGCAGATGTGGTGTGAGAGGGCTTGTGATTTCACTTCTTTTTGCTATTTAGGGCATAATCTGAAATTACCAAGGAAATCCTGAGTTTAGGATAATTTCAGAGCACATGAATCCATCGGAAATCCCGGTGGAAAAGAATCAATGTGCTTCTCCATGAGCCTATCACAATATGTAAAGTAAACTGAGAACCCCTGGTGAGAAACATCGCTGGAAACAGCTGAGTTGAAATCCATTCAGCTTAACAAAAAGCAGATTAAAAAGTCTTTAAGTGACTAGATGAAAAAAATAATTCTTGTAGAAGAGAACTCTTCAATTTAGTCAACAAGACTCTAACAGGATTCAGCAGCCAGTGGTTGGAACAGAGGAGGGAATCAAAGCAGAAGATGTAAATTTTGGCCAGAAATGGCAATTAACCATAGCCACAGCACCACTCCTCAGCATTGTTATGGCTTGCTGAAAGCCATGATAGATAGCCCATTAATTGGAACCCTAATTTGAGGCAGCAAGTCTTTTGAAAAGGAATGGTCCAATTTAGCCACAAATTGTTGGGCTTAGGGCAGTAATTGGATGAATTTCTGTGGCCTGAGAGCCAGCTAGAGGATTGTATACTTGACCTCTCCTGACCCTACTTTTTTCCATGAAGTCTACAGCAGGTGTCAAATATCATTTTTATTCTTTTATCTGCCATGATTTTAATAGAGAACTTAAGGCTAATCTCTCAGCTCAGGATTTGGAGGAGCCCTAGTGAGGGCAGCAGCCCCGTTTTAGGGATGTCCACGTGGAGCCATCCAAGGGGAGGCAGAAATGCAGGACAGGCTCCTGTTGAGCCATCCCGGGCCGTGCTCCTCAAAGAGGCTCTCGGTCACAGTGGAAAATCCTCGCATCTGTGGTTTTCTGGGAATGTCACCAACATCTGCCAGAGGTTTGGTTTGCTGAGGAGGGGACTTGCTCAGTGCCCTCTGTAAATCCTCCCTGTGCTGAAGGGGAAGAGCTCACAAAGGCACTAAAAGGCAGCAGGAACCCTCAGGCTCTGAATATTCTCAGTACACAGAGAGCCCAATACAGGCTCTTAAAAGCACCGAGTTTTGGAAACAACTACAGCAGTGAAAAGAAGGCTGGAATTTAAATGTTACCCTCGAATGTATCAGCAAAGAGTAGAAGCCCTAAGCAGTAATCGAGTTGGAAATATAGGTATTAAAAAAAAAATTCCTTCCTTTTGGTTAACGACTATTTTAGTAGCTAACAGCCTGAGGTGCCACTGGAATTGCTGCTGTAATAGGGATTTCATTATTTTTATAGCCTGTGCTTATTTCCTAGATTTATGAACAAATTTTCTCTAAGCAGATCTTGCACTGAACATGAAATTGGCTCTTGGTGGTGGGAGGAAAGGGCTGTGGAGCTCTCAGTTACACGTGGCCTGTCGATACACGATAGCTGGGAACTCTGACTAATTAAACAGCATCACTCTGCTAATTAAAACAGCATCACTCCCTTCTAGTGGGTGCAGTTCAACAGGTACAGCCTTGTGCTGGTATAGACAGGGCAAAATCCCTGGGAAAGCTGTGAGCTATCTAGAGCAGGGGTTAATTTTAGTTGCTGTCCTTGTCACACACGGAACAGTTTCTTACCACTGTCGGTGTGTCCTGAACCACCTCCGTGCCTTCAGGGGAAGCTCTGCCCTCCACCAGAACAGCCGAGCAAAAGCTGAGCCCGGGTTTGATGAGGAGCAGCGTGGCCAGCCCAGAGCAGGGACAGAGGGGAAAAGGGAGAAACTCCCCCCTGGCAAGGTCCCGGGCACCTTTCCCATCCCGGGGCGTGGGGATGCAGGCGAGGGAGCGCTGAACGCGGGTGGATGTGTCTGCTTTAGCCTTGTGAGTGACTGCGAGCCGGGTNCGCGGGTGGATGTGTCTGCTTTGGCCTCCCGTGTGTGACTGCGAGCCAGGTGCGAGGGCAGGGCCGTGCTCAGCTCCCTGCTGCAGGCTCACCCCCGACGTTGACAGCTCTCATCTCCCCGAAGGGCACCGTGCCCCTGGGGCCCACCACGGCCGCCGTGTGCAGCGCCACGTGCGCGCCCCGCATGGCGGCCAGGAGCGCGGCCCGGGCGCGGACGTCTCCTCTCATCACCCTCACACGAGTGGTAGCTGCAGGAAAATAACACAGCCAGAGATGCAGGGGGGGGAGAAAAGAGCACAAATCAGCATCCTCACCTTCCTGCAGAGCCAGGATGCAGCGTGGAATTTCCTCTCTGCAGGGCAAGGCAAAGCACTCTCTGACAGTGACTGTGCCCTTTGAATCCAGCACGCCAGGGCAAAATTCCTTTTTTTTGAACTCCAAGGTTTGCATCTGGTTTAATTCAACTCAGTGCTCTGCATCAAATGTGGGGGAGAATGGCTGTGTCTGTCACTGTAAATGCCCAGTTTGCATCCAAGGGATGCCCTGGGAGCAGGACACGCTCGGCCCAGAGCTGCCCCAGCCCCTGTGGATCAGGGAAGCTGTGCTGGACACTTTCCTTCAGACCAAAAATTTTAAGGCTTGCTGGGAATAACACCTGGTGATTTCAAGAGACATTGCACAGAGCTTTGTTTAAATTGCAAATACTGTAGATTAAGAAGGAGAGTAATGTAACAGGTTTAGAAAGTTTTATAGGAAATTCCTCCCTTTGAGCCACTCAGAAGGAATTTTTCCCCTATTCCCTTTTTCCCCCTCCTTCTTCTTCCTCAGAGTAGCTGTTCCATACATGGCTACTCCTGGCATCTACTATTTTTTCTTGCTTTGAGACAGCGTTGTAACGTTTAAGTAGGATTTTTCCCTTTTTCCTTTCCCATAGTTGGGAACAGGCCAGCAAGAAGCTGGGGTTGGGAGCCTGCACTCCTCAGGGATCTGCAATAAGCCCCTCACGGGGTTGCTTTGGGAGGGAGGTGTCTCCTCTGCCCTGGGCTGGCAGCTGCCTGGAGAGCCCCACACACCCCGGGATCAGGGCAGGGGTTTCTGAAGGATCACACAGAGGAGTAGCTCAGGGAAGGGCCTGTGGCTCCAGCTGTGGGGGTGTTGTGAGGTGGAAACCCTCAGAGAAGATCCAGCAGGGCAAGGTGGGAAGGGGATTATTCCTCATGGTCCAAAAGGAGAGACAGAATCCAAGACAGCAGCTCAAGTGGCTGAGTGTTCTCTGAGCAGCCTGGGATGGAGGACGAGGCAGAAACTTTACAAAAGGGTCAGGCTGCTTTCTTAATTAGCATAGCCAACAATCAGAGGACTCGCTCTGAGGAGTTTTAATGTTAAATTAATTAACACTGAGTATTAATATTAAATTAATTTAGCAGTAAAGCACAGAGTCGATTCAGGGAGAACAGAGGGTAAAAAGAAAGGAGCTGTCCTGTAGCAGAGCTAAAACCCTTGCCTGGAGGACCAGAGTGTAAAGCAGCGTGAGCAGACTCTTGGGGGGAACTTTTCTGCCACTCTGTGGTTTGGGAAAGCCTGGAACCCATCAGGCTGAAGTGTTAAATAATCTTTTTCACACCACCTGTCTTAAGGCAGCTGGTGTAAGGCAACCACGAGGAATTTTCAAATTGACAGGGCCTGATGAGCTCTACCCAGGGCTCCTGAAGAGGTGAGGGATGGAACTGCGGCTTTAGTGCCTTATCAGCCACTTTGGAGAACTTCTGAAAGCGCTGGGAGAGTTCAGCAGAGCAAATGAAACACTCGTGCTTAGAAAGGAGGTAAAGAAGAGGCAGGAAATTACAGAACATTTTGGTTTCAACCCCAGGAAATCCAGGGGCACACACTCAAGCCACGCGTGTGTGAGCACCTGCGGGATAATGGGGAGAGTGGAAGCAGCTGACATGGATTTGTCAAGAAGAAATCAAGCCAGATAAACCTCCTTTGTTCTGTGACAAGGTAACAGGCTGTAGGGGTATTGTGGAACAGGTTGATGTCATCTCTCTTGATTTTCGAAGGGCTTTGGAAACTCCGCGTCATTCTCACAAGGAGTCAGTAAAACATGGGCTAAATAAGCCCCGTTAAGGAGAGCACAAAGCTGGCGGAATTACAGCTCCCAGGGAATTGCCAGCTGTGGTAGGTGGCTGCCCTGGGGCTCTCCAGGGCTTATTGCTGTATTTGAGTCTTTTTTATTGTTTTCATCAAGAATCTGGCAGATTTGTTCATTAAATCAGCAGATAACATCAGACTGGGAGGGACCACGCTGGAGGATTTGAGAATGAGCTGAATGCAACTAACAGAGGAGAAAAAAAAAAAAAAAAGGGTGAAATTTGATAGGAACAAAGAGAAGTTGTTTGGTTTAGCAGGGAAGGGGCAGCTGATCTTCATGAAGGAATTAAATTGGGCCAGGGCAGCTCAGGAGCTGTTGCTTGCTGTCAGCTGGAAAAGGCAGGGTTGCAGTGACAGGTAAAACAGGAGGATAAATTGCAGGACGGAGGAGACAAATCCATCAGCTTTTTGGGGCAGTGGGAAGGTTCCAGCCCAAAACTCAAACCCCCTTCCAGCTGGGAAGAATGCCAGTGCCCTGCAGTGCCGGATGGAGCAGGGGAGGAGCAAGGAGTGTGTGAGAGCTGCTTTAGCCTAGAGCAGAAACCAGTATGGAGTGGAAGGATGTGGTTTTCAGATGGTGAAGATTGCTGTTATAAAAAATTACAGTAATGCTGTAGTACCTCTTCTACCTGTAAGTTTAGGTGAGAAATCAAGGACCCAGACCGTGCCCGCTGCCTGGTGGGGCAGAAATAAATGGGCTGCCCGGGGTGGCCTGGGAACAGAACAAACTTCTGTGGTGGAGCTGACTCTGCCTTGGGGCACAGGGCTGGGTTGGGATGGCCCCTCAGGCTGCCTCTGCCTCATTTTCTGTGGTTTGCTGGGGTGTCAGGCCACAGACCTCTCCTGGAGCATGGATTTTGGCACCTCCCTAAGGTTTAAACAGCTTTTTCTTCAATTATGGGTGCTTTTAAGGTAATTGGCTCCCTGAAACCTGGGGAAACCAGTCTGCTGAGTTCCTCTGCCAGGGAGGGTTTCTGATAGTGGTGTTTCCCTGGGAGTCTTGACTTGCTGTAGGTGCATCTCCTTTCTGTCCATATCTCCCAGCAGGATCTCCCTCAGCACTTTTTGCCTCTCTCACAGCAGGCTGAAGGTTTGGGCAGTTAGGGACAGGGGACCCAGCCCAGCATGAGCTGAGCAGAGCACCCTGAGCTTAGTGAGCTGCTTTTGCATGGGTATTCCTGAATCCAGCAGAACAGGTTGTTTTTCCCCAACATATCTCACTGTACTCAACCCTGCATGAAGGCAGCTCTCAGAATATGATCAAATGGATTAATTCAGTATCTCTGAGTGTTTACTGAGGCTCACCTCTTCCTTTTTTAAGGCTGTTATAGGTTTCTCTCGATTATTTCCATAATTTATTTCACAGTGCCTGCAGTAGGTGCTGAGTTTGATTCTACTGCTGTCAGGATTTTTAGTTCTTTTCCTCAGAGCCAGTGGCTGGTTGGAGCAGCTCAGGAGGAGGTTGTTTTAGCCCCTTGGTGTCAGACTGGCTGAGCAGAAGCAGCAGGGCAGCCAAGCTTCGTGTGCACGTGGCTCCTCACACCCGATCCCTGCCTGGGGACTGAGAACCTCACTGGGGGACATCTCTTGGCTGATCTATCCCTAGGGATCTTTTCTCTTTGATTTAGTCCTGTGCTGTAAAACTTCTGAGCTGGAAGCTGCTCCTCACCCAGTCTGATCCAGGTTCCTGCCCCGTGCCTGTCACTGGGGCATCTCCAGCCTTATCCCAGCTGCCATCAAGGGGAGGGTTGTGGCCACTAAACAGGTGCTGATGCCCTTTTCTTACCTGTGCTGAGTTTCTCTACCTCTTCTCTTGCTGCTGAATCAAAAACTCTGACCTCTTTGATGTAGTCTTGTTGAGACAGGAGCTCCACGATCCTCTCCCCCACAAACCCACACCCTCCTGTCACCAGGTAGACCCAGGTGCCATCCATTGCCAAAGATGTTTTTGTGGTTGAGGAGCAGAGAGAAGGTGGCTGCCAGGGTCCTCTCGTGCACTCAGCCAGCGTTTCCTGAGCTAAGTCTAAAGTTCAGCTGTCACAGAATGCTACTGGGTGAGCATTAACTCCAGCCAGTTACACATAAATCAGGTTTTCCTTGGCACAGTCCCACAGTGCTGCCACGGGCCCATTCTGGGCTCTCTGGCTCAGCCTTTCCCTTCTCCCACCGTAGCCCATGGTCAGTGGGGCACCTCTGGCTTGCCTTGGTGTGTGTCCAGTCTCAGGCCAAAATTTGGCTGCCAATTTTCCACCCTGGACAGCCCCTTCCCATGGGCTGGTTCATCAGTGGAGCTCTGGGAGCTGCACAGTGTGTCCTGGAGATGTCAGGGCAGCTGCTGCCTGCAGGATGCTGCAAGGACCCTGTTCCCATGCCCTGGTGATTTGTAGAGGGGCTTTGTGGCAGCAAATCCTTCCAGTGCTGAGCTGGGCCAGGAATGGGCATCTGGGGCTTTATGGGCACCAGTTCCACCAGTCTGAGCACTGGGCAGGCTGTCCTGGATGGATGAGCCTTGGGTTGAGTACATCACACCCCCCTCTCTCTCATATCTATATCTATCTATAGATGTATGTTTAGGAGGAGAAAGTCCTCTCATAATTTGAAAACTGTCTTGGAGTGCAAACTCTGCCACATCCTTCAGCAAAGTGTTCCAACAATTAATTCTCATCACTGGTGCAGGTTTTATCTGCCAGCCCGTGGCTAAATCACCTTTCCCTGCTATGCTATAGAGAGTGGATGCTGTTTAGTTTGCCATTGGAATCAAAAAACAGGATCAGGAGTGCTCGATCCTGTCCTAAAAGTGGGATGTGGCAGGGGGAAAACCTGTCCTGTTTCTCTCTGCCTCTCCCAGAAAGGCTCAGAGATAAAAAAGTCAGGTCTGATCAGCTCCCAGGCTCTCCTTGATGCCAAAGGACATCTTTTAGTCTGGAATAGTCACATTTTTTTCAATTCATCTTTGAACCAGATTGTCACTGGTTTTGGTGAACTGTTCTTAGAGGGTAAATAGGGTAATACAATCTCCCTGCTTATTTTTCCTTTTTACAGTGTAGTTGTTTTTCTGTAGTGTTGCTTGGGAGGTTTAGGGTGAGTTTGTTCCTGTCTCAGGTTCACTGCTTTCCCCATCCCCAGGCTGCAATGTGGAGAGAATTCCAACTTTATTCATGGCCAGAGCCATTCTTACCTCAGTGCCAGTGCCTGCATGGATAAAGAGACACTTTATTTATGCTGCTGAGCATGTGGCTAATGAAGAGTTAAGGCAGTGAACTCCAAGAGTAGCTGTGTTTTGTTTGTGAATAAATAGTTTTAATCAGCTCCTGCTACAAGTTCAGTGTGTTCCCCTCTGCCATTGATTTTCCTGGGCTGTGTTAAGCTCAGGAGAAGTCAGTTCCCCTCGCTGTGATTACAATCAGTGGCCATAATGGCCCAGAGACCAACATGGGCCTGATGCTAATTTGGTGCCTGGCAGACCAGCACAGCCACAAATGTCCCAAGAAATTAATTTAGCCTTTTATCCAGCAGCTCCCAATCTGTACAGTGGTGATTAACACAACTGCCTTCCCTCAGAGGACTTTTTGCAAGGATAAATATATCGGAGTTGGAGGTGTTAGGACTCAAAAACTGAGATAAATGCACCCTGAGAGACCCAGAGAAGTGCTGCATGGGAATGTCTGGCATGAAGTAACCTTGAGCATGTCCTCATCAGTGATGCAAAACTCCGTGTGAAGCAGAGGCCTCGACTCTGTGGACGTTCCTCAATGTTTACAAGGCTCAGCCTTTGCTGCACTGTTGGTATCTGCATCTCTCCAGTGTCAGAAACTGGCTGGGATTTACACGTCTCTTGTGTTCTCTGGGATGTGAAAAACAAGTTCAGAGCCCAGAACTGTGACACCTGTGACAGAAACAGCCCAGGTCCTCCCCTGCAGCCTCCCCCTGCTAACACAGAGGTTGCATGTCCAGGGGCAGGGAGGTTAAAAGAAGGTCTTTACCCACACCCTGTCCTGGCAGTTTGAATTGCCACAAGCAGTGACGACTCTGGGGGTCTCCATGAGCCCCGAGGCACACTCAGAGAATGCCCAAAGGCTGCTGGAGGAGGCAGATGCCCAGGAGGTACCAGGGGATGTCAGGAAGGGGGTCTGGGCAGCCCTTGCTGTCTTAGCTGGGCCAACTCGACTTCCTTGTTACTGTGAGGAAACTTTTGGGGAAGTGAGGAATGCTGCAAATACCAGCAGATTTTAATTTACTCTGTTGGGCAGAGCACAGGTCTCTGCCTGCCTTGTTTCCCCCTCCCAATCTGCTGCAGCCACCTGTGCTCTGAGTGCTCTCGTGAGCCCGGGCAGAGCTGTGATCCCGGGATCTGCACCGACACCAAACCCTGCAGGAACTGCAGGGCTGCTGTGCAGGAGGGATCTGCCAGGGCTGGGGAGAGCCTCGCTCTGCAGTGCACAGCAAGGTGCTCAAGGGTGACCTGAGAGGCTGCCTGGGCAGCTAAAACACCTCCCCGTGAGGGCAGCAGGTGATCCCGTGCTTGGGATGTGCCCTCGTGCTTGGGATGTGCCCCCATGCTTGGGATGTGTCCCCACCTTTGGGTTGTGCTCTCGTGTTTGGGATGTGCCCCTATGGTTGGGATGTGCCCTCGTGGTTGGGATGTGGCGCTGTGCTTGTGGTGTGCCCCCAGTTTGGGATGTGCCCCTGTGTTTGGGATGTGCCCCTGTGTTTGGGATGTGCCCCTGTGCTTGGGATGTGTCCCCACCTTTGGGATGTGCTCTCGTGTTTGGGATGTGTCCTTGTGTTTGGGATGTGCCCCTGTGCTTGGGATGTGTCCCCACCTTTGGGATGTGCCCATGTTTGGGGTGTGCCCTCGTGTTTGGGATGTGCTCCCATGGTTGGGATGTGTCCCCGTGGTTGGGGTGTGTCCCCGTGGTTGGGATGTGTCCCTGTGTTGGGATGTGCCCCTGTGTTTTGGGATGTTCCCCCCGTGCTTGGCTCCTGTGGCTGGGAATGCAGAGAGGAGACTCGGGGTGTCCTGGAGACAGATCTCTCTATCCAACACCTGCAGAGGAGTCAGTCCCATCGAGGGCAGGGAAACTCAGCCCTGGTTTTAGGCAAGAAAGGCCCTTTTTGCCCCTCCAGCCCATAGGGGTGCCCAGAAGCAGGGCCTTCATGCACATCTTGTTTTTAGGAGCCCTGCAAAGGGGCTTCCCAAAGAGAAGGCTGAGATGTCAGGGAGGAAAAGCAGCTGCCCTGATTTCAGGCTGCAGTTTGCTTGAACCTGCTCTGAACTTGGTAAATAGAGGGCACCTGACATGATATTCATTTACAGTAAGTTTATTTCTCAGTGCATTACATGAAAGGTCTTTGGTATTTGTGGGTCCTTGAATACTGTTCCCACTCTGCTCCGTAAGAAAATGCTGAATACAAAACATTCCATATACAGTAACAAACCCCATAGCAAATAAAGAGAAATAGATATTTGGAACAATAACATAGCAATATGAAAACAGATAAGTAACCATGCAAGAGGTGGAACAAACAGGTTGTGTTTACAACAAACATTAAAGCCTGCCATAAATGAGTTCATCCTGTCAGATGAGATTTATTCTTGCTCTAAGTTAAGAAATTACACATGATTGCAAGATCCTGCCTATGGCTGCCCTGTAAAAGACCAAATGGTTGTAAAGCTGATCCCCAGGAGAGAAGCCAGGACCATTGGCACACATACGAAACACACTGATATAAATAAAAAAGGTACTGTGTACAATAACTGTGAAGAAGTTACCGTTTCCTTCCGTGGGTGGGAATGTGCCTCGTGAACAATTATAGCACCTTTGAATCCCTTGGTTTCACAGGAAACCAAGAACTCACAGAGACTGAGTGGTTTAACCCCTGCACCCCCAGTGGAATGTCATCTTGAGTCAGACAAAGGCTGTAAACTTCCAGTCACTGTATCGGGAAGGAATTCCAGGAGCTGATTGTCCTTAGGAGCCTTTGTCACAGTGCTCAGGGTCCCACATGACAACAGCTCATGGCAGACACTGGAGCAGAGCCCACAGCACCAGCATGTGCTGCTCCAGGGCTGAGTCTGATTTCTAAGGCCTGTTCCTTTGAAAGCTGATGGCAAAATGACCGTGGAGTTTGGTGGGAGCAGGTGAGGGCTCTTCTCTCCGTTTTATTTCTACGTCCCTGGGTTGCTATCAATTCCTTACAGTAAGTGCAAATTAGACCCTCTGGAGAGGAGCATTCCCTGCCTCTCAGGAGTTCCAGATTGCTGGTGAACGTGAGGGTGCACGACTTGCCAAGGGTTTTGTTGTGCAATGTGCTGCTTCTGGTTAGCTCAGGGCAAAGAAAACACTACTACTACCAGAGCTGATCCAAGTCAAAAACACACTGGAGCTCAAACAAACATCAAGAATTTCAAAAAAGTCTTCGGAGAAAAAAAATAAAAAGGAAAAGAACACACTATGATATTGCACAGTATGTATGTAAGATAAAGCACTAAACATTTCAATTAAAATATATTTCTAAATGAGCACGCATTCCAAATAAATCCCCTAAGTTACATAGACATGGCAATAAGCATTACATGCCCTGGCTGAAATGAACCTCAGGATCCTGCCCAGGATGGAGCTGTGGTTGGAGTGGTTTGCTTAGTCCAGTATCATTAATGTCAGTGCGTGAGGCTGTGCTCACCTTTCAACACAATTTAACTGGGTGGCACCACAGCGTGGTCCAGCCCTGGTGTGAGTGGAGAGGAATCAAACCCCAGCAGAGGGAGAAAGTCCATCTGGTGTAATCCTACTGTCCCCCAGTTAAAGATACAGCACCTCATCAGAGAGATGGAGCTAAACAGAGCAAGGAGTGTGGGGAGAAAAAATGACATAGCTCGTACAGAAACCTGCAAACATCAATAATTAAAGTGGTCTCAACCCAAACCTAAACAGCCTTTTGACAATTGACTTGGCAGGATTAATTGCAAACAACTTCCATAAAGTTTTCCTTTCATCTTGTCAGTAATTTGTTTTAAATAATATAAAATTCCAAATCATTGTCAGTATGAATGCCTCAGCAATGCGAGTGCCTGATGCCCACCAAGCTCATGCAATAGCTTTGAATTCAGAAGACAAACTCGGAGGAAGCAAGGTTTCCCTTTCAGTTCAGAGTGAAGCCTCTGAAATGTCAGGGAAGTGAAAATGGCCTCGTATTCCCTCTTCCTCAAATTCAACCCTACAGGACCAGTGAAACTGAATTTCCCCATTTCCCTTTTTGAAGATTGCTTTGGTTGGGTTTGGTCCCTGAAGCTGCCGTGAGGACACGAGACTGCAGCTGGCACCAGCCTGCCCAGTGCACGAGTTTAGACTGAACTGAGATTTCTCCTCAGTCCTCGGGCCTGATTTTCCAACACCAACTGGCTGGCACAAGGACTTATCTCCTGGAGTGTCCTGGAGTGCCCATGGGATCCAGAGCAAGATGGTCCCAATTCAGTGCAGAGGTAACCAAGTACTTCTCAATTCCTGCACAAGAATCAGCCTGTAAATGGGGAAACATCCCTTTTTTGGGCACATTTACTTCTTAGATGGAAAGATTATTCCAAGAATGTTCCCATGGCTGCTCCATGCCTGGCTGCCCACAAACAGAGCTACTGCCTGCCAGCAGTGGAAGGAGGGACATGGGCTCTTACAGCACTACAGACACCCTTAGAGTTAGTGCTGGGTTTAGAGTTAGTGCTGGGTTTAGAGTTAGTGCTGGGTTTGAAACTCAGATGCATTCAGAGAGGCTTTATTTCCTTGTCCCAAAGGTCAGGGACCTGTTGGACTTGAGTTTTACTCATTTTCTTGTCTCTCTACACCATGCTCCAGCTGTAACTCAGAGTCCAGTCAGGCAACTCCCCAAACTCTGCAAAGCTTTGGGCTTGTTTCTTGGAAATGTCCCATGGAAAACTCAATCATTTGGAAGCACAACCTGAACCAGGTGGGCTGGTGCTGAACGAGCCCCACCTCTGGCACTGCCCAAGCAGAGTGAGGATGCAAAAGCAGGGCAGAGACTTGCATCCCTGCTGCCTCCCCCACAGCTGGTTGTTACTCAGCTGCACAGCAGTAAAAGCAAAGTTCTGGTGCTCACTCAACATCAGCTTTTGCCATTTCACCTGGCTGGGGACGGCTGGATTCCCAAAGAGCAGGGCCAAGTGAAGGCACGGGGATTTCAGCTCATCTGTGACAACGCCAGGCCCTTCAGAGGAACCACTGGGGTTGGATGTCTCTGTAGCACCACCACATTTACAGTGTGTAGGGACAGGCAATTTAATGTGTGGCTAATGCTGGGCTGGCACAGCTCCTCCAGCTGTAGCCTCATTTCCAGTGGGCTTTGCCTTGGGAAGGTCACTTGGGGTGCTGAACACAGGGGCTGCAGAGTGTTCTCTTTGCAAAGCTTCTGACAGAAACACTGCAGCAGTGCAGCCCAGCTGTGTCCTGCACAGGGACCAGAGACAGAGGGGCCAATAACACAAACTCCAGTTGCTCTCTTTTGTCCTGGGCTGAATTTCAAAACTGTCAGAATGTGGGAATTAAAGAGTAAAAAATAGTACAGTCAGGTCTGTTGATTAATCTCCCCCTTCTAACAAAAATCACTGTCTGCATGAATGACATCAGCTTGTCTGACCTCGTTAGCACAGCAGGTGGAGTGATTCATTTGTCACTGAAGGGCAGGTTCAACTTCTCAAACCTGGAAGCTGGTACTTCCCCTAAAATAACAAGTTATTGCAAAAAGTAAAATGACTCTGTATTTAACTCCCAGAGCAAGATAAGCTCTTGACAAGACTAATTCCTTAGGCTGTGGTTTGCTACTACACTGTCTCCAGATTCAAATGGCGAGGATTTACCCACAAGATTAAAACAAAACACTGTGAAAACATTTTTCCTGATTGCTGTAGGATTAAGAAACTATTGCAAAATATCCCTTTCTGTGAATAGTTACTGCCACCACTTAAATAATTATCTCTGGATGTATGCATAAGCTGAATGCAGTATGGGAAAATTCTTGCACAATTCCATCATATCTCATGCAAACTGCTCTGTATTTTCACAGAAACAGTCTAAACTCTCTGGAGATAGATGGAAAGCCAATGCTGCCATGAACATTTGCATCAAAAGTCCCTGCTTAGCCAACCACACATAAAAATAATGTCACTCACATGCGATTAGCAACATGAAAAGCCAAGATTTTGTTGCAAAAGTCCAGACAGCCACCTGGACTTTCAGGGTAATACTTTCAAATGTAATTTGTATTTTCTAATTTGTTCTTTGCTTAAAAGAAATCTTTGCAGGTCATGTTTCATGGCCTGTGGAAGTAACATCTGGAAGTCAGTGTGACACCAATACATGAAATAAAAGCAGATGACTCCAGCTACAACACTGGACAAGGCTGAGGCTTGGCTTTGGGTCTGGGTGGGATGGGTGGGCTTGGGCAGTTAAGCAGAGCTTTACTGAGTGACTGTCAAGGGCAGTGAGGAACAAGGGGAGGGTTAAACTCTCGAGGCACAGCCAGGAGGTGCCACTTCTGCAGGCAGCTTCTGAGATACCTGACAACTGCTATTCCAAGGGAAAACACCAACATCAAGGAAAACGTTCTCAAAACCCTCTCTGAGCTATGGCTAAGTCACTCCCTGCAATCAGGGCTCAGTATTGGCCAGGGAAGGAACCCCAGCCACCAACACTGCAGCCTCCCACCCACTTTGTCTGCAGTTAAGCACTGGGTACTGTATCTTTAACTGGGGAACAGGCAGGAGAACACAGAGATGCTCCTACTTCATCCGGTTGCTTCTCCTTCTGGCTTCACCGTCATCCAGCAGTGAAGAGAGGATCTGGTGGGCCTGGGGCTGCCGGGGTCCTCCTCGCTTGATCTTGATGCTGGTTCTCAGGGGGGAGCCCGGGATCACATCCTGTCCAGAGCCTGGCTCAATGGAAGACAAAGAGTCTGTAAGGAGAGAAAGTCACGGGAGAGCACTATTTAAAAGGGGAGGCTGAGGAAGACACTCATGGGCCCTTCTGAGTGGTTCCTCCTTTGGGAGCAGTGTGGTCCCTCCTGTTTGCAGCTCTGGAGATACAGATCTGCTGCCACCACACTGCTCCTGCATTAGATGTTTCCCCTCTGCTCTGCCTGAACTCTTTGGGATAGGTGCTCCTACTGCAGGGCCTGTTCTTTGTAGTTTCATTTCTAAAGTGCTGTTCTTTTATTAACTATAAATTTCCTTGGGCTGTAGCGACTCCTCAGCGCTGCCCACAGACTCCTGGTGTTGGAGGATGAGCTGGGTGGGCACGGGGCCCTGATGCTCCTGGGGGTTTAGGCACCATTTCACTCCTGGTTACGGGGATTTGGAGGCACTGAAAGGATTGGACGAAGGATTGGCCCCCCCTGGGCTGCAGCCAGATCAGCAACAACGCAGGGAATGGCTGGCAGCTGTCCCTGCTCCCCGAGAGCCTCCAGGTGACACCCTCCTGAACAAATTAAACACACACTGGTCTGGGCCACTCTTCAGCAACAGATGCTGGTGGCTTGATCTGCCTCATCATTTCCACTGCTCCAATTTCTTCTTCCTTTTGCCTCCAGAGCTGGATGTTTGTGTTTCCCTGCCAGGAGCCCAACGTGCCAGCCTCGGTTTGCTCCCACGAGGCAGCGTTTCTGTTTCAAGTGAGCTTTTGGCTGCCGGAGGATTTGGGCTCTGTCTGCTGGCACCAAACCCTGCCAAACAATTTGGGCTTTGCTGCGTCCAGCTGGGCTGCTCTCTGCAGCTTCCAGGCCAGGTCAGCTCCAGCTGCCCTCCCACTGCAGAGGAGAGGTTTGTTTGCTGGGATGTTTTGCCTCGTTGCTTGGGTGGCTGTGGTTTTGGAAACCACGCTCAGTGGGAAGTTTCTTGGGAAAATGAGAGTAGGGGATTGGCATTTCTGAGCGGGGTTTTAAAGCTGGGCTACCCCAGGACCTGTGGTCAAATCCTTAGCACCTACACTGGGAACATGACCATAGAGTTGGTGCTGGGTGATTTATACCTCTGTGGTGCCTTTCAGTCCAGGGAGGTCTGTGCTCAAGGAGGATATTTTTTGTTATTTTATGTCTTTTTCTCTTTGTTTGTTTGGGCTTTTTTAAACCATACACACGAAGATGAACATAATTGCACAAGGAAAATATGCCTTACTTTCCAAGTTCCCTTTCTGAACAGTATTTTTGTAGGGTCTAAAATATGTGTGAAGTTAAAGAATGGACCTATTTCAAAAGCACAGAGCAGGAATATAATTATCAATAGTTATGGGACAAAAAACCCCTAAAGTCATACAATATAGGTGTTTAAATATGACCTAACCACAGTGTACAATTAAAAAACATCCATTTTTGCTGATGCAGTTACACTGGTATCGAAGCACACATGGGTGTAAATAACTCATCTCCGTCCCAAGCAGTAACAGATCAATACAAATGCTTTGCTGAAATGACTGTTCCAAAATAACAGCAGCACGTGCCTTGTTGCTGCTGTATTTCCAATTAGAATGTGAAAAATAGGTAAATCAGGCAGTTCTCTGGGACAAGGCTGTGTGAACCCCAGTCCCAGGGTGTACAGGAGGCTCCTCAGGGGGTAACTTTTTGCTTTATTCTACTTTCAATGAAGGCACAAAGTAAAAGCCAAAGGAGGGCCAGGCCTGGCTCTGTAAATACCCTGCACTGTGCTTATGGACTAACCCAGGGAACCCCCCTTTCCCTCTTCTCTGGAGAACATCTCAGCTGGCATGCATTGCTGCCAAGGAAACCTAGTGGGCATCTCCCTGGTACCTCCACCAGCTCAAAGCAAAGCAGTACAAAACTGTATTTCCCTACCCTTGGAATGAAGATGTGAAGTGAAGCAGGATGGGTGCAGGGGTAAGGTCAGGGTGAGTGTGGTTAAATCATGGGGTTGTGATTCATGGTTTCCCAAAAACCTTATGCTGCTGCTGCCTCTTGCTTTTGGAAATAGCACTTGGGGCCTCCAAGAGCATGAGGCCACTGAGCAGAGCAGAGCAGAGCAGGGCAGAGCAGAGCAGAGCAGAGCAGAGCAGAGCAGAGCAGGCTCCAGGCCAGGCCAGCCGTGCCCTGGCACTGGAAGTGTCCAGCAGCAATTCCACCTCGGCCCTGCCGTCTCCAGATGGGGCTTGAGGGCTCCCAAGGTGCTGCCTGAAGCACATCCAGTACTGTGAGTAAGGCACTGTCAGGACTGCTGGGCATTTTAGGTATTTACTATTTTAATAGCTTAAATCAATATCCAAAGGCCACATCCCAACAAAGTGGATGTTGACCTGAGGAGAGGTGTGAGGTGGGCTCACAAGCAAGGCCAGGAATGATGTTCCACGAGTCAAGGACAGAAAAGTGCCCTGGGACTTGGTCAGTGCCAAGGGACAGACCTGCTGCTCACAGCCTGGGATAGCACAGCCAAACATTTTGCCTCTGCTGTGTTTCTGGAAGGGGAGAAATGGGCACAGCAGTTTTTGGCAGCTGTGAGAGAACTGATCCTGGGGTACCCCAAAAGGAGAAGCCTGACAATAATCAACACCTGTGACAAAAACCAGCACCATTCTCTGGTCAAGGGAAGAGAACATTCTTTAAGGGATGATGTACACACTGCAGCAGTGATGGGAGAGCCAACAGCCTCGGGAGATCACAAAAATCTATCTGAATGTAGAACATGTGGCACTTTCTTTAAATCTGGCTGTGAAAGTAGGTTTCATGTAAGTTACAATCACAGAATGTTCAGGGATCACTCATTTTCAGGGTGACAGGGCAGCACTGTTTGAGCTTTCTCTGCAAAACGTGGTGCTGTACAAGGCAAGGGCCTCGGTGGTGTTCAAGCCACTTGGAAGATGCTGTTAACAGGATTAAATGATCTGGCCTAAAGACTTGAACAAGCAGCTCTGTGGGAAGCTGGTAGATGGTCTGTGCCACATGGCTCGAGCTGCTGCTCGTGACTTGGCTGCCTGAACTGTAACAAAAATCACTGTAAGGGTCATTTCACCTGCTACTGGAAAGGCAGAGGAAGTACTACAGCTGCTGGAACTCAACAGTTCTAAGCACCTCTAAGTCATGGTACCTGGTTACAAAAAGTGTCTTGAACAGACACCAGAGAGCTCAGGAGACTGGGAGGGTGTTTAAGCAGCAAGCCTGAACAGAGCCCCTGGTTCCCTAGAGAAGAAAACCTTAGCAATGCTCACCATGAATTCCTATCATGTGCTCAAGGATTAATACCCTCTCAGCTAAAATCTTCAGAGCCTCTCGAAGCTGTTGGACACCTTCCCCCTGCAAGAAAGGAAACAAAACTAACATTGGAATATGTTGCAGAACAGGCTTCTTCTCCATAATGTTGCTTTCATAGCACCAAACTCTGCACTGTGGATGTTTAAAACTGAAAAGAGGTAAAAGAGGAGATAACCTAAGTAGGAGAAATCCCTATTCAAAGAGCTCCTCATGTACACTCAGGGTGTAGTTTGTTGTCCTTGTCACCTTAGGTGTGGGCTTGAAGGGACAAAGATGTTGGGAAGTGTTTCAGGAATTGAGAGCAGAGATGTGAGGACTCCACAGCTCTGCACATGCAGTTTGACCTCAGGGAGTCTGTCCCTCAGCATGTGGGAGGGACAATAGGGAAGCAACTCCCAACCAGCTCCGTGTGACAGAACAACCTCTGGGGACTGAGGTGTTCCGAGAACACGGTGACAACATGGCCAAGGAAACCTTGCAGGCCAGGATTTCTGGCACGTATTGAATTCAAACCCAAGGTTCACATCACCACTTGCTCTGCACATTAACTGTGGACTCACTCCCTGGCCCCCCAGACCCACCTGTCAAAAGGAATATGGTTAAAGGACAGCAAAGTGACAAAAAGGAAAACAAAACAGTAGAAACACATCCTTACATCAGCGCCTTTGTCACCTTCCTCACCCTTCTTGCCTGGTTCACCCTAAAACAAAGAAAGGGAAACTTGGTTATGTGTGGCTGAGGACCCTCCCAGGATCCCCTGGATCCCTCCCCACCAATGGAGCAAATTAAAGAGGCATTTCACCAGCAGAAAACACAGGGACTGGCACTTCATGCCAAGGGCCAGAGTGCTCTCCTGAGCTTTGCCCTGGCTCCTGTCAGCTTCCCAGGTCACGACCACTTCTAACACATATTAACTTGTCCAGGAGTGGCCAAGCTGCAGGAGGGGCCACCTGCCATGGGATGGGCCCCAGCAAGGCCACAGACATCTCACTGGGCTCTCAAAGAACAATCACAAATAAACTGCTCCTTTCCCCCAAACATGCACATTTTCATCTTGATTTAGAAAAGAAAAATCCTCCATTCTGCTTCCATTAACAATCACATCACTTTCTGCCTCTGAGGGTGCTCATTAAGCTTTTCTTGATCTGTGACCATTGGTCTCATGTTTCCCCCCCAACCAGGAAGTTCATGCACCCTCCGAACAGCAGATGCCATGGAGAGTTTAAACCACACTAAGCTAAACATAAAACAAGACTAACAATCTAAAACAGAGTGGAAAGTCTTGGGCTCCTCAAACTTGTTGGACATCCCTGAGATATCTGCAAAGGAGAGGTGAGCATGGGAGGAGGAAGGACCAAAGAAAAGGTTGTGTGAATTGTATGAAATGATGAGGTGGAACCAAGGAAGACAGATGAGAATCCTCCCAGGGGCTCTGGGATCTCTCTGGATCAAGAAAACCCAGCCAGCCAAGAAAAACCCCAGTTTTCTCCACTAGAACTCTGTCAGCCACCCTTCCTCACCATTGGGTTGTTTGCACTGGCCATATGTGCCAGTGCAGACACCTCCTCTGGGCATCTGTTCAGGTATTGCCAAAAAACCATTTGCAGACATCTTTTAATCTCCTTACAGGGTTTCCAGCTCAGCTTGGCCAACCAAGGTGCAGGAGGGAGTTGAGAGCAGCTGATGGACTTTGATCTGTTTAGCTGTGCCACCTTTGGGCTCTGGTAGTGCCAGGACCTGCCGGGGCCCGGGGAGAGCTGTGTGTGCCCAGCTCTGGCCAGGGGGATCTGCAGGCAAAGCACAGCTCCCCTGTTGGGGCAGTGCCCTCCTGCTCGTGCCAGCCCCGTGCCTTACACCAGGGGATGTTTCGTTTGCAGAGGGATTGGTTAAGGTGAGGGTGTCTGTGGAACAAATGTCTGAGCTGGAGCCAGCAGAGCTCAGCCCTGCAGCAGCTCCAGGCCAGCCAGCAGCACCTGCAGTGCCAGGCACCAACCCCACCTGAGCCTGGCACCCACCCACCAGTGCAGCACTTACAGGAAATCCCTTAATGCCCCTCTCTCCAGGCAGACCTGCTTGCCCCTGTTGGAAATAAAGTCAGTGTCATTAGGAGATACTTTGCCATTTGACAAGAACACAGCGTAATTTTTACTAGTGGGATTAAGATGGCTTAATGAAAAACCTTACACTTGGGATAATGTGGAAAAAAAATTCCTCTCCCTTGACATTATCACTTAGAGACAGCAAAAGGGGGTTACGGTTTCCTGTCAAGTATCAGCTCCAAATCCCATCAGACTCTGGAGGAGCTGGGTTGGATATGGAGCTCCTGAGCTCAGTGCCCTCTCCGTAAGACGATTAGCAGGTTTTTTGAACTTTCCAGCAGTCAGTTACATTATACCAGGAAGGAATTTGGCTGGAGATTTGTTCCTTACAAAGACACTGCATTCTTCTCTCTGGTACAAGTGATGGGCCACTGCTGCCCCAGCCAGAGCAGAGCCCAGGACTCCCACCGAGCACTGATTTCATCTGCTCCTGCTCCACACACATCCCACAGCTCCTGATCAAAACACAGGTACAATATTTTGGTCGGTTTGTTTCTTTCTCCTGCTGTGCTAATTTTCACATTGTTCTCAGTGAGGGGGTTTTGTTCTTTCTTCTGTATTTTCTTTTTTTAACAGGAACAGTTTGAACTAGTACATGTTGGTTTGGGGTAGAATGGATGCCATTGGACTGAACTTCTTTTTTCCCCTGCTTTCCTCCACAGTGCTGGTTTCCCACCCTGGAGCAGCTGGGGCAGGGCAGAATCCCTGACCAGGAGAGCAGTTATAGGTGATATAGTGACAAAGCAGGAGCTTGGGTGTTGGAGTCCAGGGCATTCCTCTGGCTGCCCTGGGACCCCAGCATGGGGGTCTAGAACCCTGACAGAGAGCCCAGGACAACACTGTCTTTGATCTCAGTCCATGGGAGAAATTACCAACATTGCAAGAAGAACTACAAACCACAAGAGTGTGAAATAAAGAGTAGTTTAGTTTGTCACAGGGTGAAAATGTAGAATTTGGGTTTTTAGAACGGGGACTGAGGAGGCAAGATGGAGGGCTTAGGGCGTTGCCCTTTCTCCTTCTTTCTTCTCTCTCCTCCATCTTCTGCGGTGACGGTGGCACAAAAGATTGGTGGGATGAAATCGAGGTAGAAATGACATGTCTAGAATAAGTAAAAATTAATTGGTATAGAATTGTAAATAAAAATACACTGTGGAAGGTGGTTGGGTCAGAGAACTGGTGGAAAAGGTGCAGGACCTCCCGACCTGGGGGCAGTTCTGCTGGAGTTCAGCTCGTGCTCAGCTCTGCAGCGGGAGCTCACAGGAGCTGAGAGCGAGCAACGAGATAAGAAAAATAAACAACAATGAAACCTGAACTTGCAGACTCTGTCTTTTCTGGCTCTGGTACGGGACTTTTGAGAAGAAAAAGCTCAAAAACAACAAATGTCTGGGATACTAACCCCGACACTTGGGAAGAAGAGGCAAAATGTAAAAGCAACTATAGAAATCCGTTAATGGAACAGCCACACATTTCCCCTGGCTCTTCTCCTGTAGACACACACAGCAACAAACCCATCCTTTTTTCCCCAGAAAACTACATATATGGTGGCAGATTTCTGTAGGAGAAAGAGAGAGCTGCTGGGTTTGTGTCCATCAAATTGCTGCTTTGTATAAAACCAACGGGCATCTACAGAACATTCCCGTGGAATACTGAATTCCTGTTAATGCCTTGCCAGCACCAGGAAAAGGCCCCTATGGACAGGGAGAGCTCTGGGAGAAAGGCCCAGTCTGGCAGGTGCTCCCAGTATCTTCAAAGGGAAATACCTGGATTCTGCATGGGAGGGAGCAAAGCTTGTGGAAAACCACAGGCAAGAGGAAAAATCACAGAGAGCAGCATAACAACACACTGAAAACACATGAACAGGCTGTGCTCCATGTCCAGGAGGAACAGAAAGGATGTTATCAGCTTAGAGGGGATCAAAGGATACTTAGGCTGGATGTTGGCAATATCTTTTATCCCAGGCCTCACTGGCTGTTCCTCTGAAGAGTGCCTGGAGATGCTGTGGAGCCTCCCTCCCTGGCAGTGCTGGGGATGAACAGAGGCTGATCGTGAGCAGCACACAGAGCTGAGCCATCCAGGGGCTGTGCTCTGACTGCTTCAGGTCTCTCCCACATCTGTTCTCTCCCAGATTAAGCAGGAAGAATGTATAATAACATTTTCTCAAATCTCAGTAGATATTGTAAACCCCTCCTCTGCTTTGCTTTGCAGCTGCACAGCTCCTCTGCTCGAGCCCTCATTTGTGTCCACCAAACCCAAAATTGCAGCACGTGGTTATCAAAACCAGCATTCAAAGCCACACTCACAAAAGACAAAAAGCACACAGCATCTTACAGAAATTCTGACAGAAAAAGCTGTCAGCTTCCCTTTCTACACTATAGAGGATGGACAGGAAATATGGGGTTTTTTTCTATTTATCAAGACATTTAGATATTTGAAAATCTCATTTGTCTCAAACCTAAGAGAAGAGTTATAATTCTAAAGCCCTAGCAAGGAGGGAACAAAACCAAATTCTAAGGGATCTGCCTGGACTGAATGGACACAATGCAACAAGATTTTGTTTCAAAATAAGTGTAGTAGTAATATGGGATATGAGTAGTAATATCAGGAATATGGTCAACCACAAACTAAAGAAAAATGTTAAATGAATCACTGAGGAAGAGTTTTATCAGTTTCCTGGATGGAAATGTGACACTTTGCCACATACCATGCCTTTCTGGGTTTTTTTAGCTGAAAATAAAGATTGAATGGCAATGAGCTGTAGTTGGTAATCTGTGCATCATCTCACCAGTTAAGGTTTTGCTCTCTATCAGAGTTTTGAATTCTAGTCCCAGAACTCCATCAGTCTGCAATCTATTTGTACAGCCAAGTCATGCCCAAATCGGCTGAGCTGCACAAGGAAAGTGTTACAAAAAATGACCAACACCCACTCTGTCTTTCAGGGAAGTGCAAGTGACTTCTTACATAAGAACAGGACCCAGCACCCAAAACTAAACTATAACAGAGATTTCAAAAGGCATATGTGCCCCACCCTCAGATATCTGCTGCTCCTTGATCCCTCAGGAGGGGTGGAACAAGCACCTGGACCTGCTCCCCTTGCACAGAGGAGCACAGTGTCTGCTGCTGGCTATTGCCATTAATTTGAGAAGTCAGCACATTGGAGTTCACTGATCTGCATTTGTCTGTCTTGGCTCTTTTGGGCATCCCTCTGTCTGCTGGACTGGAAGGGGGAGCAGGAATGCAGAGGTGGTTCTGTCGTGGGGGAATCCCATCACCTGCAGCCCCCACTCACAGGGGGTGCCTCCACCTCCGTCTGTGGGACACTAAAATGGCACTTGGAAGAAAAGGCCCGAGGCTGTGTCAGTGCAGCCACCACTGCAGACATCCATCATTTTGGAGATACCAACCAGTGTTCTCCTCCTGGTCCTGCTCCCCTCCTTTGACCCTCTCCACACTGGGAGAGTGATTCTCAGTGATCGCAGTGATTCTCCGCAGCCCACTAAGGACTGAGGCACATAAACATATTAAGAACATGACTTCAATATTCCAAACATGTTAAGAACATCATTTGACCTGGGAAGTGACTATGGTTCAGGAAAAGTCTGATGAGTTTTTAAAGCCTTAGTGCCACAGAAGGAAGAGTTCAGTGAGACCTCTCAAAACACTCCACACTGAACAGCTTTGGCTGGTGGAAGAGAGTTGTTCCCCACACGCCTTTATACACCATGTCTGTGCTACTCAAATCTCTTTGGAGAACACTTGACTTTGAAAGGAATTCAACTCTTTCTCTGTGCAGGAAACCCTCGTCTTGGTTCTTGCAGAAGCCCCAGAAACTCTGCATTTAAAGCTGTTGGTGGCTGTACAAATGCACACTGCATTTGTAAGGCCTGTGCTGTGTGCAGTTTCTGAGGCCGCACCCCCCAAACGCTGCTGGGAATCTCTCTGTGCATGTAAAACCTTACTCTCTCTCCTCGGTCTCCTTTGGATCCCTTTGGTCCAGGCTGTCCTGGAGATCCTGGCAAGCCCTGGAAGAGATGCAGAAGGAGAAGGAATTAATTTCTACTGTGCAACCTTTGTGTAGGTGTAGTGAATACATTTCCCAGTGATCCTCAGCTCCTGAAAACCTCATACACCCATTAAGCAATTGGGCTGGATTCTCTTTTCCCCTCAAGCAAATACAACAGGAGCTCTGTTTGCAGATATTCCAAGCCCTGTACTTTCTGCAGATCCCTCCATTTGGGTCTTTTAATGCACTGCAAGCCCCTGATGTAACATTTTTTTGGGGTCACTATGACAGGACAGTTCTTGTTCTCAGTCACCAAGAAGAAATTAATACACAGGTAGTAAGTTTAGCCTAAAAATCCCCACTTCTTAATTGCCTCAGTGGGTGGCAGGAGCAAGCACACATACCTGAAAATTAATTGGATTGTGCAGTGGAAATTATTTTGAAGCTATTCACTCACCCTAATAAACAATTTTCAAATTAAGCCCAATCTCTGCTAATAATTTTACTCCCTGGGTTGAACAAATCTATAAAGCAGTCACCAACAGCTAAGAAGGGCACAGTCTCCAGATTCCTACTAATTGAACTGCTATGCAGAAATCGATCCAAATTCTTTACTTATCCACCCAGAGAAGCCACAGTTATTAACCAGACCAAAAGAGAACAATATTGTTTGTTTATATTCAGCCTGTCAGCTCTCCTTCTCCCCACAACCACGTATAAGATGCTTTTTTTCCACCTCAAGTGACTTGCACGTTATCTTGGAGGCTGCAGAAGTGAGCCTGGAGCTCCCCTCCAGGCCACTGGTGATTTAAGCCAGCCTGGTTAGGAGCAGCTCCCCAAATCCCACATCAGCACCCAGAGAAATGGTTTTTCTAGGCCCAGAGAAATAAAATTTCTGGGCATTGCTGTGAGGAGCTCAGTGCCTGGTGAGGTGGCCCAAGGAGGTTGCACACTCGTGATTTAAGGGCCCAAAGGAGGAGCCCTCTCCCAGCTTCAGCTGGGAGCCAGCACTGCTCACCAGTATCACATTGCTCCCTGCCTGCAGCCAGCCCCACCAGCTCAGCTGAGCTCCCCACCAAGGATTCAGAGACTCAGGCCTGGTTTAGGAGGTTCCCTGGGGCTGCCAAACGAGGTAGGGCACAGACCAGGCTTGGCCCTGTGTCAAACATGCAGCATGAACAAAGCTCCAGTGTCCCATCAGCATCCTTTGCTCCTGGCAGTTTTCAACAGTGTGTGGTGAGACAGGGATGCTCAAGAACACTGAATTCCACATTGCAAAAATGAAAGATTTACAGTGTGTGCTGCATGTCAAAAAGCCAGACTCTGCTGCAGAATCTACTTATGAATTGTGAATTACCTTATATTTAATGATGTTAAACTGCATCTGTCATTTGGCTGCCAAATCTTGCACTGTGTTCGTATCTGTCTGGAGTTTCTCATTGTTCTCCAGAGCATTCCTTAATTGAAAGGATTCTGCTACACTGGCAAACTTTCCCTAACCTGATGCCCATTGCTTCTTCAAAGTGGTTAATAAACACACAGGAAAAATCTTCTCTCTCTATTTTCAATTCCAAACCTCCTCTTATCAGATCTGAGTTACATCCCTCTGCTAAGTTACTTAACCTTTATCTGTGCTCTCCACTCATGCGAGATTCCTTTGAAAAATTTGATGCTGCTGCTTTACCTCACATTAAGCAACATTCTTCCCAAAACTGAGTCCCTTTGTATCAGCCAACCACAATTTGGAGTCGTTTGGCAATTCCCCATTCATGACTTCACTTCTTTCCATTTAACCAGCTTTTTCCATCCATGTGAGTATTGTGCCCTTCTTCTACCATAAATTCTTTGGAGTGAGTTTTTCCCACTGCATTATTATCTCCTCCCTCCACAATGTTTGTATCAATAAATAATCAAACTGATGGGAATTTGTGATATTTTTCTTGAATAGAAGGTGCTATGTCTGGAAAAGTAGGCTTAACACGTTCACTCTGGTGAGCTGGTGAATTCCCATTGATGCATTTTTTGTTCTTTTTATGTGCTCCACAGGAAATGCAGTATTTTTCTATCACTCTGTTAGTCAAGCCCATGTCAGATCCTTTGCATCCAGGCCACAGTGAAATGTTTTGACACAGCAGCAGCACGATGTGCTGCTGTGATTAAGGGAAACTCTGGAAAGCACAACCATTTCAACCTCTCAATCCACAACGAGAAAAAGGAATTAAATCACAGGATTTCATGGGGAACAAACCAGCAGATCTAAGGTTACTCTCTAGCCTTGTGCAATGAGATGATGTTTTTCCCTGATCCCCCCTCTGCCCTTCACCCCAAAGCACCAAAGCACCTTACTTGTGATCCAGGGGCTCCGATGGGTCCTGGGGGCCCTTTGGGTCCTGAAGCACCTGGTGGCCCTGGTGGGAATCATAATTGGAGACAATTTTAAGAAGACTTAGACAGAATAAGCCTAAATTCCAATGGCATGCACTTCCTTTCATGTTCTGCTGAGCCTCTCAACAAGTGAGAACCCTTCATAGATCCCAGGACTGCAAGAACCCTTCATCAGTCACTGGATTACTGGACACCCACATCCTGACAGCATACTGTATGCCCTAGGGGAGACGTTAGAGCTCTGAGAGGAAAAAAAGTGCTGAAAATAGCCAGGAAGGATGTCAGTAACATCCTGCATTTCCATTCCTTAAAATGCAACTTTAGAGAAAACTTAGACTAGATCCATGGAACAGTGACATGAGAGAGAGACACTGCAGGTGCTGGTCCTGGGACAATCTCAGGTGGCAAGGGGAGCCCCAAGGCTGCTGCAGTCTCTGGGGTGTCATAAAGCTGATGATGAATGTGAAGGAGATGGAGTTTGGCCAGAGCCACGGGAGAGGCTGAGTGGGGCAAAGCAAAGCTCTCTCTTGCTCTTCACTCACTCCAGTGGCAATAAATTAATTTAAAATCTGTACCACAGGAGAGCTGCTTCCAGGATGAGTTAAACACCGTCTGAACAGGTCGACTTGTCTCACACAGTCACTTAACAGATTCATTCCTTTTGAAAAAATAATTATATCTCAACAGTAGCTGTTAAATTATACCTGCAGATGGGAGACAGGGTATTTGCTTAGCCTGAACTTAGCAATACTCCTCTCTGCTTTAGTTGTCACAACCCTTGAGATGAAACAATGTGGACATTATACACAAAGTACAGCTGAATCAGCCTCAATCGTTAATGCACCATACAAATGCTTAAGTCAAAGAATAAAGGAATTGAAGGATAAATGAAAGGCCCTCATAATGAAAGGAGAAGCCTTTTCTGCAACTAATGGGAGTTCACTCCTAAATATGCATCACACAGGGAAGTGCTGACGTTTGCAGGAATATTATCATTTAAGCCACCCATCAGCACAGAGAGAAAGATGGCTTGCCACTGAATTTTCATCTCAGATTCAGATTTCAGTTATACTGGTGAAAATCTGGAATAGCTCAAACTGGCTCCAAAGTCTTCATTCACCTCACAGAGCATCTGGCCAGACCCTGCTTTGTGGAGCTCTGCAGTGACAGGACAGGATTGCAGCAGGGTGAGAACAACTCTGCTCTCAGAAAGGAATCACTGCACAAACCATTCTTAAAGACAGCTTTTAATTAACCCCTTTCTCGAGATGCGTCCTGCCAAAGGTAAAACAACCAGCCGCTATCAACAGATAAAAAACCCGGTTACATCTTGCCACCCTTCCCGCTACTGCCCTTCCAGCAAGGCCCGCTTCCCTTCCTTGCGGGCACCCCCTGACCATGCAGGACCCATCAGAGTGTCCTGGCCCCGCTGCCCGCGCTGCCCGCCCCGCGCCCAGCCCAGCCCAGCCCAGCCCCGTGTGTCACCTGCCGGCCCCGCACCGAGCCCAGCCCCGTGTGTCACCTGGCGGCCCCGCACCCAGCCCAGCCCCGTGTGTCACCTGCCAGCCCCGCACCAGGCCCAGCCCAGCCCCGTGTGTCACCTGGCGGCCCCGCACCAGGCCCAGCCCAGCCCCGTGTGTCACCTGGCGGCCCCGCACCCAGCCCAGCCCCGTGTGTCACCTGCCAGCCCCGCACCAGGCCCAGCCCAGCCCCGTGTGTCACCTGGCGGCCCCGCACCAGGCCCAGCCCAGCCCCGTGTGTCACCTGGCGGCCCCGCACCCAGCCCAGCCCCGTGTGTCACCTGCCAGCCCCGCACCAGGCCCAGCCCAGCCCCGTGTGTCACCTGGCGGCCCCGCACCAGGCCCAGCCCAGCCCCGTGTGTCACCTGGCGGCCCCGCACCCAGCCCAGCCCCGTGTGTCACCTGCCAGCCCCGCACCAGGCCCAGCCCAGCCCCGTGTGTCACCTGGCGGCCCCGCACCAGGCCCAGCCCAGCCCCGTGTGTCACCTGGCGGCCCCGCACCCAGCCCAGCCCCGTGTGTCACCTGCCAGCCCCGCACCAGGCCCAGCCCAGCCCCGTGTGTCACCTGGCGGCCCCGCACCAGGCCCAGCCCAGCCCCGTGTGTCACCTGGCGGCCCCGCGGGCCCCGGCGCTCCCCGCGGCCCGGGCAGTCCGGCCATGACGGTGTCGATGACGGTGGAGGCCAGCTGGGGTTCCCCATCTGTGGCACAGAGCAGAGTTAGTGTCGAGCCCAGCCGCGACCTCTCTCCAAAATCCTCTGGCGCCCGTTGCTGGCCAGGGGCCGGCAGTGCTGCAGGATGCTAAATTTGGGCTCTTGGAGCACTTGTGCTTTGGTCTCAAAGGGCTGTGACCTTTGAGCAGAGCCGCTCACCCCACCCCTGAGAACCCCAGACAAGCTGTCCTTCCTCTCGAAACCTGGGTGTTTTATACACCTGTATAATCCTACCTTTGAATAACTGACCCCAAATTCGCCATCCCCGAGGCTCCCCTGGCTCGTGGCTGCCTGGCAGATGAAGCAGGGGCGTGGGGCTCCCTCCTGCCTGGCACTAGGGACCCGCTGAGCCCCCCTGGCAGCACATCCCCCCAGCCCGGCCAGCTCACCTGGGCAGGTGCTGGTGGGACGTGCCCTGAGGTCTAAGGACGCAGGAAAGCCCAGGGATGGGTGTGCTCTGCCCCTTCCATGTGCTCAGGAAACTTTCCTGCCATTTAGGATTATTTTAGGTGTTCAACTGGGCAGCTTCATAGAGTTCTGGGAAATGGATGGGAATGGGAGTGGAGCAGGGAAGGGAAAGCCAGCAGCAGGAATTGGAGGAGTNTCACACAGTCACTTAACAGATTCATTCCTTTTGAAAAAATAATTATATCTCAACAGTAGCTGTTAAATTATACCTGCAGATGGGAGACAGGGTATTTGCTTAGCCTGAACTTAGCAATACTCCTCTCTGCTTTAGTTGTCACAACCCTTGAGATGAAACAATGTGGACATTATACACAAAGTACAGCTGAATCAGCCTCAATCGTTAATGCACCATACAAATGCTTAAGTCAAAGAATAAAGGAATTGAAGGATAAATGAAAGGCCCTCATAATGAAAGGAGAAGCCTTTTCTGCAACTAATGGGAGTTCACTCCTAAATATGCATCACACAGGGAAGTGCTGACGTTTGCAGGAATATTATCATTTAAGCCACCCATCAGCACAGAGAGAAAGATGGCTTGCCACTGAATTTTCATCTCAGATTCAGATTTCAGTTATACTGGTGAAAATCTGGAATAGCTCAAACTGGCTCCAAAGTCTTCATTCACCTCACAGAGCATCTGGCCAGACCCTGCTTTGTGGAGCTCTGCAGTGACAGGACAGGATTGCAGCAGGGTGAGAACAACTCTGCTCTCAGAAAGGAATCACTGCACAAACCATTCTTAAAGACAGCTTTTAATTAACCCCTTTCTCGAGATGCGTCCCGCCAAAGGTAAAACAACCAGCCGCTATCAACAGATAAAAAACCCGGTTACATCTTGCCACCCTTCCCGCTACTGCCCTTCCAGCAAGGCCCGCTTCCCTTCCTTGCGGGCACCCCCTGACCATGCAGGACCCATCAGAGTGTCCTGGCCCCGCTGCCCGCGCTGCCCGCCCCGCGCCCAGCCCAGCCCAGCCCAGCCCCGTGTGTCACCTGCCGGCCCCGCACCGAGCCCAGCCCCGTGTGTCACCTGGCGGCCCCGCACCCAGCCCAGCCCCGTGTGTCACCTGCCAGCCCCGCACCAGGCCCAGCCCAGCCCCGTGTGTCACCTGGCGGCCCCGCACCAGGCCCAGCCCAGCCCCGTGTGTCACCTGGCGGCCCCGCGGGCCCCGGCGCTCCCCGCGGCCCGGGCAGTCCGGCCATGACGGTGTCGATGACGGTGGAGGCCAGCTGGGGTTCCCCATCTGTGGCACAGAGCAGAGTTAGTGTCGAGCCCAGCCGCGACCTCTCTCCAAAATCCTCTGGCGCCCGTTGCTGGCCAGGGGCCGGCAGTGCTGCAGGATGCTAAATTTGGGCTCTTGGAGCACTTGTGCTTTGGTCTCAAAGGGCTGTGACCTTTGAGCAGAGCCGCTCACCCCACCCCTGAGAACCCCAGACAAGCTGTCCTTCCTCTCGAAACCTGGGTGTTTTATACACCTGTATAATCCTACCTTTGAATAACTGACCCCAAATTCGCCATCCCCGAGGCTCCCCTGGCTCGTGGCTGCCTGGCAGATGAAGCAGGGGCGTGGGGCTCCCTCCTGCCTGGCACTAGGGACCCGCTGAGCCCCCCTGGCAGCACATCCCCCCAGCCCGGCCAGCTCACCTGGGCAGGTGCTGGTGGGACGTGCCCTGAGGTCTAAGGACGCAGGAAAGCCCAGGGATGGGTGTGCTCTGCCCCTTCCATGTGCTCAGGAAACTTTCCTGCCATTTAGGATTATTTTAGGTGTTCAACTGGGCAGCTTCATAGAGTTCTGGGAAATGGATGGGAATGGGAGTGGAGCAGGGAAGGGAAAGCCAGCAGCAGGAATTGGAGGAGTTTTGTGCTTTTGTACATCTTTCTCAGTTTTTTCCAGTCAGGAATACAACCCAGCAGCCTGTAGCTGTCCATGTCTTCCCTCAGCCTTGAGCCAAGAGGTTTCTGTTACTACCAATAGTTGGTAGCTGAATAGAAAACCCACAACTATAAATAAAAAAGCAACCCTCAGTATTTATTGCAATGCCAAAACCATATTCAACAATCCTGTTCCCTATGGACCTGTACTGTGGCACACCAGTAATCTGGGAGGTACCTGAATGGGTGACATTTCCATCTGAGCACCCCACAACACTTTTGGACAGTTGTGGAAACCTGGGGCAAAAATTCAATGGACAACCAAAACAAGCAAGGGAACCCCACATCCTCGTGCTGAGACTTGGAGTCCACTGTCCTGACCCTTTGCTGTACAACCAACAACCTATTGCCTGTTTAACCTGGATGAAGATGTTGGCTCCTGGTCACCAGGATGGCAAACCCTCTGAAAAGCCCACATTTTCCACAGCTGGAATAACGTCCATCTCCTCCTGCCCATGACCTCAAGCTTACTCATGTTTCCTTCCACCCATCCCTGTAACTCTTCACAGTAAAATTCAGGGGAACCCTGTGCAGTAAAGGGCTGGGAATGTCTCACTGCAAATGTCAAGTGACTCCAGGGAGGTCAGAAGGGTGTTTGCTTACTCTGCAGAGTCCAGCCCAAAGGTCAGAAGGGGAACTCTACAGAAATTTTAGCAGACACATTGCGAAGCTTTTCCAGCTTCTGGAGTGTTGGCAATGATAGAAAGGACTTCCAAGCCAGTTGTTTGAAAGCAGTTCTCAGGGAAAACTGCAACAGCTTTGCCTGCCAAGGATGACAGGATATCTCTGCAATGCCTTCCTGGCAGCAGGACAGCACAGGATCCAACCCACATCCCTCTAAGAACCAAATTTTGTGCCTAAAGCCTGAATGCAAACAGGTATTTATCTGACTACTGTTTCTAAACCCATTCATCTTCCCCTCCTCACAGCCCTGGAACAAAACAACTGAGACTCTTTTCATGTTCAGGAGGAAAGGTACCCCAGTGAAGTGTGTAATCCAATTAATTTGAGTTTTATTTGACCATGTCAAAATCCATCACGGCTTGGGAGTAAGATGAAATTGGGAAATGAGCATCAAACAGCAGTGAAGGCATTAACAGTTGCAGAGCCTTTTGTTTTTAAAGTGATCAACAAAATCAACTGCACGTCCACTGAGAGGGGCAGAGGATGGACTGCAAACACCCAGGGTTTAATTTCTGCTGGAGGTAAGCTGGGGATAAAGATTTGGGTTACAAAACATTCCAGCTAAATGGTACATTATTAGGATGACAGAGTTACTCCCACAAATCCACCCATCCTGACATTTGACTCAACATTACTTATGAAAGGTGATTCCATGATTGTGACACACGAGAGAGCTCTGATCAACAACCCTTGGGCTCAGCAGCTCCTGGATGGCCTGGGCAGCACAGGACTGTGGCACCTTCCTTCCTCAGCTGCCTGGCCAGGCAGAACTCACTCAAGCCCAGGTTTCCTTCCAGGATCAGCTCTGAATGAAATGTTCTGTGAATAAAATGGGACTGGAGTGTTTTAAAACACAGCCCTCACATTTTTTTAAGGGACTGCCTCCATACTCTCATAAAGCAGTAGGAAGAACTTGTATCTCTATAAACTCCCTTCTCCTTATAAACAGGGGGACATTCTGGGGCTCTCTGCAGCTGGAGACTGTTAGAGCAGCCACAAAACAGCATCAAATGGTAGCAGGAACCCTCCCTTCTCAGCCACCTCCTGCATGGACCCAGGCCCTGCTGGGCTCAAGAGCTGGATTCTGTTTCAGCGCTTCTGGATACCCCAAAGCAGCAGACAATTGTTTTCTTCATTTGAGAAGACCTTGATACTGGATTTGCTCCAGGAGCTTTCCAACCCCCAGCCAAGCCAAGAGGAAGAGCGAAACCAGCCTGACCTGGTGAGGTAGGAGCACCTGTGTTCTCTGGAAGGGGACAGAGACACCCTGAAACAGCACAGGAATGCCCTGAAGGACACGGTGACAGCTGCCCCGCCAGAGCAGCAAAGGCAGCTCAGGCACACTTTGAAAGAAGTCCATTTTCCCAAATCCCTTCCCTTCTTAATTCCCTTCCTCCTCTCCTTCCCCTTCACTTCCCCTGCCCTGTTCCCCTTCCCTGGGAAGGGCCTCGCTGGCAGCAGGCACTGGGATGTCTGGGATTCACAAATCCCTCTCTCCCTTATCCCCACTGACGTGCTGGGAACCACTCAGCCCACGCTGCCTCCGTTTCCCCCTGCTCTCCCCTCAGGGTGCCCGGGGGAGTGGTGGAGTCACCATTCCTGGAAGTGTTAAAAACCGTGTGGCTGTGGCACTTGAGGACATGGTTCAGTGGTGCTGGGTTGATGCCTGGACTTGACCTTGGAGGTCTTTTCCAACAGCAATTCTATGAAAACAGGTTAATTTTATTTTCATGGGTCCTTTGCAAATCTTCAAGATGTAAGAAAACAGCCCTCAAGAGTGAGAGTTGCATTCTTTTCTCTAACTTTTCCCTAGAAATTGTCAGTGTTAGCACAAGCAATAGGTCTGAGCTGGCTCTAGACCATGTACCTAAACACTCATTTTTAAGTGGCAGGGAAAGTGAGAGATCCCAGTAGCAGCAGCCCCGGCAGTGGGAACAGCAGCTCAGCTTCTGGCCGAGGGCTAAGGTTTCTGACTAAGGGATAAATTCCCCCATTATAGCCTTGATTTGTTGAGACAGGATGGAAATGAAGTAATCCTTTCTTAATTTTTTTCTGCTACCTGATCTGGAGGGAGAAAAATGGGACCATTTCTGTTACCACAGCACAGGGAAACTGTGAGAAAATATTTGTCTCCCCATTTTTGGCTTCTGCCTGAGGATAAATATTGCCAACAGGAACTCATTGCAATTAATAAAGGCACTAACCATGTTCAGGCAGAACCAAACTCTGTATAATAACAATAACCTGATGCAGCTCTCACATCCCATTCCCATTACCAGGAATATGCTTCCCTCTGCTGTCAGCAGCTGGAATCTTGTGTTTATAGTTTTCAGATGTGCTCCTTTCAAAATAAGTAAATACGTTTTTAAAAATCTAAACAGAATTTACAAGGCAAAGTTTTACTGGTGGTAGAACTTTCCACCAGCCTGGGGGAGGCAAAATCAGACAACACCGAGGCAAAATGGTAAGAAAATAGACTTGAGATTGCCAGAACATTGTCATGGCCACACAGATAACTTGTACTTGCAGTTGGATTTGTATTAAAAAATTGTCATAAAGTTTTGGGCTACTCCTTCTGCACACCAAGAAATCCACAGGCATGGAGGGAGGAATGCCTAGGGATGCCCAGGGGTGGAAATGGAACAGTCACCTTCTCCTCACGGTTCTCAAGCCCATGTGGCTGCCTGGTGCTGGCAGAGATAATAGAAACAATTATCCACCCATTTCTCCTCTTCCCATTTCGGGGCAATACCGAGTTCACTCTTCTCACACATCAGCTGGGAAGGCTGTGCAATCAAAGCCTTTATTCACTTTTTAATGTATCCACTACTCCCCAAGAAAGTTTAATTCCAAGGGTGGTTGGAGGGAGGGGCAGCAGCAGCACCCAAACCATCCTTAAGGATCACTGGGAATAAAAGGCATTAGGTGTGACCCCGAGAGGAGCGAGGTGCCTGTAATGCAAAACTGCCTTGTTCTAAGGCTGTGAAGGCAGCATGTTGAGATGTATTTTGTGAAAATCTTAGTATTGAACCTCAATTATCCATCCTGCCCATACACTCTAAGTAACCGAGTATGAAATCGAGCTGTTAAAATTCTCCCTAAATTAAAAATACATCTGTTCACTTCTGGGAAAAGGAGTCTGGAGAGCAGAGCGGGGGGAAGTGTTGCAGTGTGCCCAACATTGGGAAGGGAAGGGAAGGGAAGGGAAGGGAAGGGAAGGGAAGGGAGAGTTCGAGATAACTGTCAGACATGGGGAGACTCAGAAATCCTTGGCTGTACCTAGGAGAGCTGAGCTTTGAACCTGGACAGGAAGAGGCACAGCTGAAGCCTGGGGGAGTGCAGAAGGGAAACCTGACAGAGCTGGGGCTCCAGAAGTTCACAGACCAAGGGGAGGCACAGCTGAGCTCTGCTTGCTCATTATCACATGCCAGCTACACAGGGCTGGACCAGGAGAATCAAGCCCAAATCTGAGAGCAGTCCAATCCAAGTGCAGGATGTGCCTTTCCTAGAAAACCTTCTCTTGCTCTGCACAGCACAAATCAAATAAATATATTTTTAAAATCAGCATAGGCACAAAGAAACCCTGGCCCTACCTCAGTTACAGGGAAGGGATAAATCACAGTCTCAGTCTGGACTTTGCAGTCCATAATTCTGTGTTTTGTGTGGATGTGGGATAATGTGGATACACCAGAGACACGGGTGGAAGCTGCATCTGCAGGAGCAGGGGAAGAGACACATTTAACAGATGTCCTTGTTATAATTCCAGAGCTGCAAATCTTTGGTCCTTGGTGATTGCTGAGCAACCCTGACACTCCAACACCACAGCAGGGGCACCAAGAGGGCTCCAACCCCACAGCTTTGGTGCACCAGCACCTAATCTGCCACTCTGGATTCCTCTGCCCCTTGTCTCTCAGGTGATGCCACCTGAGCTCTGTCATTTCACTAGACACCCTCTTCCCACTTCAGCCACTCCTGATGGAAGCTTACAGGACACCAAGTTGCCTCCCCAAAACTGTGATGAACCTAAAAAACCAGGCACAGGGAACAAAATCCCCAAACCCTGCTCTCATGGATGGTTTTAGGAGAGCAGTGACTCAGTTCTTCATTTTGGAGAGGTGAACCCCTCTAGCTTCCAAGATGTTTTATCTTGAACAGGAATTTCCAAGAGACCCACCCAAGGGAGGCAGCTGTTCCCAGGGCCCTGGCAGAGCCTGGCAAGGAGGTGGGAGCAGAGCTGAGCTGCTCCGTGCCTGCCCACTCTGCTGATGCCACAGGAAAACACAGGAACTGAGGAGGGAACTTACTTTCTTTTTCAGCTGTGGGCTGGAGTGAGTAGAGAACCCCTTGCTGGAAGGTAAGAGGGAGGCTTGGGGTGGCTGGTGGCCCTGGAGGGCCTGGGGGACCTGGCATCCCAGTTTCTCCTGGAAGTCCTCTTGGTCCTTGAGGTCCCAGCATCCCTGTGCAGAGGCAGGAGAGGATGTATTAGTGCCTTTGGGGACGGGCTAATGATGCTGTCATGTAAAAAGGCAGCAAGAAGACAAAAGATTTCTGTCCTGAACTGCAGCTGTGGGAATTACAGGGGTGGGGAAAACAGAAACAGCTTCCCAATTTTCCTTTTTTTTTGTTTAGCATCTTCCTCTGCAAAGCAGAGAGCCTGACTTGGCTCAGAGGTGCTGCCTTTGAGCAGCCCAGTTCCTGCAAGAGTGAAATCTCCCCTCTCCCCGAGGCTGAGTGAGAAACTACAGGCAGCAAAGTGTGAAACCAAATCCTTCTCTTCCCCTGCAGGTACACCTGTGTCACCTCCCTCCCCGGCAGTCTCAGGAAGCACAGCAGAAGCAGAGCCAGGCCAGGAGCAGACGGATCCTGCATCCTGCGGGGCTGGAAGGCTCTTGTTGCAAACTGAGAAACCAAAACAGGCAGACACATCCTTGGCCAGACTTTGGCCACTGACAGCCTGCCAGAAAGTGCCAAAAACCATTCAGGGCTGCTCTCACATTTAAGGCACGCTCTGAGTTTTAAATCTTTCCTGAGCTCAGACTCACAAGGCACAGCCTTTTAGACACGGAGAGCACAGAGCCCGAGGTCTGGCACCTATTGTGCAGTATCGCCTTCATCAAAACATTCAGGAACATTTTGGGGATGAAGAAAGACTCCTAGCTCAGGAATGGAGTGTCCTCTGAAAGAATGGCCTCATAACCTTTTCCCTTCACATACAAAAGCATCATTAGTTTGATGTCCTGGCATCTGACAGCTTGGCACAAATGGTGGAGAAAAAAAGGGAGTTAAAACAGGCACTCAGTGAGAGGGTTAAACAGGGAACACTGCTCCAAAGGCTGACAGGTCACAGGCTCTTTCTTACAGCTCCTGAGCAGGATGGGGAAACATGATCCTGCTCTGCAGCTTTCTGGGACAGGCTCTCTGCAGCTCCACAGGAAATCCCAGGGTCTGTCATTGCTCGTGCAGGTGGCTGCCTGCCCCGGGAGCTCCTGGCTGATTCCAGCTCCCAGGGGACTCGCTGGAATGGGTTTGATACCAACTGAAGATGCTCACATCTTGTGTGTCTGGCCTTTTCTGAGCTGCTGTCACAGACAATTTGTGTGAAGCAAAACACCTCCCCTCACAGCAGCACTGCCCCTCTCCAGGACTCACCTGGTGGCCCTGCTGGGCCCCTCTCACCAGGTTGTCCCTTCTCTCCTTTTGGCCCTGGTGGTCCTGGAAGCCCAGTTGGTCCAACCGGGCCTGGGGGACCAACCTGTCCTGGAATCCCTGAAAATGTTCAGAAAGGAAATTAGCTGGAAGTTAGGACACTGCTGAGGTCAGAAAGGCCTCAGCAACCTCGAAAGCAGAGGAGAGAGACTCGGGATTGCAAAGGGGGAGAAATGCAGCAGTGCACAGACAGGGTGGCACTGGTGGCAGGAGCTCTCTGGCAGGCAGGGCACAGGAGCCAGACTGGACTTTGCTTCTCCTCTTCTTCCTTCAATCCTGTAAGAAAAAATCATGGCCCCATGCACAAGACCCTCCCCAAAAAGTCAGCAGGATGTGCACCTGCAGCTGGGATGTGCTGGGCAGAGCTACACAGAGCCCACACTGGCCCCTTCCCAAGGCCTGAGTGGCTCCGGGAGGGTCTGGGTGCCCTTTGCTGGGTTCCTGCAGACACACATAAACTCCAGGGCCATCCCAGGGTACCAAACACACAAAATAGATTTGCCAAAGCAAATCAAACCCCGTCCCCACTTGCTCTACACATACCACCCAGAGGTTCTGTACCAGTGATGTTTCCCTGGTTTCTCCTGTGTTCATTCATCTCACAAGGGCACCGTGCTGTGCACAGGCTTTGTTCACCCCAGAGTGACATTAATGCACCCCCACTTCTGAAGGAAGTGGATGTCAGTAATTTGTATCAATGAGCAGGGTGCTGGGCAGCGTTCCAGGGTTACTGGAAACACACAGTGATTGCAGCCCACTGGGATGTTTCTTGGCAAGCCCACTCAGACCCCCAGTAAGCCACTAAAGGTGCAGAGGCAGCATTTGTGACCTCAAAGTGACCATTTCTGGTGACACTAAATAAAATCTTAACGCTGTTTTCCCCAGACTATCAAAATAATAACAACACTTGGCAATTTTATAGAGTTCTTCAGAAGAACAGTGCACGTCTTGGGCTCACATGGACAGACATTTAAACACTGTGCAAACAGCACTGAAGCTTTAATGCCCTGGAGACGTGGGCGAGTGGGTCTGTCTGCTCAGATTAAGTGGCTAATGGTTACAATAAAGGCATTAACTGTCACAGCCAAGAGAGAGGTTCCTGGTTTCTGGGCTACCAAAGGGTTCAGAGTATTTGAAAGCAGTGGCAGATGCAAGCTCCAAAGCCAGAGGGAGGTCAGGATGAGTCCAAAGTTCAGCACACTCAGGTTTCAGATTTTAGTCCATGTATTACACATGACCATAACACAGCAGAGCAAGTTAAGGTTTCATCAACTCTGAAGGAGTGTCTTTCTCCTTTCCAGGTGTCAGGAGAGGTACTGAACCCCCCAAAACTAGTGCCAGGAGAAGATGCTGCATATGGGAGTGGGGAGCATGGATGGGAATGGAGGGAGAGAGGGAGAAAAGGAAGCTGGACAACACCTTCACAGCTGGTGAACACCAGGGAACAGGGCTACAGAATCAAATCAAGGCTCACAGGATTTGCAGCTCCCACATTTGGATCCAGTTCCCTCTCTAGATGTGGGAGAGCCCATCTAGGGTACAGAACCTCATCACCCCAGACATTCATCCAAACTCTCCTCATTTCTCAGAATAAAGCAATAATCCCCCAATATTAGACCCCCTGGAAAGATTCCCCTTCCTCTCTTCTTTTTCCATTTTGGAGAGCTATCCAAATTGGTTTTTCTTACAAAAATGAAATCTCTCCACCTTCAATCCATGACGAAACTGGGCAGACTGAAGAGATGACATTTCTCAATGGCTTTGAGTGGGAGCCTGTGCCTGTACTTCTGATGCATTCATTCATCAATAAAGATCTGATTTAATTCGAGTATTGAACAAGGAATTAAGGTCAGGTTTTAATTTGGATCAATTTGCTTATCCACAGGACACAAACTGCAGCCTTTTCTATGGATAGAAGTGCTCCCTTAATGGATCTCCCCTGGCAGGGGATGCTGTCCTGGGAAGTGCAGAGAAGGGATCAGGAGCCCTTTTAGGAAAGCAAGAGCATTTGTTTACAGCATTGGAAACAGCTTCTAGCCCTAAAAAAACCCCAGCACACCTGAGACTTCACTGCAGCAAATTCTTTCCAGCACAGAGGGGAGAAGAGCAGAAACTCTTTTGCAAGCACGACACGCTGTGCTGCTGAGTGTGGGTCAGAACATTCCCTCACTTGCGTAAATCAGCCTCAGTCCTTCAGTCCAACCTTATCACTCAGTCCCATGAAGTCCTGCAGACCTGGAGCAATCATTTCCTGCAGCATCCTCAATCCCACTGCTACAGCAGAGCTTCAGAGAAACTGGCACTTCCCTCCCTGGAGGGGGAAGCGCTGGAGGGAAGGCTGGGAGAAGCAGCACTGGGTAATGTGTCAGGCAAGTGCTCATACTGGTGACAAATGGTGTTACCAGCTTCAAAGAGACAAGTGCAAAAGGGGGAAGAAAGAGGGAAGGATTCAGGGAAAAGGGGGGAGGCCAAATTTTCAGCTGGCATAAATCAGTGCTGCTGCAGTGGCATTGCTTCCAGAGAGCTGAAGCCCATGGTAAGCATTTATCCTCTCAAAAATATGAAGCAAAAGACCACAGGAAAAATACTTTTTAAAAGGCAGAGGGTGAGTAATCCACTGCTGGAAACCAAATCAGGTGTGCAGAGACCTGGATATTCTTCCTGGCTCTGTCATTAACCTGCAGCACCCCATCTGCTCCTCCCTTCCCCGGGGGTTTCCTGCACAGGAGTGGGGCTGCTCTGTTTGTTTGGAGCTCAGGAGAGCGATGCCCTGAGCACCCCAGAGGCCCCTGGTGCCCCTGGCAGGAAATACCAGCTAGAGAAGAGTTCTCTCCCATCACTCAGGACATGCCCTGCTGGCTCTGGCCACATGTGCTTCCAAGATCTGCCTCTCCATGGGACAGTGCTGTCCATCCCTTGTGTGGGGGAAATTACTGTCTCAGAGATGCTCAAACTTGTGTTCGGCCTCTCCAACCAAAGCAGCCCATGATCAGATAAAACCCAAAGAACAAACCCAGCCTCTTCATCTGTGAGGCTCCAAAGAGCTTCTGGCCACAGGGCCCTTCTGCTTTTTGGGACATAAGTACAGGACTGGGCATGACAACAGTTTGTGCTTTCAAAGAAAAACAGCAGAAACTATGAACTTACCCTGTGGTATCAGCTGCTCCTCTGCACCTCTGGGTCCTTTAGGCTCTGTTTAAGAAGGACAGGGTAAGAAAAAATAAAAAGAAGAATAGGAGGAAAAAGGAGAGAGATGAAAAATTAGGTCTCTTGCTGCCAACTGGCTCAGCCAGAGTATATATATTTTCTTAATACTCAGAAAAATGTATTCTGTTGATTAACAAGCTGATCAGAAAGGCCAGTGGTGCAGCTGTCTCAACAGCACTGATTGCTTTTAAATGATTGTCTATTCTCAGCCCTGCCACTCACAGAAGAAATAACTACCCTCATAAACAGTAGCAAGTTTTCCTGGACCAAAACCCAGAGCTACAGGGTCATCCAGAAACACTCCCAGAACTCACAGCATCCCATCCTTATCACCCACCTTTGTGTCAGGCCCCAGCACCCTGCCCTTGGTCCATCCAGCTTGGTGGCATGCAAGGTAGGGCTGGGATTTAGTTTGGCTGAACACCCAGAAACAGGGCAAAGTAGGGAATGTTTGACAAAAGGCTCTGGGAAAGGGGTGGGAGGGACAGAAGCTTAGCTCTCCACAGCCCCAAATCACTCAGGACACTCAGGTTTGACTTCCACCTACTCCAATATCCCACATGGTGAAAGATCTCCTGAGATCTCTGTAAGAGAAACCTGGGGGCAGCTTTGAGCAACAAGTCACAGCACAATGTTGAAATCATGCAAAACGGGCAGGGCCCCTCCATCCTAAACTGTGTGGTGTTCCCTTTACCAAAATCCACACTGAGCTTTTTGGCTGGCTTTGAATCGTGGACACAGACTGCTGTGGGAAGGGAAGGAGGCCAAATGTGCACCCAGATCCATGAAATATCCCCACAGCTCCTTTGCAAAGCAAGTATTTGAAGCCCACAGAGGCTGGGTAGGGGCTCCAGCAGGCAACCACGTGTCAATGAGCAACTGAACTGATTATTTCTAATTGCTGAAAGACACTGTCCTGGCTTGAAACGCTCCAGTGCACTCCTGATTCCATTATTACACCACAGGCATTATTCCACACCAGGTTAAATAAATCAAGGCCAGAAAAACAAAGGCTAACAGTGAGCAAGAACACACAGCCTGGAACCTGGCTGACACGACAGGCTCACACACAGCTCAGACACTGATGCCTTAGGTTTTAACTTTTATATTTTTGAAATCCAGTACATAACTCTGAAACTTCATACAGCCTGTTAGCTGCTGTTCTCTCATGCTGGTTAGACATAACAAACCCACTCTGGGCCTCAACTAAAGGACACCTTGCTGTCCCAGGCCCCAAAATGTGTAAACTAAAAGCCTTTGAGAGGAGGGGCAAACTTGGGGTAATCACATAATGAAGTTATAATTGGAGAATTAACCCTGATATACAAATGGACCAAACTTATAAAAGTGTGAAGAACCGGTGACCCAGAGTCCATCCTGGGTGGAGGCTTTTGACTGTCCAGGGTGTATCTTTGAAGGTCCCTCAAATAAATACCCATTTTTATTCTCTTACTCTTGTCTGGCCTCTGTTCTCAGGTGGCCACTTCGAGGCATCAACACCACCATCTGCTCTTGGGAGGTGACCACCAGTGACTGCCAGGCTTTGCTGCAGGGGTGGAAGGTGCTGACCCCGGACCATGGGCTGAGCCTGACCAAAGTGCTGCAGGGGAGCTGCTCTGCTTGGCAGCACTGCCAAAAGCCTGGGGAGAGGCATTCATTGCTCTGTGCCCAGCAGGACAGGACCGTGTGTGAGGAGCCTCCATGAGGAGAGGACCTGGAGTGGAAGGCCCAGAGTCACCGGCATTTTGCTGGGCTGACTTTGGTGCAGCAAAGTGCAGGTGCAGAGATACTGCCAGAGCAAAAACAAATGCCATGGAAAAGGCAGAATGAGCATATAATGGACACTGGGGGAAACTGCTCTAATTCAGCTCCTGGCAGCCATGGCTGTGGTTCTGAGAATACTTTGCAGAACATATTGTGAGTGAACCTCCCTCCACGTTGTGGCATCATGTCAAATCATAAACAGGGACAGCATCTGGACTGTGTTGGTCGCTCCAAGTCTGCTGCAGTCAGGAAGGGCTGCCATAATAAACTGCTCGGGCCGAAAAAAAGTAAAGAAAAAAAGAAGAGGAAGAAAAAAGCAAAGTAGGCCCTAAAGAACAAAGAACTGCTCTGGGAGCAAGCAAAGCAACAGACAGACAGGACTTTGGAAGCAGAGAGCAGGGACCTTGAGAAAAGATGCCAAGGTCAAGGAAATTCGATGCATGGGGATCTGTCTGGCCAAGTGGGCTCAGAGGGAGACTTTCTTATAAGTGTATTTTTTTTTCATGCCACAAGAGGGATCATAAAACAGCCCATTGTGTTTATGGCAAATTTAGAAAATACAAAGCAGACTGCAACTCATGCTGCTGTTCATGGGAAAGTTTCTTGTCCTAATAAAACCAAGAATGACCTGTGCAGCCCATTCCACTATCCCCCAGCCCTGCTCCCAGACTGGGAAATGCTGCATTTGGTGCTCAGGAGGTGAGCAGGAACTGTCCCACCGTGCTCCTGATGGCTCTCTGGAGGTTCCTCAGGAATGTTTTGATGTGTCCAGGCCTCAAAATCCACAGCCTCTGGACTTAAAACAAGCCCACTGAAACACACAGGCAGGCCCAGAGGGCCTACTGGGGTTAACAGAACTCAAGCAGACCCAAATTCAGCTCCCAGCAGATGCTTGTGCTGCAACAAGCCACCATGGCTGGCAAAATGCAGCTTCATGGATTAGCTCCTGAGCTTTGCTGCTTCCTTCCAAGGACATCCCTGCTCTGCTCTGGCTGAATTAAGGAAGGGCAGAGATCTCCCAACCCCTCTCCTCTGCAGCTTCCGAGCACAGGGCAGACCCAGCCTCCTTTCCAGCTGCCCCAAAGGCACTGTGCACGTAGGACGGGCGATTTGGTGAAGAGCAGGCCAGGCTTACCAGCAGACCCCACGGTTTTCCTGCGGACGGTGCCGGGGTTCAGCAGGGGGAAGGCGTCGGGCAGCAGGGCATCGTACCACGGGGCCGTGGTGCCCGTGATGGGCAGGCTGTTCTCCAGGGCCGGGCTCCGCTCCGCAGCCTCCAGCAGCAGGATCTGGACAGGGGAACGTGGGGAACACAAACGAGGTCAGCTGGATCTTAGAGCAGGGTGCTCACAACCCCAGAGTGGTGGGTTCAGTCCCCAGATGGACCCTTCAATTCAGAGCTGGGTTTGATGGTTCTTGTGGGTCCCTTCCAACTCAGAATATTCTGTGATCTGGATGGTTTCATACATGGTCTCAATTCCTGAAGAGGTTCTGAAACTCCCAGCAGGAGCTGGGAATAACTCTGCTCACAGACCATGGGATTTTGGTGTTAAAGCTTTATTGGTTTTTGGAAATCGGCAGCAATTAGCGTAGGAAGCTGCTGTGCTAATTGTGAGTGTGTCCCACACACACCTCCCTGGGGAGGCCTTCACTGCCTCCAGAGGGACTCAGCCTCACGTGGGATTGTGTCCCTGGTGAGAAACACGAGACCAGGGGCCAAAGCTGGTGTTGGGGACACAGCACTTCCTTGGTGTTCAAACCCAGAGTCAGATCAGAAATTACTGAGAGCTGGGCTCAGGTGAAGGGCTGCACCTGCAGGCCCAGGGTAGCAAACTGAGGACATGTACTGGTTGTAAAAGCACAAATACCGACCAAATTAAAGCTGATGGAGAAGATGAAGCTTTTAAAGAGTTGAAGTGCTTTAACTTCGAAGCAAATTAAAAAAAAAAACAGGTTATTTCCTCAAAGAGCTCTGCTGAGAAGCAATAGGATATTATTAAAACTCACAGTTGTTTCTCGGCCTTGCAAACACACAACCTTCAAATAAACCCACATCCAACAGGCATTCCTGAGGTGTTTGGGCCATTTACAACCTTCACTCCTTGGCAAGGTGACCCCACTAACCCCACATGACTCAGGCTGTTCATCAGGCTGTGCTCCCTGACCACTGGTGGCCTCTAGGAAACTGGGAGCTGGTCTCTAACGTGGCTACATGGGAACATTTTCCTAGGCAGGCAGCACTGAGGTTTGTTACAGCATCATCTTTTCCTGTTTGAAAACCACCTAAGCAATAGTGATTCCAGGATAAGGGAAATAAAAGGGACTATGGCTCCAACTTTCCACTAAATCCCTAGAAGTTTCAGCTTTTACACACTGTGTTGTCTTTACATAATGAAGTCACACTGCAATTATAAATGAGAGTGACTTGGCTCTGCTTGTTTGTTTTTAACTTGCAATTATTACAAGGTTTATCACCTCTTTATTGCAAGGCCTGGTGAGAGCCAGTACTGCAGCAGCGCCAGAAATGATGAACTTCCTGCAGAATGTACTGGCCTGACGGGGGTAAATCAGAAACTAATTAAACTGGGAGCTGGGTTAAGTGCAAGGGAACTGAACCTCACTCTTGCAAACAAGCAAAATTCTTCCTTTATTGAAAGGATCTTTATTTACAGACCCAGAGTTCTGCTTTCTGAGTAAGCAAAAAGGAGTAAGGTGACAATGCTTTTCTTCACCGGGTTTGCCTGATGCCAGGCAGGGAGGAATCAGTCCCATCTGCCTTTTGCACTCTGTGCTCCTACCCAATGATTTATTTGTCAGACTTTCCAGGAAACGTGTTATCAGTTCAACAAACACTTCAGCATGTGCCTTATCATAATTGTGCTTAACTCCCATTGCCACGGGACTCGAGTGTGAGCTGAAAATCTTTTCTGCATCATTTTATGTTATTTGTTATATCATCCTTTTACTTCCCCAGCAACCACCTGGACGTTTCCAAAACGTGCTCGGGCAGAGAGGCAGAACTAACCCTGGGGGTGGCAAATTAGAGGGGCTGCAGCCAGGGCAGGGGTGGGATGCTCCTGCTGCGAGGAAGGGACACACAGGGGCTGTCTTGGACAGTGTTTTGCAGAGCTGTGGGAAGAGGGATATTAAATCACTGCAGCCGTGGTCAGGGCCCAGCAAACCACAGGGGCCCGTGGCCCTCCCGGGCGGCGCGAGCACGGCTCTGCCGAAGGTCGCATCTGGAGTGGAACAGCTCCAAATCATTTTTATGGGTGATAATAAAAATGTGTTACCACATAATCAACACAAAACAGTGGCAACGGTATCCTTTTCATTAAAACAACATGTTTTAAATGAGTACTCTGCTGATAAATGCTGTAAAAGCTGTAAAGGCATGCACAGGATAATCCAGTATGCGCTGTTATAAATTGACTATATATACTTTGCAGTCATTAAGGCTCAAACCATAGTAACAAGTTTATTTTCCCTGGGCACGAAATGATAGAGGTCAGGAAGTCTCCAGACTTGAAATTGCTGAGAAATTCTAGTTTTTATGATTAGGACTGAAAAAATGCCCAAAAGAAATAAAGCAGAAAGAAGAGAGCTCTCACATCCGTGAGATCCACAGAGCCAAACTAAAGAAGGAGAAGCACAAGGGATTTAGTCACATTCAAAAATCTCAAACTGCACACGGCTCTTTCAACAAGGAGTGTCCTCTCACAGCTCACACAGCACAGAGCACAAACGGGCTCCTTACACATTATTGCAATAGCACTGGAGCCATTCATCCATTTTCTGTCACGTTCTGTTTTTCTTAAGGCTGCCGTTGCTGTAGTCAGGGGACTCAAGGAGAATTCCCACTTTCATTAAACAAAAAAAAGAATGTTTCGAGCCCTCTGAGTAAACTGCTGGAAAATGATACCACAGAGGCTCATAGCCAGAAAGAAAATCAGCAAAATGTGCAGCGTACTAAAGTCTCAGTACTAAAATCTTGGTATTTTCTAGTCAGTTAGGTTGAGGCAGAGAGAGGGAGAACACCAAGGGAGGAATGTGTGGTTTTCACAGGGAATCCTCATTGCAAGCAGCACCCACCTGTGTTGCTGTTGCCACTTCCAACACCAAAGTTCTGCCTCCATGGAGAATGGAGGCAGCAAGCACCCTCATGCCCCCGGATAAATGAAGTATGTCTTGCAGCCATGGGTGATGGCACTCACCAGCCAACCAGGGAAGGCAGAGAGGAGGACAGTGGTTGCTGCCTGTGGTGCCAGGACAGCAGATCCCCGTAGGACACAAAAAACCCTTTCCTCCCCACCTTGCAGGCCGAGCTGAAGGATGGCCTCAACTCAGCGAAACACCCCAACTTTTGTCTTCCTGCACGTATGGAAGGCAAAATGCAAATCAGCCTGAATGGCCGTGCTGAACTGGAGCCTCTGGCAAGAGAGGTCCCAGCAGCACGAGGGTTTGTCTCTGGCTCCAGACCCCATGGCTCAGGCACAGCTGGGTCAGGAGGCTGGAAGGGACTGGAACGGGGCCGCATCTGCTGCCAGGGGAGCCGGGCTGGCCGCGGGGGCCGTGTGAGCGCTCCAGAACCGGGCATGGTCCTGCCCTGGCACCGGAGGCTGCTGCCTGCAGGACTCACCCCGGGGCTCCCAGACCCGCCAGGCTCCCGGGGCAGGGTCTGGCTCCGTCTCCAGTGCCGGGGCTCGAAGCCTGGCTGTGGATCCCGCTCCGCTCCCGGCGCTCCGCGGGGACGCGAGCGTTGTGTGCCTGGAGCTCAGTCCCAGCTTACTCAACCCACCTCCTCCTTCTCCATTTGCCAGCATAAACTTTCTCCACTTCAGACAAATACCACATCTCTTGCGTCAGATCAAAAGCTGAGGCCAGGGACAATGGAAATGGGAGGATGGTTTTCATCTTCTTGAGATGTTCAGTGTCAGAGGACTTTTTTTTTGGCTTGTAGTGGCTTTCCAGAGCCCTATTTTCGTTGTTCCCACTCATCAAAGAGAGATTTCACAAAGGCGGCCTCCTCCCATCATCTGTCCTCTGCTCACATTCCTGATGTCCTGTAACTAGGTAGGTGTTAGAAACAAGGGAAGAGCAGCCAGGCTTCCAAAGATTTAAAAGTTGATATGACAGGGCTCAGAATGCTTTTTCTTTGGAGAAAAATCCAGATGGATATTATTAATTAATAAACAGGGGATATTTGGTCTCTTGAAGCATTGGTGGAATCAACTCCCTTCCATCCCTCTCTAAAGAGGAGGAAAAGAAACTGCATGAATCCAGCTCATCAGCTAAAAATTCCAATGTAAAGTAAGATTCCCTTGATCTTGTAGAGACACAAGCTGATTAATAATGGTAATTGCATAACTTGTTGGACATACCTTTCTTCGTAGCAAATTATTTGGCAATATAAGAGTTTTTTTAATCATTCATCAAGACAGATCTAAACAAGGAGTTTTACCATTTGTGATGGGGAATGGTCTCTCACAGCAATGTGGGACCTGTGAACACAAGGCTCCAGCACAGATTCAAGTGCTTGGTTTCAAAAGCCAAAAGACATCCAGCCAGTGTCCACCAAAATCTGAGGAACTGGGTGCCCAGAGAGAACCTGGGTGACCTCATCCTTATAACATCTTAGAGGCTTTGGCCAAAGGGACAAGATAATTAGTGCATGGAGGAGCTTTTGTTGCACTGATAAATTATGGGGGGAGCACAGCTGATGTCATTGTAGTGACTCAGTGCAGAGCAAAAGGTGAGGTTTATGTCATCAGATGATGCATGGAAGGCAGAAATACAGACCAAAGGCTTCTATCAGGTAGCACAGCTCTTGTTCTTTCTATAAAGTTCTACAAGAGCTCCACAAAAAGGATGGAAAACTCAACTGTTTCCTCAGCAGGTACCTTCTGGAGGGGAATCGGGGCAGAGAAGACACAAAAGCACAGGCTGCCCTCCCAGTTCAAACGAACCACAGGCACTGTTCAGCAGCCCCTCAGATCAGACCCCTGAGGCTTTGCTCGAGAGAACAGCTGGAAGGGCAGGACTGGCTGTGGTCCCGTGAGGCACCCGGGAGCTCCTCTGAATGTGCCCCCAGTGGGATTTACTCTGCTGCTGAGGCACCCCGAGGAGCCAGACGGGGAAAGGATCCAGCAATCCTTCAGTGCCCTGTACACAAAGCACACAGAGCAGCTCAGAAATCAGTTCCCTTAAAACACCTGATAAAAATACACGGGAGCTGTAACCTTCCACCCTCAAAATCACATCATTCCTCTGCCCCAGGTATTGTTGAGACCTCCTGGGGATGTAGGAGTGCCAGGGATGTGAACCCAGACCAGCCTGAGGTGAACTCAGCCTTCACCAAGTGCCCCCTGTGCCCAGCAATGGCTCTGGGATCAGCTCTGCTTCTCCCCAGGTGAGGAGCCCTCAGCTCAGGGATTCACTCAAACAGGCTCAAATGCCTCGTGTGCTCTTCTCCTCCATGGAGCTCTAAAAGCTGCTGGGAGAGAGCAGCACGAGGGAAAAGATGAGGAGATTGAGCCTTTCCTGGCTCACCTCAGTGCAAGCTGAAAGAAAAAGGACCCAAAGTCATTTTTATCTTACAGTGGTACTTCACTCACAAAGCTGCACTAAAACTTCTGATTAGAATCAAGTGGAAGTTTCAGTGTTTGGATACAGAATTACAAAAGGATCTGAGCACATCCCTTGGGCTCCTCACACACTTCCCTTGACAAAGCCTAGTGTTTGTCCACAAATGTATTTCTCTTAAAAAATCAAAGCTTGTAAACAATGGTCCCAGGTATTAAACACACCAAGAAGTATCTCCTAATGCAAACGTAGGATTTGCTTGGCAAACTTAAGTTGCGTGTCAGGAAAAGAGAATTTTGCAAAGTTATTTTATGAAAATATTAAATCCATTTGACTAAAAATGCCAAACTTGTAACTAAAAGACTTTGTGGGAGGGAAGAGTGGACGAGGAGGCCCTTGCAGCCTTTTTGTTGTTCTGGCAAACGATTTACAGCATTGGCCAAACACATGGAACAGTCTGTGGGGACAGACTGCTCCTTCAATCCAACAGTGATAAGCAATAAGGTCCAAAAATTACTAGCCTTTAGAAGGAAAGGATTTTAACTGTCATTCTGAAAGACAGGATGCCCATATGAGAGAAGGGTCAGTACCCAAACTGCCTCATCATCAGGATTATTGCAGGTCACCAAAAAGCCAAGAGATAGATGCAAAGTTACACAAAATTCAGTTTGCCCACCTGGTTTTGATTCATAGTTCCTCCTTGTAAGAATCAGTTAGGAAGTTGCATTTTATTCTTAGAGACATCTGAGTCATTAACTGACCTACAGAAACTCAGCGTTAAATTAGAAATTTTACAGGGATTGATTCCAGGTTGTTACTGCTACCAGAAACCAGCCGGTTATTATATAGCTACCTGTGAAACAGCCCAAATCCTCCTTAAATTCAATGTACTGCTGGAGCTGGAGAAACAGATTCTGCACAGAGCCATTAGGAAACCTTAGGGATTAATAAGGAAGACACCTTCCTGTTCAGAAAGGAAAGGAAATAACTGTGTGGCTATCACATGCAGAACATGGAAAATCCATGGAAGTCCTTGAAGCATCAAGCAACTGCTCACTTCCACCCTGCAGAACCAGCAGCAGCCTCACAGCCAAGCAATTCTGGTTCCCTTCCCAATCTCTCAGCCATGTCACAACACCGTGAAACATTTGCTATCTTCCAAATAATTCTCCCCTACAGCAGGGAATTGTTTTATTGTCTATCAGAGGAAGGAAAGACAAACCCCATAAAACATCCCAGACAGCTGCCAGTATTTCATGTAACTGCCTGGGAGAAGAGGGAGATACAGAAACACTTCATACAATGATCACATTAAAACTCCAAGTAATGATGCTTTACCATCCAAAGACATGGGTGGTGAAGGTGCTGTTGGTAATCTGTCCTAAATAAATGGGCTGATTTTGGAAAAATAGCAATGAATTGATCAAATTCTATGCGTGGTACGAAGATTTTCTTTTAAACCTTTCAGAATCTTCTGTGTGGGGAATCATATTACAGGGACTGTTTTCATGCAAAAACTATGCATGTCATTTATCAATCACACCATGAATCAATCAGACACTGGATCTGTAATGCTATCTCCAGGCATTAAAGCTGGAAGTGAAATGCCACGAGCTTCTCAAGAGTGGTGTCAGGAGATAAGGCTGGGTTCTATCAGCTCAGATCAGGCACTACACTCCAGCTCCAACCCAAACCTGGGATTAATATCGTGCTGCCCAGAGCTCTGTGGTGGAGCTTACTCAGAGAAACTGGGNCCCTGCCAGCCCTGCCAGCCCTGCTCCCCTGCCAGCCCTTTCTGCCGTGGGTAGTGCTGTCACTCCGGGGATTTGTCTGGGCTCATTCCTGTGACACAGGAGGGCAGCACCAGGCTCGGGAAATTCAGGAAGGGCNATAAAACATCCCAGACAGCTGCCAGTATTTCATGTAACTGCCTGGGAGAAGAGGGAGATACAGAAACACTTCATACAATGATCACATTAAAACTCCAAGTAATGATGCTTTACCATCCAAAGACATGGGTGGTGAAGGTGCTGTTGGTAATCTGTCCTAAATAAATGGGCTGATTTTGGAAAAATAGCAATGAATTGATCAAATTCTATGCGTGGTACGAAGATTTTCTTTTAAACCTTTCAGAATCTTCTGTGTGGGGAATCATATTACAGGGACTGTTTTCATGCAAAAACTATGCATGTCATTTATCAATCACACCATGAATCAATCAGACACTGGATCTGTAATGCTATCTCCAGGCATTAAAGCTGGAAGTGAAATGCCACGAGCTTCGCAAGAGTGGTGTCAGGAGATAAGGCTGGGTTCTATCAGCTCAGATCAGGCACTACACTCCAGCTCCAACCCAAACCTGGGATTAATATCGTGCTGCCCAGAGCTCTGTGGTGGAGCTTACTCAGAGAAACTGGGTGAACAAAGCGAGCAGAAATTTGTGTTNCGAAACCTTTGCTATGAAATAAAAGGAGCGTTTGTTCTGCCGTGCCACCAACGAGGCTCCCGTGGGGTCAGGGGGTGCTGTGGGGATGTAAACTAAGATGTCATAGGAGAGAAATAAGGGTTGGCATGTCGGGGCTTGGGGTGGGGGTAATTTCCTTCCAGTCCACACATTTCTTGTCCTGGACCCCAGGATGGTCACCATCCTCCCTGATGTAGATCCTGAGCTCTGTAGATTTCAAGCCCAGCACCATCAATCAAGCTTTCAGATCTCTGGCACTCAGTGGGTCTGGTATTGAGCACACAGGAAAAGGAAACTCCATCCTGGGGAGGGAATGTGGTAGCTGGAAACAGGAGATGGAACCTGAATTAGGCTGGAATCAGGATGGAACCTGATTCCATCTGCCTTCCCCTCCCTTCCTGCAGGAACACCTCCTACAGCCACAAGGACAACCTAGAGCAGCCCTAAGGGAGGTGTGAGGCACGTCAAGAGTTGGTTCTGCTGCACAGTTGAGCCACGGCTCAGCCCCTCTCCTCCCCAGGGGCAATAAAAGCTCTGGTCCCTAAGGAGTAATTTTTCATTCCATTTGCTCTGTGTTTATTCTCACTTCTCACCTTTTGATCCAACTCTCATATTACTAAAATTGAAGAGTTGCTTTTATTACCTCATTTGGGCACTGATCTTACAATTTGGATGAACCAGCTCACCCTTGTAATAAGAAAGATGAGACCATTGCTGGTTATATCCCCATTTTTAGGGGGGCTGCTATAAAAGCTGAGGAGGGTGAGGAAAGAGGAAACCACAAGCTGGTCTCGCCTGTTGCCATCCCCTGAGTTCACCTTGGTCATTCTGGGCTGAAATTCAAAAGAGCAAAAGCAGCGAAGCCCCTCAACTTCAGCTCTCTCCAGAGGGAGCAGGATTGTGGCAGGAAAATCCAGCTGTGCTTGTGGGGAGGATTAAATTCCACATCTGCCTTTGCAGAACAAACCTGGAAAATTCCAGGGGGAAACAGCCCCTGGAATGGCAGAGATGTGTGTGCCCATCCCATCCCATCCCATCCCATCCCATCCCATCCCATCCCATCCCATCCCATCCCATCCCATCCCATCCCATCCCTC
>VYXC01010458.1:339855-357526 GCA_013397175.1 Platysteira castanea | reverse complement strand
TCCCATCCCATCCCATCCCTCCTGTCTTCCTCAAAACAGCTTCAGGTTGTTGTGGTGAAATGAGACATTACAAGGAGACGATCTAGAGAGCTGAGCGACAACTTCACATCCAGATCATCCAGCAAAACAGGGATCTTTCTCCAAAACCCGGAGCAGGAATGCAGACAACACCAAACAAACATAAGCACCTTTTAAATGATGCTAGCTATTGTTGAATAATAACAACTGAGTTCATTAGATTGCTACAGAGATCAAACTGAACTTAAATTAACCTTGGAAAAAAGGAGAATCAGCATATTTCTCGTGTGCACAGCACCAGCAGTTGTGCACTGTTGCTTCACTCTCTGTTTCATTGCTACAGTCAATTTTTGCAAAGCATCCACAGCTTTTCAAACAAAGTGGAAGCCAAAAGATTGATAAGGACCTTGCTGGGCCGTGCTGCAGAAGGTCTCCTTGCAGAGACATGGGCTTTAGTACTTCAAAAACGAAGGCAATAACTCATTTTCCTCTGTAAAAGTAAACCCCTTTGATGAGCCTTGCTCCCAGCTTGGGTCTGTGTGGGAGCAGAGGGAAGTCAGAAGGAAAACCATCACAGCCACAACAAGAACTGCCCGTCTGCAGCACTAAATCAGACAGGACACACTCTGCCTGACTTCCCGAGGGGATTTGGGCAGGTAGAACCTCCTTCCCCCTCCCCAGAGTCCTGCCAGGCCCCAGCTGAGGTTGCCATCAGCCTTTACACGTTGTTACCCACACAAGTGCTGAGCAGCACAAGGCAGCAGAGTGTGCAGTGATGTCAGGACAGTTTCTGGCTGTCCTGTTCCACTGAGCCAGACACAAAATCCTGGAAAGCGAAGAAAGGTACAGCTGGCCACAGCCTGAGAGGGAAGGGCTGATTCACATCTCTGTGAGGCCACCCCCGTGTCTCACTTGGACTCAGGACTGCACACGCAGGGGTCACTCACCAGCCCCTCTCTCCTGCCCTGCTGGCTGCCAGCTCCTGCTGCTCACACAAACAATCCAGCTCCCTTTTGTCCTTTGCACTACACCACTTGTTTCCCCTCAAATAATTCTGTTCCCCAGAATTTCATTCCCCCCACCCCTTCATTTTCCTGCAGTGAAATATAACTGGGAAGGCTTTGAGGAGGCTCCAGACTTTGTTTCAGCATAAACAATTCCCAAATTACCATAATATCATGTACTGGCCTCAAAAACACCACACAACCACCACCTCCCTCCACAAAGGTTTCTCCCTAAATTCTTTTATGTCATTGATAAGAATCAGTTGATGAATAATAGCAGCAGTAAATGCCTTAAAGGGACCAAAGCATGATAAGTAACAGCCAGGAGTGGGCTGTCACAGGAGGGACCACAGATCAAAGGGGAATGCTGACTCAGCTGCTTTGTTGCTAGACTGGAACAATTTATCTGAATCCCAGTAGGCAGAAATTAAAACGATTTGTAGGAAAAAAAAAAACAAACCCTCTACAATGTGAAGGTCTCCCCCTAATATCTGTCTCCACAAAACCATGCATGAGAGCCTCCCACCCTTCAGAAAAGGGATGAAAAAGCAGGGCTGGATTGCACTCGAAGAGACACAGCAGGGCAGAGGGAGGGCAGGTGTGACAGGCAAACAGTGACAAATAAGCATGATGGCAACACATGGCACGTTATTTCTCAGGTCTGAGCATTGTTTTGGAGGAGCTGGGCTGAGGCAGGGATGCAGCCACATGGGAAGGAAAAGGGAAGGAGCAGGGCTGGAGGCAAGCAGTGCCTCATTTTCTGGGGCAGAGCCACTGCCAGGGAGAGAGGAACAGGTACTTGATCTCTCCAGGCCTGCCAACTCGACATATTTATCACCAGAAACTCTTGGAAATTTTTGTCAATCAGGAGAATAAAGGCAGGTCCTTACCTTGGCCTCCAGTGTGTTCAGCCTCTCGGTCATATCCGCGAGCCTCGTGCAGTTCATGCATTCTAGAGAGAACAAAACACGGGGATGTCAAACTGCCAGGTGCTGTGCATGTTCATCCCTGATCCCTTCAGCCTGATCCCTTTGATCCAAGGCACATGGAAAAGTCAGACAAGATCAGTTATGGGGAAAAATAAATATTCAAATCCACTGCAGAGGTCACCAGCCACAGCCAGGTTACCTGAACCTTGTTTGGGGATGTTTAGTGGGGCACAGTGTGAAATTAAGTGCCCAATATGTAGAAGGAAGATGAAATAAAAATTAGCTTTAAGACTTCTCATGGTGCCAACCAGCACAAGCTGCTGTCACAGGCAGAGATGCTTGTCCTGCTGATGCCTTTACCTGGGCTTAGAATTAAAAGCCAGACACGGTTAGAGGGGAAAAAGGGATTTTACCTCAGTGTTTATTAAGGATCCTTAGATCCAGGCAGGAGCACCCCACAGGAGTGACCCCCCTGGACCCATGCACGGAATGCACGTTGGAGAGCTCACACCGGAGAATGCACGGAAAAAGCCCCCACATGATGATTTGTGTATACAATTATAGACCTTGCATATTAGCATATTTATCATAGATTCCCCAATGGGAGGCTCAAGAGAAGCCCCCCATTGAGGAATGTCCCCCCTGCATGGGTCTATCTTAGTTTACAGAATGTGTTCTGGAGAGGACCTTGGGTCTGGGGCTCTCTGATGCCCTCACTACGAAGTTTCCAAGATGTTTAGTTTTTTGGCTCAACAGAACTTTGGGTCTAAGCTAGTTATTAAACTTAGGGAATTACAAGTATGTGGGCTAAAAGCACTTGGGATACATAAAAGCTGCATAAAAGTGTATATGAAGGGGGATATGAGAGGAGTATATGAAAAAGCAAAAATCGTTATGGCATCACTGCCACTGGTGCAAGCTGTGTGGCACACGCTCCCACCCCACAGGACACCAGGCTGCACAACCACCACACCATTTAATACTTGCTCCTCTACTATTCTCCTGCTAAAATACCAAGGAAAGCAATGAATACACAAATGCCCATCTCTGTGGAGCTCTGCTCCATCCCTGGCCTCCCAGGCCCTGTTACCCCTCCCAGACAAATGAGACAAAGCACCCATCTCAGTGACAGCCAGGAAATCCAAGGCAGATCCGAGGGCTGATGCAGCCCAGAGCTGCAGCGTGAAGAGGTTTCCATCTCACTGTGCTGCAGAGGAGCAGCAGACAGCCAGCAGCCACCAAAGGAGTCCTGACAGGAGGCCTCAGTGAGAACAAAGATCGCCAGAATGAGCTCTGAGTGCAGGTTAAAGTGATTGCTCCATCCAAAGGACATTCCTTATCTAAACAGAAGGCCGGCTGCTTTGCCTCTGGTTTCATCTCAGCAATTTTAAAGTGAGTGAAGGAGGATAAAGCCCTGAACAGAGATTTAATCAACAAGGCACTTTCCCAGTGCTTTGCAGCAGAGTGGAACTGCCCGCTCCCAGCTCTCAGAGAAGCTTTGCAGACTGGACCACTCACCTCTCATAACTTCTGAAGAACAGCAGTTCTCAAAAAGGGAAGATGATTTGCAGCATGAAGCATTTCAGAGAATAAACCACCCAAATTCAGGTGATGAATGACATCTCATGTCCCATAGAGGAGAAATACATCTCTCTGTGTGTTTTGTGCTCCTTAAAGGCCAGAGCCAGTTCTCATTGACTAGCCATGGAAGTATTTAGTCCTGGTGTTTCCACAGGGCTGGGAATGTTGACCTGTAGTTCTTGAGCCCCTAACAGACCACTCAGGTGCAGCTGAGGCTGAGGCTGCAACGAGGCAGGGGATGCTGAGGAAACCCAAAGCCTCCCTGTGGCGAGGAACGGGTGAAGATGGATTTTGGCCTGAGTGAACAACACGTGGACTCAGCTGTCCCCCATAACCAGCTTTGTCCCCTGCTGCACAAGGAACCCGAGGGACCTCTCCAGTCTCCAGCCCCAGACACTTGCTGGCTTTATGGGACACATGGCATGCCCCGATGGCTCTCAGCCACACAAAGATTTGAGTGCATGTCCTGGAAGAACAGGAAGGTGGGCTGTTCCACTCTGGTGATTTACAGGCTAGAAAGATTGTTTGAGTGCTAACAGCAATCCACTGCATCCACTTTCCACAGGAATTCTCACACTGGCCCTCTATGAGGAGCTGTGTAGCTTCCCAAAGGAGCCAGACATAGATCTTCCACCTCATAATACACAACATTTTGCAGACAAAGCATCTGATGATTCAGGAACACTCAGATGGAGGGATTTCCTCACAGGTCAGTACTGACATGGACTTTCTTTTACCCAACAGAATATAACATTTGTTTATTTTTATTCTCTGCAATAGATCTTGGGCAATATTTTTTGGCTTGAACTGACCCACGAACATGCAAGTGCCATAAGTGCACTGTCCCACAGGGAAGGAAATGGGTGAGGCTTGTTTGGTCTGGATCTGCTCGTGGTGTGTAGAACAGGGAATTGGTTTCTGTATGTAACTGGCTTCAGGCTTTTGATCTTGCTCATCCCCACAGAAAGATAAGACTGAATAAATGCAGTGCTCCCAGGAGCCAGAAGACGTACCAGATGTGTTACAGAGTAAATAAAATACAGAGTCCTGTTCTCCCTTCTGCTGGCTTGCACACATCAGTAACTCCCACAGGTTTAGACAGACTGACTTGAACTGTCTGAAAACCATCTCTGTGCATCTCTGAGAGGGACTGACCATTTAAGGTCCCTCTGGAGAGCTCAGCTCATAAAAAAGGGACAGCACCAGTCCAGCAGCTCTCTCTGCTCTTGAAGAGTGTCTCAAAGAGCCCTCTCAGGTGCATTTGTAACAGAAAAGGTTTCATTTAGATGGACAAAGTGACAGAAGAGGAGAGAAACCGGCAGTGCCACTGCATGAGATTTGTACTAATATGATTTTCATGTCAGTGATGTTGAAACACACAGAAAACACAGCCTGGGTCAGAAACAGAACTACTTAAGTTCAAGCTGGATTTGATCTCTGATCCTTTCTGTTGTGAAATGCCTGGAAACCCAGATCCACACCCAGGGTACTTAGACTGGGCCCAAAAGACATTTAAATAATCCCGAAAGTGGATATCCTAATGCAGAAAATCTTACTAAGGCAAGAGTCCTGCCAACAAATCCGTGTGACATTTATTTATCTGACCAGCGGGCAGACAAGGCTCTCAGAGGCAGAGATGAATGCTCAGGGCTGCAGTGTCAGACACTCCATTCAAAGCTCCCTCACTGCACACCAGGGACTGTTCAAGGTCTGGGGTCCACATCCGTCCTTGCAGAAAGCTTGAGACTGGTGGTGACAAATCAAGCTAATAAATATCTTCCCTAACTACGATGCACTGAAGTATTTAGTGTCTAATCTCGATGGCTGGTGGTTCCAAGGCCTGGGACTGCAAAGCTGAATTTTCTGATCAGGGTGAAAGCAATCTGTGTTATTAAAAAGAGCTTGAGAACCTCACATCATTATTTCTCATGGAACAAATATAACACTGGGGCAAATGCACACACTCTCTGACCTGGGACTGCAGAGCAGACGCTTTCCATATCTGCAGAAATCCATCACTTGTTGCTACACAGAACCACAGTTTATTTCCCTTCTATTCCTAGTTGGCAGATTTGTATTTTTCCAGCTAAACTCTGAGAAACGAGTTGTGATTTCACTCGATGAATCCCAACCTCAAAACACATGGTAGGATTTGTTTTAGAAGTATTCCAGCAGGGAGGATAAATAATTGAGATAATGAACATGAGACAGTACCAGCATATCCAGTGACACCCAGTCTGTCTCCACGATGTCTCGCAGTTACTGTCCCAGCACATCTCTCCTTTCCCATTCCTCCTCTCAACTGGAATGCAGCTGGAGGGATGGAAAATTCTAATGCAGAGGAGACGTGGAAGACTTCACATGCTGGAAAATAACAAGCCAGGTACCCTGTACCAGCTGTGACCCCCTTAGCCCCAACACAAAGGTTGCTACGTTCAACCCATCTTTGATTAAAGACTGAGCCTGCAGTGCTGCAGCTTTGCCAAAAGGCATCAGATCTGTGCCTGAGCTTCCAGTCTGGATGCACCCCTGTGAGTGACTGAAAGCAGGGAATGATGACTTTGGGTGCCTTGTTAACCTGGCATTCCTGCTTTGGCAGCCTGGCACTCCTGCTTTGCATTATTTCGTTATTAAATAGTTGCACACTTCAGCTTCCCAAGCCTGAAAGTCCCGCAAGTCTTCAAACTCCTCACTCAAATCACCACAAGAAAGGTGTGATAACAGCCTGATACCAACAGGGCTCTGATGATTTCAGCACAATTATCACAGGGGCACTGAGGGCAGCAAGAGAAGAACCAGCCCACCTTTCACCACAGGTCAGTTTTGTGCAAAATGGCAAAGAAACCTCTTGGCACCTCTGCCCCATTTCTCAGCTCTGACAGCCCACGCTCATTTGTATACCCTGAGTCCCTGCAGAATATTAAAAGAGCTTTTGGTTTCCCTACAGCCAGATGCTCAGTAGATATAAATTGCACAGCTCAACTGAAGTCAAGGGATCAAGGCTCTGTCTCTCTTTTTCTTGATGGATTGCTCCAAAATTTGTGTTTCAGGGGGGAGGTGGAGGAGGTGGTTTATAGCATATGAAAGGGGAGAGAATTCTGGAATTACAAAGCCTTTGTTTAAACAAAATCTTTGCAGCCAGTTTTTTTCAAGATCATATTTTGCTATTACAAGAAACTTCAACCTTTCAATGCAATGGGGCATAGTACACAGGCAGGCTTGGGGACATGAGAATCACATCTGCAGCTCATGCTTCAACCTGCTCAGACTCCAAACAACACATTTCCCTCCTCCCAGGCTCACTTTCCTTTCATCCATTGTCAGCTTAATGTAAAGGACCTGTAAAGGATCCAAGGTTAAAGGATGAAAAAGGACCAAATGCAACATATACACAGAGAAACAAATTAAATACTTGATTTTTGTGACACAACTTGCCTGGCAGCTCTTCCCTCTCCATCTCATCTATTCCACCACTTCCACTGCATGGCCCTGCGCAAAGAGGACAAGCTGGGTTATCCCCAGGGCAGGGGAGCAAACTAGAGCTGCCAACAGCCCATGCTGGGAAGCCAACAGCAGCTCCATGAAACTCAACACAGCAGCTCTGACTGTGCAGCAACTGCACCACCAGCACTGCTCGGAGCAGCCCCTGCACCACCACAGACACGGTTTGGGCTGCACTGCCCTGACAAACCAGGGACACACAGCTAGAGAAGGCCCAGTTGCAAGAACATTTTTCTGCCAAAGTAAGCAGGAGACAGGCTCTTCTCAGCAGACGCCTTGCTCCAGGACAAGTTCAGAGCAGTCTCTGAGCAAATCTGGAGGAAGTCAGCAGAATTCACCCAGTCAACCACGTTTCTTTGCAAAGAGAAAAGGATGACGCTCAGAACTCCCAGGGGAGATATGAAGCACCATTAACTCAGTGAGCACCCAGGATCTCATGCACCAGAGATGTTTTATTTGACACTCCTGAGAGAAACCACCAGACCACTGACCCCTCCATCCCTTTACTGCCACACACATAGACACACTTTAGCCAGAGGAAGAACAGTGACACTTCCTGACACTGGCACAGAAGGAATTTCAAGTCAAATTCCAGAGCAGAAATATGAACACAGATATCCAGTGCCTACCTAGGTGGCCCTCAGTGGGGGACAGCCAGCCTGGGCTTGCATCTCCATCTCTCTTTAATTTGTCTGATTTGACCCCTCCAGCCTTTTTACATGGTTACTGAGTTTCCTTAAGTAGTTTATGTTCTGGCCCTTTGCAAAAGCTTTCGCCAGTGCTTGTGAAGGATAGCAGGCCCGAGCCATAAATCACAGCCAACCTGGGATCTGTTTTTTCAACACATTTCCTCTAACGAGAGTCAGATGTTGGCTAGATAGGCTTTATTAATTGTGCTTGTTTAGAGCGGGCCGTGAGTGCAGCTCTGCCCCGGGCTCCGAGCACGTGAGAGGCCGAGGGCTGACAGCAGGCAGGGAGGGGATGAACACCTCTGTCACCCGGTAGCCCCCAGCCTGAGGAGCAAAGGCTTGGGAATCAAAGGTCTGGAGAGCTGCTCCGACCCTGGCCACAGCTCCGGGCCCAGTAAAGCCGGAGCAGGATCTGTTTCTGCAAGGGGAAGCTCTCTGAGTTTTGTTTAGTGTAGGATCATTAAGACTCCTCTGCTCTGTTTACTGCCCTGATGTACTTGCTGTGTGCGTTGTAAACCACAGAATCACAGAATATCCTGAGCTGGAAGGGACTCAAAGATCATCCAGTCCCACCCCTGGCCCTGCACAGACACCCCAGCAATCCCACCCTGGGCATCCCTGGGAGCAGTGTCCCAAAGCCCCTGGAGCTCTGGCAGCCTCGGGGCTGTGCCCGTTCCCTGGGGAGCCTGGGCAGTGCCCAGCACCCTCAGGGGGAAGAACCTTTCCCTGAGATCCCTGACACAGCTCCAGGCCATTCCCTCAGACCCTGTCACTGGTCACCACAGAGGAGAGATCAGTGGCTGCCCCTCCTCTTCCCCTTTGGCAAAGACAGTGGCAAGGGAAGGGCCCCAGCCGGGCAGGGGCTGTCAGAGCCCCAGTGCTGGGACACAAAGGTCAAATCACCCAACCCAGAGAAGAACTGCGCATTCAGAGCCTCCTCTCCCCAACATTTCACATGTCCAGCTGCACGAAATCTGTGTTCTGGGTGACCTGCAAACATTGCATGCTCCAGCCTGGCCACAGCCTCACCTTACACCTGCATTTACACACCACGTGCCCTTCTGTTCACTCAAGGTTGGACTCGATGATCCTTCAGGGTCCCTTCCAACTCAGACCATTCTGTGACCCAGGTTCAACACTGGCACTGGCAGAGCCCCATGACATCTCACTCAGCCTGGTCAATTAAATTGATCAATTTAATTGGTCAGCACAATTAAAACATCTCACATATCGGGAACTGGGAGCTCAGAGAAAACTAAAGATGGTCTCTTTGACCAAAGAGGGTTTGCTCTTTCCCACAGTTTTCACATCAGGATTTTGCAGGCTGGAACGTTTTATCTTCACCTGGAAATTGTGAGTTATTAGGTTGCCTATCAATATGAAACAGAACACCTCCAGAATATTTTTGCCTTTTTACCTTCATTCCAGATAATTCACCATCTCTGCTACGAGACCCCAATCACTGCCAAAATTCCCCCATTTGTAAAGTCTCTCATATCTCTATTATAACAACCCTTACCCTTAACTTTACTGGCTATCTTTAAAAAGCAGCTCAGATTTCCTTTCTTATGAGAACTGCTATCTGATCCTTTTCCGCTTGTAAAGTGTTCATACTTCATTTTCGTGTCTACTTTCTTCTTTCCCTTCTTAAAGAGGAAAAGGCTTTTTTTTTTCATGAACAAACAATAAATGTTTTTTCATTATCATGATATTTGGTGATTTTGAAATGTCTGTAAAAAAAACACAGCAAAATTGAGTGAAAAGAAATTTTAGCACAAAATGCAAGCCACTCCAAGTTGTTGGAGTAACAACTACTATTCAAGAAGCTACACAAAATTTGGCACATTGTTTCAAGTAAGAAACAAAATGGGTGCAATTTTTAAAGTTTTTGCAGTATTATCTCCAAAAGTTTTTTCTTAAATGATTTTTCATACCTTCTGAATGAAATGTTTCAGCCCTAAGCTTTGAATAGCATTTATTTCAAATCTCACTTAAATGAAAAGGAAATTAGCAAATTAAATAGTCTTAAGTGAAAGTAAATGGTTTGGTTTGGGTCAAAAGAAACAATTCTTGTTGATCCAAACCCATATTTTAGTTATTACACTGTGTCAAAACCTTAAAATTTTCCATTTCAGATTCTCCCAAATAATTTTTCTTTCCAAATTTTTGATCTGACAAATGAAAAAAACCCTCCATTATTCACCCAGGTCTATTCTTAAACAGCTCACATCACTCACATTGTTTTATTTAAAATTTCACACATGCACACTCCCACCCACTCACAAATTTCATCTGTACCTGCTCTCAGCCTGGGGATTTGTGCTCTTCCACAAGAGATCCATCCTGCTCCATCAGCACAGGGAATTAGATCAGGATCATTTATTCACAGGCAACCATCAGCTGTGAGATCCGTGTTCAAACCACCTCTATCTGCCAGAGGAAGCTTTAGCAGGGAATGGCTGGGTTTGGATGCAACACGTTTGCCTAGAAATGCATCATCTTTATTTTTACAAGCACCAAGGACATTTCACTAACACAGCCCAACTGAAGTCACCCTGAAAACAAAGACTTTACCTGTCCAGCATGAGTTTGCTAAAGCTCTGCTGACTGGAGCTGCTGATCCTGGAGCTCCAAGTGATGCTGGTGGCACTGGGGCCACTCAATAATTTTGATATTATATCAAACAAGCCCCCCCTGGTTCCCAGCTGTAGCAGGGCATGGCAGCAAAGCAGATTAAGCAAATAAAAAGACAGAAAATAAAGGCACACAGGTGGGATGAACAATATGTGTCCACAAACCTCTCACAGCAAGACTGGGCTAATCTAAACTAGATTTTAAATGCCCAGATTAAAAGAGGGATTCCACACACTTTATGGCCAAGGAAGCTGAGGGCACAATGTCCACGGGGTCTGGGGCTCCCTCCCAGGGGAAAACACCCCTCCTACAGCTCCAGTCCTCACTAAGCCAAAATCTCATGCCTGACACCACCATCACTGAACTCGGCTCATTTCTCCCTCAAGCCCTGATCTATGACATGGAGAGAGACTTCATGGGACCTGACCCCAGTGAAGGACACACGGAAACTCCACTACACTCCAAACTTCCAAACTTCATCTCACATTGAGACGGCTTCACATCCCTTGCAAACCAGACTGCTTTCCCCTGCTGGGAGAAGCGATCGGGGGGAAAACACAGTCAAAATATGCAGTGTAACATGAAATAAGGAAGCAGACAGGACAAAAGGAAACATTTGAATCAGGCTCACCATGGAGTCTGCAGGGACTCTCACAATATTGGTTCTGCACCTGTGTAACACAGGTCAGGGAATCTCTCACAGTCTCGAGCCAAACAACGTGTGCTGAGCTGGGGTTTGTGTTTCATAAAGACACTCCAGAGCCAGACGACCAAGGTTTCGTTAGTGAACTGCATCCAAAGTTAACCATTGTATAGGAAATGTGCATCTTGTTTCCAGTTGGGATTTCTGACCTCAAATTCTACCCCTGCTTTGAGTTTTATTACTTGGGCCTGCAAAGCTGCAGGGCAGCTCCAGGGTTGGACACCTCCTCTCTGCACAAAGTCCCCATAACCCACAAACGTGTGACATTCGGGATGCTCAGTTGAGCTCTAGTTGTTCCTCATCCTGAACGTTTAGCCTTGCTTCCTTTAGCCACGACAAAAAATCAGCTGAAAGACCAATAGGGAAAACAACTCTGTAAGCCACTGAAAAGGATGGTCAGGATTCAGGAGAATTTGGCTCCCTGAACACCAAAATACTATGTTTGCACATTCTTTTACAGCAAATGCACAGTGATGATGATGATGATGATGATTGTTATTACTACTATTGCCAGGAGCACTTTTGCAAAGGTTTGATTTCCCATGTCAGCATTTCCACTTCAGCTTCAGCCCACTGTGGTTTGTCCATTCTCCCCCACTCCCTCCCTCCATGGGGCTCTTAATGGCCCCCTCGGGCAACACCCCTGCCCTGCACAAGGCCCGGGACCATCACTGAGCACTTGGGAGTGGGGCTGAAATGGTTCAAGGGTACAGGACACCCCTCAAGGACCATCACTGAGCACTTGGGAGTGGGGCTGAAATGGTTCAAGGGTACAGGACACCCCTCAAGGACCACCACTCTGCCTAATGCTGCTCGTTACCCCTTGCTGGCCTTTATCTAAATCCCCCTGAGCTCTGCAGTGGTCCTGACAGATCTGAGCAGCAGGAAGAGGAATCATTTCCACATTTTCTCTGCAGCTGTGATTTTGTTCTCCAGGACACCCAGGGACACTGGGGTTTCGGGGGACCCGGCAAATCCCTCGCATCCTCTGGTCTCCATAATGGAACAGGGTAACACTTGCATCCCATTAGTGGTGAGCACAGAGCTGTGCAAAAAACTTTTTGTTTGGGTTTGTTTTCTGTTGTTTCCTTGTTAACTTCTGGGTGAAGAAAAATTAGTAAAGGAAATATCTGCTTGGGCTTAGCCAGGCACACTTCAGTTTTGGCTTCAGGTTTTTAACTCTTCAAAAGAAGCTACACCTCCAACTCATTTTAGATTGAAAAATCAAAGGGTATTCATAATCAAAATGTTTTCCAGGATTCCTGCATTCTGTTGCTTGAACCCGAAACTCGCTAAACACTTCCCAAACCTAGGGATCCATTCACTTTCTGATGGGACCGAGCCCTTAACCACCATGTGCCTGTTTGCACTCTCTCTGACCTGTGCCATGGACCCAACAAGGAGTGGCACGGAGCATCCCCTAAGAGACCTCGTGCTGGTGGCAGCTAGAGGAGCTTTGTTTTGAGGTTCTAGCTGATTCCACCTTGAAACTCTCCTAAAAAATGCCTGAAATGGCAAGTTTAGACCCATGAATGAAGGCCCAGCATCTGGGGAGATTTCTGCAGGAACATGGCAAGCACTGGGTAAGGCTGGGTGTCGGCCAATCTTCTCTCCCACACCTGTCACCCCACGTGCTCAGCCTCAATATTATGTTACTCTTACAGCTGTGGAGGTTTTGACAATGAATTTTGACCCTCCCTCTGAGCACTGATGAGGAACGGGGGGAAGAGCCAGCAAGTCCACAATGGACAAACCCAGCATGGTGCAATTTGCCTGCGATACACCAAGAAGGAACTGGATACCTCCAGAGACACCTCCATCCCCTCCGACCCCACACCGTCGACAGTCACTTCTGAGCACCAGACAACAGGACACTGGCAAATAAGCTCCAAGCAGGGCTTTAAAATGACACAGCTCAAGCTTTAGAGGCCAATGCACAGTCACTGGTGCCTGCTGCCACGTTGGGTGATTTTGCTGGCAACAGGGGTGATTTTGGCACTTTAAAACAAGCACAGGGCCACATTGCAAAGGGAAGCAACAACCGCAATTCTCCTGCAGTCAAAGAGCTCCTAGGTTTTGTATCCACTGAGAGTTTAGCCCCAACAGCCCAATATGGAAACGCAAGGGCATTTAATCAAATCAAAGCTCTTACCTGTTTAAGTTCATCTTTCTCCATGAAATGTGTCTGCAAGACACTCTCAGGCACTTCACCAGAGTTAATTGCCTGAACCCAAACCATCACAGCCCACAAATCCTTTAAACTTTGAGAATTGACTTAATGCTGAACAGCTGCCAGGCACTCACTCGCCCGCAGCCATGGGAACGGCTTTTCTTATCAATAAATGGGGATTCCTGTGTGTGCAACACCCAGGAATGGCACTGGAAATGCCTCTGCCTGGAGATTAGGAAATGCCAGCAAAAACGTGCTAAGTGCAGCTGGAGGCCAAGCAAGATGCACATTCCCACTCACCCACGGCCCAGTCCCTTTCCAGAGGCGTGGAATGACGGCGTGGGGGCTGCTGGAAAACCAGCAGCATTGCTGTAAATTGCTGTGCTTCCAAAGGGAAGGCACTGCAGCTCTCCTCAACAGGGAAGCACTGGGCTACCTCCAAGAACCCTTGGTAAATGAGGACTGTAATGGTGACAATTGCATCAGTACAAAAGCAATCTCCTTTTTTAGTCCAATTAGTGCTGTGCTAAATCATCAGCCCGGGCCTTGCCTTTCGCAGTGGAAGGAGACACATCTGTGAGGCTCCTCTGCTGCACGTGGTTTGTATTATCCTCTAGCACAATATGCATAAACTAATGCTGTTCTACACTTACACAGCACCTCATCTGGAAATCTGAAAGCGATTTATGAATGGTGGGCATCTGTGACATCTTACAGATGGAAATCGAGGCACAGAGGGATTCGGTAATTAGCCCCAGGCTTGCACAATGAGTCAGCTGCAGAGCAGAGCCCATTATTTGTTCTGTAGTAACATCTAGTGTCCAAACACAGAGGGATTCGAGTCTTTCTCCCCAAAAAGTGTACAAGCACACCCAAAAATACCAACTGTGCCTGTGTTTGGACCGAGACTACTAAGGAACAGTCAGAGTGAATGCACAGCCTAAAGCACAGCCTCCCCTGGCAGACAGGTCTCGTCATCCTTGCAATACAAACACGGGTAAGCAGAAGGGTTAATATGCCTGAAAGTTTGTCTGCTTTTTCCACATCAGTAGATCTAATAAAAAAGATTGATTCTCCCCACAAATCTGGCCTCACTTTAACAAATCATTTAATTTGACACAAAGGACTATATTCAGATAGTTTAAATTCCACTTCACTCCCTGAAACTAAAGTTTCTAATGGGCTGAAGCTTCAGAAACGGCCAATAGCAGAGGCCAGGCAGAGACACCCACCTTGGGAAGGGCTGGAAATGCCTGAGTGCAGCCAGAAGCATCTGCACATCTCTCTGTACTGCAGTGCTTAGGAGCCCGCGAGGAACATCACGGTGTGAAAGAAAACACACGGCCCTTCCTGGACCTTTGAGAAATACAGCAGCAACTCACACTTCTGAAAGCCTCCCAGTGCTAAACGTAACACTGTTACTGCCTGCCCACCTTTCCTGAGGCAGCGTGCCAGGTGCCTGAAGTGACAGTCCCAAAGTATTGGGATGCAGATCACCACAGTGTAGAAAAAGTCCATAATCACATTCGGGCAATGCTGTCTCTGCCTTGCTGCCTGGCCCCACACTTCCAAAGGGTTTAACTCACGTCCTAAAATCAGAGTATCATTTGGAAACTAAATGACTAAAATCAAATCACAGAAGGAAACCTTCAAACATCGGGCAGCAACAGGAATCCCAGGCCAGATTGCCAAGAAGGAGGATTCCTTCCAAAAAACCTTTAAAAATCCAACCAACCTATACATCATAGACAGATAGAATGGTTTGGGTTGGAAGGGAACTTAAAGCCCATCCAGTCCCACCCCTGCCATGGGTAGGGACACCTTTCACTATCCCAGGTTGCTCCAAGCCCCGTCCAGCCTGGCCTTGGGCACTTCCAGGGATGGGGCAGCCACAGCTTCTCTGGGCCCCCTGTGCCAGGGCCTCCCCACCCTCACTGGGAACAATTTTTTCCTAACATCTGATCTAAACCTCCCTTCTTTGAGTATAAAACCATTGCCCCGTGTTCTGTCACTATCTGCCTGTATAAAAACTCCCTCTCCTTCCTTTTCACAAGCCCTGTTTAAGCACTGGAAGGGGCTCTAAGGTCTCCTCAGAGTCTTCTCTTCTCCAGGCTGAACAACTCCAGCTCTCTCAGCCTGTCTTTGTAGGAGAGGTGTTCAGAGCATCTGAAACACCCATCAGAACCATCATCAACACCCAGCCCACATTCTCTAACCTGCTGTCACGTTAGCAGAATAACAGCATCACTAGATTTCGCCTGGATGAAACCTTGGAAGTGCGCAGTGGAGTAAACCACATTTTAAAATGATTTAGTGTCTTGCCCCCTCCAAGGGCTGTGGTGTGCAAGGGCAGGACTCTTCACGCTCTCTGTGGATACCCAACAGGACAGATGTTGAAAAGGGCACAGCCACCAAGGGAGAAACTGAAGCACAGAGTTTTAGGCCAAGGAAACAAATTACCACTTTAAAAAGACAATCCAGCACGAAGAGTGGTCTGTGGCAGGACCAATAATAAGGCCTGCAGAAAATGTAGATATAATATCTGCTGACACAATACTTTCCCATGTGTCCTTGGACATGTCATCAGTTCCTCCCCATGGCAGCTCCAACACGAGGGTCACCGTGGTAAAAGTGCATTTGTGTGCCAGGACATGCCCAAGTTAACAGAGAGGAGTAAGCAACAACATCTCAAACCATGGCAGAGGGTAGGACAGAGAGTGAGGACACAAACAAGAACTGAAGGATTCTTCCTTCCCAGAAGGATTGGGGCTGGCTTCTCCATTCAGACATTGACTTTTTTCCTGATACAGTAAGAACTAAGAATTTCAAGGAAGCTGTTACACACTCCAAATGTCCTCTGGTCTCCACAGTGAGCCCTGGGAACAGTGCTGGGCATCTCCAGGGTCCCACCCGAGGGATGCAGCACTGCAGGTTTGACACAGATCCTTCCCAGGCCGCCCTCTCTGCCCTGCTTGGCTGCTTCCCACTCCTCCAGCTAAGCCTGGGACCCACGGCCAACTCCACCCTGAACAACCATTCCATGAGGAATCAGCAGTATTTCTGTGACCTGTGGGCAGAGCACAGAGCTAAACTGCAGCTACAGCAAGAAACACAATTCCATAGAGGATGGGCCACAAAGACTGGGGCTTGCCCTCATCTGAGGCTTCACAGGAGCTTCTGGGCTGTGGGACGTGGGTTTTCCTGCTGAGTGTGTGCTCAGCAAGGAGAGCAGAGAGGCAGAGCAGGGAGAGCTCCTCATGCCCTGTCACACCACTGCCTCCACAACCCAGCACTTGGGATAACTCATCTGCTCAGCATGTGCTGCTTCCGATGTGCCACGACTTTCATCCTCCACAAAACCTGCATGTGGCCATCAGGTACAAAGACTCCCAGGTAAATTCCTGCTTCTCACTGATTAACCATCACTGGAGATACATTTTTGAGTTTAGAACCTTGGCTGGGCTTTTGCACCTGCACCAGAGAACTTTCAAGCCACTTTTAACATCAATTTGGAGACACACAGTTCATGCACCAGCAAGAAACAAATCAGCTTTCATTCATTTTCAACCCTTAAAACCAGTTTGGTTTTCTCAGGGGAGGCTGTTCCGAGACACCAGCACACTCAGACACGAGGAGACACCAGGCTGCTGGATGCCAGTGGCTGAGGAACCTCTCTCCCCTCAGGAGAGCCTGCAACTGCAAATAAGGCCACAGCCACCATCCCTCTGAGTACTCACCTCATCAAGTAACCCCATTCCTGGCTCTTCTCAGCATCCCACCCCAAAGATTAATGAGAAACATGACAGGTTGGGGAAAACAGAGGCGTGAGTTTAAGTGGCAAGGACAGCACACCAGGTACCCCGAGACAGCCCCAGGAGCCTGGTGTCCTCTCAGAGACAGGAAACCAAGCAAAAAGGCAGAACGTGAAAGCAGGATGGCCCTTCCCAGGTGCTCGTCAGGCACTGCCTGGGCAGCTCCCAGAGAGAAGCAGGCCATTCCCAGCTCCCTTTTCCCTTTTCCAGATTCTTGAGGGAAACTGGGGCCAAGAGCAGGCAGGGACTCACAGACCCCCCTCCCACCAGCTGCTCCCCAGAAGCAGAGGGCAGCCCTGGCTGGCACAGCCCCGTCCCCAGGAGTGCCCCGGCTGCTCGGGGGCTCTGCCGTGCGGGGAGCCCGCGGTGCCACTTACGGTCCTGGCTGGGGAAGGACCCGCGCTGGCGGCCAGAGGAACCTGCGGGGGGAGACAAGGAATTACCACTGGGGTCGTGTCAAACCCTCGCCCCGCACAGCGCTGCCCCGGCAGAGGAGAAGCTCACTCGGCTGGCGGAGCAGCACCCGGTCAGGAATGGAAGCGCCGCCGTTCCCCCTGTGCCAGCAGCGACCCCGGCCCGGCATGCACAGCACCCAGCACCCAGCACCCAGCACCCAGCACCCAGCACCCA
>VYXC01010458.1:308483-338431 GCA_013397175.1 Platysteira castanea | reverse complement strand
CACAGCACCCAGCACACAGCACATAGCACCCAGCACACAGCACCCAGCACACAGCACCCAGCACCCAGCACACAGCACACAGCACACAGCACCCAGCACACAGCACACAGCACACAGCACCCAGCACACAGCACACAGCACCCAGCACACAGCACCCAGCACAGATCACCCCTCCCGGGGCTGCCATGAGCCCCCGGAACAGCCCCCGCCTCCTCTGGGGATGCTGCTCCCGAGAAATACGGCCTCAGACCAGCCTCCTGAAGGAAACGGGCTGCGGCAGCCACTCTGGCTGAGTGTAAAAGGGGCTGGGGGTGGATCGGGGGTGGTTTTTTGGGATAATGGCAGTCACTGCTTCCATCACACACGATGGGGAAAAAACGGTCCTGGATGCAAGGAGGGAGAGCAGCTGCTGTTGTTTTGGCTGAACCATAGGGAGAGAAACCCAGCACCTTTCCAGCTGCTGGTGCATATGCTAAAAATGATGTTTGTGACAACGAGAAGAGATGGAATTAAGGTGGGGGGAAGGCCTTCAGTATGGGCACAGCAACTTTTCCTAATGCTTAGCAAAACAGAGCACACTCCAGAGGGGTGTCTGCCCCCAGCTCTGCCAAAGACAGCTTGTCAGCTGGGTTGGGTACCTTCCCTCTACAGACTTTTTCTGTTTCCAAGTGTAAAACCAGAGATGACGACTCCAACTGCCTCTATAACCAGACTGAGGTCTGTGAAGACCTAATTACTTAAGTCTGTGAACCACAAAGCACTTTCATCTGGAAAGCACAATATATGAGCAAATCAGTATCTGTGTTTTGTGAATAAAAGGGTAATAAAAGGAAAAAGAAAAATGCTAAACAAGCTGAGAAAATAATTATCTTCATAGGAAAAACTTCCCCCAGCACCGGAGGGTGACGGTCCCACTGAAGTGATGGATATTAGTCATGATCAGCACACATAAAACCATCTTGAACATACTAACTGCAAACAACTGTTACAAGAGTTTACAAGAGTGTGTTTGTTGTACCAGTGTCTAGAAACATCATATTAAAACCAACCAAACAAGATCAGATAATTGCTCTGAATGTGGTTTTTGTTAGTTTGGGGTCCTGGATGGTTTTGTGCAAATGTCTGGGAAGCTGAGCAGCCAACTTGCTCCCAGTCCTCCTACTCATCCTCACTGGGAGGAACGGGAGGTGCTGGTGCATTTACACCAGTGCAAATCTGGACACTGTCTGGAGTCCCTTAGGACTCTCAAAGAGTCACTAAAGCCCACACACATTTCTTTGGAGGATGATGCTTTAACTTTCCTCCAGCTCTGCTGTGTCACTCAAGCTTAAAGCACACAAGCAGTGATACTGGGCTGAGGCCTGTCCCTCAGTCAGTGCTACATTCCCCCTAAACCTATTCTTTGAGGGAAATAAATAGAGACTTGACTGCTGGTGTGACTCCCAGCAGATGTTTTCATAATGTTGGGCAAGTTTAGGACATGTGGATGAACAGAAAACTGCCTAGAATGGACACCAACACTATCTTATTCCATTTTCCTTAAAGAAATCCTGTCTCAGCAGGACCTGACCCCAAGATCCTCACAGGATTGCCAGTGTGGGGAATCTTTTCAGGTACTTTTATCCAGTACTTGGGATTCAGTGATGCTCATTCAGCATGGACATGGTAAATCAGATCCCTGAGGGGATGCTGCCATGAGTTCCTACCATGGTTTTTCTCAGGTGAGCAGCCACAGGCTGTGCTGCCCTGCTCACAGCACTTCTCTCACCAGCTCGAGCACTGGGGGGTAGGCAGCAGCATTTGCCTCTAGGAAATCCTGCCGGGAGAAGGTGATGGCCATGCTGCAGCTTTTCCTGCAACCCCAGCGCCAGCTGGCTCCGAGCTATGTCAGCTCCTGCTGCAACCCCATCTCTGGATGCAGAGGAGAGAGGGAGCAGGAGGGATCTGGGACACATCCTAGGGCAGGGCAGCCTGGCTGGGTCACAGTGTCACAGTGTCACCGAAGTGCAAACATGGAAAACATGGCATTTACAGAGTGACACCTTCCTGCTGCACGGCCAGGAGCACTTTTGCAGCAGGAACCACGCAGGGGAGTCTCCCACAGAAACCTCCCTTCAGATACTCCTGATCCTGTCAGATGTGACGGGTGTCTGAATCTCCTTCCTCTTTTTATAGGTCTGCCTTAAGCTGCAGCAAGCCACAGCAATGCCCTGCTTCACAGAAAACCAGTCCCACCCCCCTGCTCCCTGCCTGGGCTACAGCAGCCACAGGATTGCAGGTCAGGACTGGGATGCAGCCCCAGCACCTTCTCCACCTCCCAGCTGGGCAGGCTCGTATCCTTCTCCTCCCAGAGAAGGCAGAGCTCCCTCATGCAGCTCAGCTACCAGCACAGCCAAGTCTCAAAGGACCTAAAATCTGTTGCCCCGGGCCACAGCAGCTGCCCTCCACGCCAGGGAAGGACACATCAGCTGCAAGAGACAAGGATCAAGCTCCACATTTTCACCCCAGGTCTGGCAGCAGCCTCCCCTTTGCAGTGAGACTGTCAGTGCAGCCCGAGGAGCTGCACCAGTGCAGCACATGGAAGGGGAAGAGAATTTATCTTGTCTTTCACATTTGAGGACTTAACATAAGACCAACCAAGCACATCCTGCATGAGATTTTTGGGAATGGGTCGTCACAGAAAATGGCAGTGCAACCAGTCTCTTTGCTGCTGGAAGCCCTGCCCCACTACAGAGCATCCACAGTACCTGCAAGCTATAACAAAATGCTCAAAACCACATGGTTTGCACTCTTATCCAAGTAATAGAATAATCACTATGCAATAAATTTTCTTTCATCATTCAACCATTAACAGCAACTTCAAACCACCAAGTTCTGCTTCTACTTTGAGAAGCAAAGATTCCAGTTTAGTCCTTTCCAGCTGAAATTAGATAAATGTTTAATGCCTTCTGCAAGATCTGCAGAGTCAACAAAAATACCAAAGGCCAAATCCAGAGGGATCCTGTTAACTAACTCAAGATCCACCTAGAGTTAAACAGCATCCACAGAGAGAACAGAAAGTTCCTCCCTTTGCACAACAGTGTCAGGTCAAGATCAATGACACAGAAAACAAACAAACATGTTTACTAGGTCTTTTCTGTAATAGCAACAAGTAAGAAAAAACTAAATCTCAAGAATTGTAACAGAAAGGCCAGTCAAAGGTAGAAATGTATTCCACAGCCCTGTGCAGAGAATCCATTTCTGGACATCTGCCTAAAACTCTGCATCCGCCTTGTGCTGGCTCAACCCCCACTCCTCTTGGCAGGTGAGAGAGAAAATTGGTTATAAAATGAGCTCTATATTTTATAAGTTTCATAAACATTTTTTTGAAAAAAAATTGAATATGAGGTATTCTGCAAGATTCTGTGCCAGAGAGTAATGTGGTCTAACTTGGAAACAGAGTTACCACCTGTTCATGGCAACTGCTCTTTTAATCCTCATTTCTGTTTTATGAGCTGACCAACACTATTTTATTAGCTGACAATTAGTTTAGGTTGATTTAATTAAGCAAATTCTTTCTTCCAGGGCAAACGTTCTGCAGGATTAAGGGTATGAGCAACTTGGAATCGGTATCAATAAAGCTAAATTCCAGATCTTTTTGTCCAAAACAATCACAGGACTGTCCAGGTAAATATATGTCAGAGGACACAGAAATGTTCTAGGTGTTCTAAGAGAGAAAGAGATGTTCTAAGGAAAAAAAGTATGTTCTAAGAGAAAAAGAGATGTCCTAGGAGAAAAAGGCAAGCTCTGGCTGCCTGGGGAACACCAGAGGTGATAGTTTGACACCAGCACTTGTGCTTAGGTTTAACTGGTTTGAGTTGCCACTTTTGCTTTTAGAATGAGTGTCTGCACCTCATGGGTGGACACTCTGCCAGAGAAGAAGGAGAAAGATGAAAGATAACCCAATCTGAAAATGAGTAATTGATTATTTTCAAGGAGATCAATTCCTTAAACCACGGGGCTGTTCCACCTGTGGCAGTGGGACAGAAAAGGCAGCGTGGGGTGGGAGGAGGAGCAGGCACATGGAGGGGTGGTTTGAGCTGCCCCTGGCAAGTGGCTCATCTATCTCATGCAAGGATGGAGACATGGTCCTTGCCTGCCACTGTCGGGCAGCTCTCAGGGTTAGTGCTCCACCTAAAGCTTGAAGCTGATGACAAAAATCTGTTGATATCAACAGAAGGTCACCTGCATCTTCAACAGATGCCTCCAAAACGGATGTTGCACAGGAGGCAAGGGTCAGTGTTTGCTCTTTTCTGCCAGTGTTCACTCTCCTGTGAGCAAACACCCCCGTGCATCAGCATTTGGGCTAAAGGACCACGTGTCTGCAAAGAACTGTGTAAGACAGCAGGGGGTGAATACCCCAGCTTCAATATGTCTTGAGATTGGCTTTGCTTGTTGTTGTAACTGTTTTCTTCTTTATTTCCTCCCTTAAATAATTTGCATAACACTTGTAGAGCTGTACCAAGAAGGAATTCCCACCTGGGCAAACACCTCTAGCTCAGCACAGCCTCAGCCTTACACACAGACAGGAGCTTCAGCTGCGAGTTGGGTATCGGGCTGAGAGGATTTAGCCTCCCTCAGACAGCTTGTACAGATGTTTATGCTTGGCTCATTTAAAAGATTCAAAGCAATAACTGACCAAAATCAGCACCCTTTTGAGTACCAGCCCTCACCAAGGTAAGCTTGAGTGAAATACTCAAGGATGAACTTCCTCATGCCACAATTTCTTGAGGCCCATTTTGCAAGGAGGCAGAACCCAGTGGCTGATTCTATGTGCAGAGCTTGCAGTAGAGGTTGTGGCCACAACTCAGCCCTGCAGGATTGATAAAAATTATTGTAACAGTAGTAGAGGCATGGGTGTAGTTCAGTGCAGACAATTTTGCAGTCAAATGGCTCTTCTCTAAGATATATGTTGCCTTTGACACTTACTGAGCCTTGAAAAGTGGGCCACCACCATCAGTTATAATCCCTGGCAAGGAAAGCACTAATAATTCTGACTAATTGTCATGGAAAGTTACCCTGATTGCAAATTTGACAGTTATAAAAATCCAATTTTGGAATTCTGAACAGGCCAGGAACATAATTAGGCTCTACATTTTAACACCCTCTTGATCAATGGTGGGGTAATGGAGACCCTTCCAAGGGCTTTGTTTTGAAATGAATGGCGCCATATTGATGAAACAGCTTGGACCCAAACCAGAAATTAAATTGAAAGTTTAAACAATGCAGCTGTATTTTATCATCCTGTATTGTCAAGCTTTAACGAAAATAGCTCCTAAACAGAGCCACATGTTTTGCCTGTTGCCCAAAAACTGAAGGTGAATTTTAAAACCCTTTCCTAAGCTGCAGGATGCCAAGATTTTTCAGCTAGAAGTTATTATTAGGACACAACAGTATTTCATATAAGCCCTGACAAAGGTTTTGTATGGTTTCTGTAAAAGCAACTTCATTTTTTACAGTGGAGATGGCTCAGATGAGTGACGCTTCAAAAAAATGGAACCTCTGTTAGGTATTTCTTCTTTTCCATGTACATGTGACAAAGGCAAAAATAAAACCACATTTCAATCATCACAACAACCAATACAGGGAGTGTAAGTTGGATTTCCCCCTCATCCTATGTGTCATTAATGAACATTGTCAGCTGCCCTCTAATCCCTGCACCTGGAGACAGGTTTAGTGAAGGTCTATCAGGTATTTCAGTGCCACTGAGAAGCCTGCAGCCAGCTCTTACTTTGAGAGTTATCTCTTGCCTTTGAGGATTAAGATATGATTTAAAAAACACTTGTTAGTTACAACATTCCAAGAACCAAATCTTTGGTTTTTCTAGGAAATTGGTCAAGATACAGGAGACAGAGAATGTATAATGAGACTTAGTCTTTTTAATATCCAAGGATGGATTTGCACAGCTGGAAAATTAGGGAAAAACTCTGGGGTTTGGCTTGTAATCTGTTCAAATAGCCTAGAGGATTTTAGGGGGTGCAACTCATACAAACTAAATGGGATTCTACTGCATTTATTTATGGGAGTATAGTATTGCAGTAAGATGGCAAAACTCAGTTCCACGTTAAGCAAAAATCTGCTGAAAACCAAAGAGCACATTAAGTTCTACCAGCCTTTCCCATAAAAGTTTAAGTGTTCAATCTCAGTTTTGAATATCCATAATCCCAGAAACAAGACAGAAAAAAGCTGCAGGACTGAAACCCTCCAGGGGCGTAGGTTCCGTGGCTCAACCCTCCCATATGCTCCAAGGATGAGGTATTTAAATTGGATCTGTGAGGAAGCTTGCAGAGGGGTGCACACAACTTTCATCTCGGTCCACCGGATGAAGGAAGGGAGATGAGACATAAAGAGATAAAAAAGCTGAGAACAAAGAGGTCTGTGCGGTGCCTCCAGCCTCCCTCACGCTGGATAAACACGTCTGTCAGAGCCTGAGGTCAGGCTAGAGCCTCTGACAGCGGTGCTCTGCAAGTCTGAGTGTCTTTTATCTCCCTGTGCAACTCAGAGCACAGGGACCAACTCACCCGGGAGGTTTCCATGGAGTGCCACCCATCTCCCTCCTGCTGGAAGAGCTGTGAGCTGGGCATCGTGTGCCAGCACTGACAATCAGCACCACAGGAAGGGCTGTGGGAGCTGCTCTCCTGGCACAACACCAGGGATGCCCAGCCCAGCAGGACAGGCCACGGGCAGTGCCCTGCTGGAAGGCAGAACCCCTGGGACTGGAATTTTCATAACACAGGGGCACAGCAGCCATCCCAAGCTCTTTTAATATCCAAGGCACCATGTGGTGACACGGCAACCTCTGCTGTGCTTGCCAGGCATGCAAATCAGGCAGAGATGCTCAGCCTCTGGAGATATCCCTCCTTCTCCCTCCTCCTACTCCACCTTTCCTCCTCCAAGAGGAGCCCAGGGGACTGGTGAAAAGGAGACAGGCAGACAGGTGAACTTCAGGGAGATGAATGCCTTTCTTCATGTTTTAGATCACTGTCTAACAAACATGGATGTGGCACATTCTTTCCTTGCAGATATCAGGGACATTAAGTGTGTTACAGGGGCTGAGTGACTCGCAGCCATATCAGAGGTCACACACGCACCTCGAGCACACACTGAGAAATGCTACTCTTATTCATCTTTTCACCCAACATTTTACTGCACTGCATTCTCAAATGCTACCCAAATGTCAGGACGAGGAGATGGTTTTTAATGAGGTTATTACTCCCATTCATCTGCCACTGTTCAATATCTCATGGGCATTTTTATCTCTCTTAGCACACTAACAAGACTGTAAAGGAGGCAAGATAAACGCCAGCCAAATAACTTGGATATTGTAGCCTGGTACATTAATATGGGCTTCAAAAGAGCACCCAACAGGCAGCCACTGAGGTGGCTAAGGATGGAGAAACACCAACCTGTCCTGTGGCAAGTTTTCTCTACAGTCCTTTCATGGCTAATGAACATCCAACAATGCTTGATAAAAACAGTGTCTGCTACTGATCAAGTACTGGTTGCTTTGTATCACACTTGAATCTAACAGGAAGAAATGTCCAAGAAGATGTATTGTCTAAGTTCAATGCTTTATCAAAACCAGATGAGCACACACAGCCCGAGGTGCTGGGCAACAGCCAAAACATACAAGCAGGAAACTGCAAGCGGGTAAAATGTGACACTTGAATTAAAAGAGAGGTGGTTACCTCTGTGCCAAAAACATTTTTACCATGATGGTACCGTGTATCTGGAACACCTCTGCCTCCCCAAACAGAACACTGTAGTTGCTACAAAGCCTCCCCACGTCAGGCTCTGCTGAGTGGAAATCCCAGCTCAGACCACCTCTGGATGATGCACTCCAGTGCCTTTCCTTTTACACATTCACTTACACAGGCGTGTACATTGCACACACCCAGAGGAAAACTGCTTCCATCACAGCCATTTCTACACTCTTTGGAACACGACTGAGCAGCTTTCTGAATGATTTCCTTCATGCTATGGCCTTGGCCTTCAGTGAGGAACCTTGCCCAGTGTTCTCTGCAAAGACACGGTGTTATGGTGGAAAATAAGCAAGACACAAGTGCCAGAGGTTTAGCCCTGACTTTCCAGTGACCATCCCACATACGGCAACCTATCCCTTGCTCCGGCTCTCTGCCTGTTTCAGTCTAAGTCCCTTTGGAGTTCACTGAAGCCAGGTTTGGAGTCACTGGGATGTGGAGATGTGTGTTTAAGCTGGAATGGACGTGTCTTTTCTGATGTAAGGCCCCAACTTGTAGTTTCATAGCTCCCAGCTGCTGAGGAAGCACAGCTCAGTGGTGCTTACTGAGCCTATGACTGACTCCCAGGACAGCCAACACCAAGTACCAGCTGGCTTGGGGAACCGGCTCACGTGCACTTAAGCCAAGATCCTAAACTCTCTGTGACAAGAACATGAGGGGAATAGAAGGCACTAAACCATCACCAAGCTATGCTTGCACATTTTTTATGCGCTAAATCGTTGTTTTCAATTCACTTCTAGCAAGGAAAACATCTATTGAGTGGGTTTGTCACATTCCTGGTAAAGCACAATCCACCACTGCCCACTGAAAAAGCTGCAGGGCAACAGGAAATGTCCCCAGTGCCCCCAAATTCCTCACTCCCCAGCGCCATCCCAGTGGTACCTCTTATCTCTCTATCCCTCTGAAACCTGGCTACACTTTACACCATGAAAATTAGTAGCAGAAGAGGCATTCTAGCCCCTGGACATTTTAAGTTTTCTGTCCAGCCAAGTCCATGGAAAAGGCACTGCCCCATCCACTGCCTCAGATGCAATGGCCACAGTTCCCTCACCAACGTCCCCCTCCTCCTCCATGGCTGAAAAGTAACATAACTGTTGGAAAGAACTGCAAAATAGTTTTTAAGGTTCATTAAAATATTTCAAAAAGTCACTTTGATTTAAAAACCCACCTTAATAAAGCCATATTTATAGTTTCTTTCCACAGTCTTCATCCATTTATACAGCTGCAGTTCCTCTAGAAGACAGTTCAAAGAAATGCAGCTCCAGGCACCCAGTCAGAGCCTAAAAATCCACTGCTGAGTTGCCCAAGATTTTACTAATAAAATTTGTCTTCAGTGATATAAATTGAAAAGTCAAAGCTGCAACCTGCTCACAATCTACTGCAGAGGGGTTTTCAACTTGCAGCTCAGTCCCATGAAAAAAGGTGTTCCACATGACTTGTGATTGCTGGGGGGAGATAAGGAAAGAAACGAAGTAGGTGTTGAAACTTCTTAGAAATCTGACCATATCCCGGGGTATTTTCACCTGCTCACAGAAACAGGCACTTCATTTCTGATCTGAGATCAGGGCAGCCACTTGATGGCTTCTAGGAGAACAGGCCACCTGCTTCCACAGCCCCTGCAAAAGGACATTCTCCCAGTTAAAGCTTCCACACAAGCTCTGTTTTCCCACTGAAAAGATATTTTGATTCCTTCTGCCTGAGGTCCAAGATACCCCAAGGAGAGGCACCAGCTGCAGGAGCACAACACATCAAAAGCTGATCTCACGATGCTGCCAGATGCAGCTTAGCTGAAAAAAAGCACAAATAAATTTCCTACCAGTGCCTGGGTACAGCCTTCCTGCTCCACCCAGTAAGACACAGGTCAGAATTCAAGACTAGGAACAGGGCATTAATTTGGAATTGCTGAACTCATCTAAGAACCAAAAGCAACAGGAGTTTTATGCTGTCCAAGAATTATGCAACATTAAAATTAGGATAGTATTAAAAGGTGCACAGAAAACCTAAAAGGTATTTGTTGTCCTACATTGCTGCCCTTGAGCTATAGCATCCACCAGTGCAGCATTTCTTCAGTCTCCACCGTTCCTCTGCAAACCAAAGGAATGTTTAGGGCTGCAGAAGCTGCCACCTGGCAGGTCCTGCTGTAGCTGTGAGCTCGTTCCAAGCCCACAGAGGGCTCTGCTCTGAGTGGTCTCTCGGTGCTCCTGAGCATTGCTGTTAAATGAGGGCACTATTTAACTTGCAAAGTCAATTAATGCACAAGCAAGGCTGGGATTATGTTTGCTTTTTTTAAAAAAACCCAAACCACATAAGCTTATTGAGGGGCCAACAGATAACAAACAGGACAAGAGTCAAGTGTGTTATCAGTGAATGGGGACAACCAAATCATTTTGAGCTTGAGATGTAAGATGTTGACTGAGAAATGCTGAACCTGGGCTGCACAGTGACTGACTGTAAGAGCAGCAAGGTTAATGAGAACAGCAGGACAGGGGTATCTCCAACAGCCAGACTCTACATCCTAAAATTCTTTCATTTCAGTTACTATGAAATTCCAGTGCTTCTCTGATAACATCTAGAAGGCAAATGTTACCACAGCACAATCTCCAAGGAAGCAAATTTCATAATTGAAATGACCTCTGAAATATTTGCCTCCATCACTTTTGCCAAGAAACTTGGGGCAGTTCTCATCTTTCATCATTGCTGATTATCAGCTTTTGACAAACAGCAAGCATTAGGTTATTATTAGTAGCAACATCTTAAATTAATGCCCAAGAATCCATTTACCCTTTGGTATTGAAGGAATTTCAAAGGAAAAAAATTACTTCAAAACAAATAAACAAACATTAAAAACCCCCACCACTCGGAATTCGGCTTAGCTAGCATGCCTGGATTCAATCTATAGCTCCTCAGAAATCATAAGCCAGTGGAAGACTAGCTCAAAAACATGGGATGGGAATGCATGTGGAATTCTCATTGTGGAGGGTAAATGACACGCTTTTAAACTCTGAAGCTTGGTTGGTATTTCAGGTAGTGAAATCCCTGCCCAGCCACCTGCTGCCCATGTTTGATGGGAGGGGTGGCTCCACTCCCACCAGCCTTGACTAAGACACTGTGTCCTCAGCTTTCACCCACTCACGGGGTGGGCAGGAGAATCCTTTGCCTCAATCCCAATGCTGTCCATACTGTTCCAAGGAGAAGGCATCCTTCTGCTACATTCCCTGGATTAAAAAAACATTACTGACAGGGTTACAGCTCCCTGGGGACACAGACAATTGCTTTCTTATTTCACACCCCTGGGATACATGCATCTAACTCCAGATGTCCACGGAATATTTCATTCTATAGCAGGCTACCAATTCCCCTCACCATTTTCCAATTAGTGAGTGATTATGATTAGCACTGGCCAGGACATGGGCAGTTGTGAGCACACTGAATTTCAGAAGGAAACTCGTACCATAAAGTCATACAAGACCATTGACAGGAACCCTAAAAACAAATTATTCAGGACGTTTTTGTGAAGACCTTCCCCCTCACAAACCGAGACAACCTCGGAGTCAGACAAACCCTGAAATGCTGCTCAGGCCATGCCTGCTCTGCTCTCAGGACGGGACGTACCCCTCCCCCAGATAACTTGGCCTTGCCTGTGCTAATCCAGCTGTTTTATTTTGTGAATTTAGATGCAAAGGCGAGAGAGCCACGAGTTCAGATCCGGCGGTGCACTGGGGATTTTCTCAGATAATCCCACTCGTCATTACGGAAGCTTGATGTGTGAACGATGAGTCGCTAATATCCCCCGGGGAGAGCCCAGCCTCAGACTCCACGGGCCCTTCAGGGGCTGCATCTGCGGATCTTCCAAACATGATTAAGTGCCTCAACTAGAGAGAACTGCTTTTTCTTTCTTCCCTTTTAATGAATAGCTCAGAGTTCAGAACATAGGGAAGAGAAAAAGTGCCTGAAAATGGTCAACAGTGCATCAAGAGGATCTGGAAACTTCATCTTGAGTGTCTTCAGGCTCCTTGCATCCTACAACAAATTTTATATCCTCTCTCCTGTATCTTAACCACAAAGGCTCAGGGGGAAAGGTCACGCTTACCTCAGAGAACTGAGGATCTCCTGGTCTGGACAAAACCACACAAGAGGCCAGGAAATATTTTGACATGTCAAAGTGGAACCATATCATTTTATACCAGGCAGAATCCACCCCTTTTACCAGCGGCTCAACAGACAAGCCTCCCATTGTGAGCATATCATGTTCTGTATTAACGGAGTTAATGATGTCATGGCCAGTAACTCTTCCCTCCTGACTCTCAGTTATTTCCCCATGTTTTTCACAGGACATAAATTGCAAGTTCTGATAACCAGTGGTGGTAACTGTGTGGAGTTTTCCCCTGTTCTTTCCCCTTCTTGCTTTATTCTCTTCCCATAATCAGTTTCAGTTATATGGAAAAGTCCTATTGATGTGACTGTATGCAAAATGTCCATCAATCAACTCCCTGCAGAGGTTAAATACTGTGAGCTGCCCGTGCCTGCAGCTCTGTTTGCCTTGGGACACTCCTGCATGTGCAGTTCCTGTCCCACAGCTTTGCCCAGAACCTTTCGAGACATTCAGGACTGACAAATTACAGCACAAAGTTCAGAGCAAGAAGCACTCTGGTGAGGGCTCTGATACAAAGAATGTGAAAGATCAAGCAGAAAACCTGCTTTCAGATTTTTTTAGCTGGTGTTGAAGGACAAATCTCAGTAAAGTTGAGACGAGAGGCAGCCATCAGCTCAACTTCTGAAAAAAGTCACCAGTTATGTCACTCTGGCTCAGTTCTCAGTAAAACATCCAGCTCAAAGGAGCAAGTTGCTTGAATTTCTCTCTCTCATGGCTTACATTAATTAAGTACTACTTAATGCAATATGATGTTTTCATCATTGTATTCTAAAAGAAAGTCAAGCAACACTGAAACTGTTCTCATGGCAAAGTTACTTGGCCGCAGTACATCTCCTGCAGATGTCAGCACACAGATTTAACACGTGGGTCATTCTGTCTGCGCAAACTGGGGCTAACTGCAGCGGAGTCAGCAGAATCCTGCTGCCACCCAGCCCGTGAGAGATGAGAGATGAGAAACGGGGCTGCTTCAGCCCTCAGCTGTCCCACTGGAACACCGGGATCTGCAATGGGGGAGGCACTTCCTGAGAGGGGAAGAGGTGAGAAGGAAGAGCAGTGTAAAAGCATGGAGCAGTTCACATTTCTTGAGTTTGGACTCACTGCCCACTTGCTTGAGCTGCAGGAGTCACTTCAGACAGATTGTGACGTGCAGGATTTGGAGAGGGTTTTTCTCCTACCCTTTGACCTTATGAAGGTGAAAAGGAGTCAGAGCAATGGTGTGGCCTCTGCCAGCCCCACCAGCATCTGCTGTATTCCCCTCCTGTGCTTTCCTCCTTTTTCTAGCTAAAGAGTCTACAGCACGTAGCATAATTCCTGTTACAGGAAGGAGAAGTTAATGCTGAATCTGGAGAAGCCAGGGAAGTATCAAGAGATTTCCAACAGCTGACGGCTGCTCTGGAGGAAAATCCAGCTGCTCCTTTCCATGCAGTGACCTGTTAAAGTTGGAACAGCAAATTTCCAAACCAGTCTGCAGCCATGCCTGGAACAATGAAGCGTAAATAAATTAAATTCTTATCTCGGAAAAGCTTATGAGTGTCTCACTCCGTATGCAAGCTTTTCAGGAAATGGGGAAGAGGGAGAAAACCTTCCAAAATTTTTGCACTAAAATGATTTATACTTTTTGCAGTCAGAGAAAGGGAAAAATGGATAAGAGAATAGCAACTTTTTGTGGGATGGAACAAGCAATGCTGTCTATAGAAGAGCAGGAGAAGTTGTTTTAGATTCTGGCACTCCCTCTTCATTAAAGGCAGTGGGAATTCGACCACACACATGTAGAGCTGTGACTGGCACAGGCCTTCTGCTCGATTCCCCCACATGAAACCCCACTGAAGAGTAACTGGCTCTGCTGACAGCAGCACACAGCCAGCATGTACGGCCTCAAAATGACACATGCACAAAGTAATGCCAGTTCCAGCCCCAAAAACCTGCATTCCCACCAGCCAAGGGATGAGGCCAGCAGGAGACAGGCAGGGCAGGGGGGTGACCAGCAGTGCCCTGGCTCTGCAGCAGAGCTGGACTTGCTTCAACTGCAGTTGTTTGCCCCATCCTTTAAAAGGATACAACTCACAAATGAGTGTTAACATGTGGGAGATCCTTCACATAATTCCACACCTTCCATGGACACTGACCAGTGGCAGCAGCTCCGACACTTTGCCCTGAGGGTTATGGAAAGGGAACATTCAGGAAGACCCTCAGTGACATCAGGCAGCTCCACTTGTCAGGCAAAGAGTACAAAATAGCAAACACCTCAATTAAAACCTTTAAGGGCTCCTGAAAATTGCCTGTAATGGCTATTGGAAAGTCATCCTCTTGCTGACCAGAGCAAACCCAAGCTCAGCCTGCTGCTGTTCCCTGGGGATTAATTGTACCACGTGAAAACAGTGCAGGGTGTGTAGATAAAGAGCAGTCATGACATGAAACAAATGTCTCCTCAATTCAGTCATTTCCCGCAGGGAGCAAAAGTTAACCACAAATCCTAAAAACCAGGCAACTGCATTTAAAAGTAATGATGCAAACCATTCTTGAAAATTATTTGCCTTTTCTTAGATTGTGACATTAAGACCATTATTTCAGTTTGACCTTTATGTCACCTAAGATAGAACAAAATAATCCTCACTATCATAAAACAATACTGCTGGAGATACTTGTACATGTATTTTATGATTTTATGAAAATATTTCTCCCAAGAATGCTGTTAAATATCTAGTGCTTTCTTAACTAATCAAGGGTTCTCAGCAAAAAGAAAGACCAGAACTTGCAATCTGGAATTCTTAGTTCTGGACTAAGTTTTCACACGAAAACTACAAAGACTTTGGTCAGGAGAAAAAAACAAAGGCAATTCAGTAACTTTTTAACTTAGACTAAATGTCAGCTCTCTCCCCTAAAAACGTCAAAGGCAAATGTTCAAACATCCTCCCTAATGCTAATTTTATTAATACTGTCAGCAATTTTCAGTATCTCAATATAAGACAGTGAGTCAGGCAGCAAATCAATCCAATTGCCAAATCTCCAGAGGGAAAGAAACAACAGAGGAAGCAGGCCAAAGAGATTGCTGATAATGGATATTTAGTCTTTATGTGGGACAAATACTTTGCTACTTCCTCACACTCCTTTTGCTCTGTTACACTGGGGGCACTCAGCGAGCCGTGGTTTAAATGCCTAAATATAACCATTCGGAGTGCACTGCCTGGGATTGCTGTGTGGGAAGAATTCCTGACTCCCGCTGCCCAAGGGCATCCACGGCTGACTCACAGGACAGAGCCTGGGGTCTGTGGCTTCCCAGGGTGGGACAAGTGACCCTGTGAGGGGAGGAAACCCAGCAGCTGGGCCAGGTGACTGTGCTGCTCGAGCTCTTCTGTCCCGCAGCCCGTGGGACACGAGGACACCTCGATGGCCACACCTGCAGGTCCCCTGTTAGCACAGAGCCATTCCACACACATCAGAATGCAGCAATTTCTGACAGAGTGACATTGAGGATTGTGGATATGAAAATTGCTGCTTGCAAGAACTTCTCTTGCTTTTCCCTAATCCTGTGGGAAAGTTCTCTTTCTCACAGAAGTTATCTGTACAGTTCTTGTAAACTATCTACACCTGCATATTGTTAATAGTAGCAGCAGAAAGATATTGTGAATATAACTGACCAATCACGCCTTTTGGGGTGGTTAAGAAATTGACCAATTAAACTATGAGAAACTTATCCTATAAAAGAGCTGTAAATAATTAAATAAATCACTACTTCTTGCTGCATCCCCCTGCCTGCTGCACCTCTCCCGCTCCGCTTCAGGACACGCAATAAGCAACAACAGAGGATGATTACAGCTGAGACCATGGGAGCTGCTTGTTGAACAAACTACTGAAATAATTCAGTTGTGGAAACTGGGTTGGTCTTGTTTGTGGAAAAGGGACCAGACGATGGGGTTGATGCCCTGGACGAACAGAACATGCCTAATGTCGCTAGAGGACATGAGAAAGAACCACTCTCACACCTGCTAGGTTGAGCAGAAAGAGAAAAAGAAGCAAGTTTATTTTGAAATTCTCATATTTATAGATTTCTCAATTCCACAAGGGATTGGAGGACATTGTCACCTCCTCTTTCATTCAGTGGACAAAAGAAGTGTCCATCAAGCATTTGCCTCGCCTCAATGGAATGAAAAACAAAAAGAACAGTTAAGTAAACATTGGCTATTGTTTACATGAAATCCACGAGAAAAATTATCTGACTCCAAATTACAACAGAAGGCTAGCAAAATCAGGACAACATGCCTAACACTCTGGGGCCTTTGGAGCCATCCCTGACAGTTTGAATTTCACCAGCATGGCAGGACATGATGGCACATCCTGCCATCCTCCCCCTGAAGCACCACCATCTGCAAGACAGTCCCTGCCTACACTGCAAGCGTGGGATTTACCTGCCCTAATTTAGGCACTAAATTTAATGAAATTTATGAATGAAATGCCCTAATTTAATGTAAGTGAGACACTGAAGCCCCAGGTGGTTGCCCTGGCCTCTCCTCAGGCTCAGAGGCAAAGATTGGTGACTCACATCCCTCGGTGACCAACCTCCAAGGCAGTTCCTCCAGTCTGGGGGAACCTCTTTCTGCACTGTCTGTGTGGGGAGCTTTCAGCTTTCCACCCAAGCTGCTCACAGCCACATCAACTTTTCCTTTTTATGTTCTTTGCTGCAAACTTTTATTCATGCCTCCAGCATACAGAAGATTTTCAGCTCCTAAAACAAGCAGGCAGCCGGGGTTTCCAGTGCAGCATTAATGAAAAACCAACGCTGAAGAGTTTGGGACCTGCTGGGCACCAAATGGCCAATAAACACAGTTGTATTTCCTTGCCAGCATTATTTTTCCTGCTTGGTTATGTTAAAGTTGAGGGACTAAGGAGAAGCTTCTCCACATGCCTGCACGTGGAGGTTTTATTTCCTTTTCATGTGGGAATGGGGCTCATGTTTGATTTGCACTGACCCTTCTTCCCACACAATGCCAGATCTCTATCGCCTTGGCCGGGGGCCACCCGCTGTGGTTTGAAACCTGGTCCCTCAGGTAATTATCTGAGGAACATGTACATGGAAATTGATGGTACAAACTCACAGCTGTCAGCCTGGGCTCCGAGTTTGGCTGGGCCAGAAAGGGATTCAAGGAAAACAATCAGCTTCTAAATATAAATTAAGGGTTGGGGATTTTTTTCTTCTTCCTCATGGATTTTTAAGAGGCAGAAGTGAGGGAAAGGTGAAAAGTGGTTCTTCTTGATGGGACAAACCTTAGGTCCCTCAAGATGTCTTAAAATTTTGATCAAATTACTTTGTGCCTTCAGCTGTTCTCCTGCAGGACTGGGCACTCTGTCAAAGGGAAATTGCACAGAGGCTGAAGCACACGCTCACTGGCACGAGAGAGCAAGTCATCTGCTAAAAGTATTTGGGCTTCTTTGAGAAAGTTAAAACGTTTTACACCACTTATTGTGTTAAAGCACTACAGCAAAAAGAATCTGGTAAACCCAAACACAAAGTGCAAAATTAATAGGTGGGATATCCGCTGCTTCCCTGCCTTATTCCTCAGTTGGGCCTGGACTACATAAAACCCCGGGGCTTTCTCTTGCCATACTTGGGTTGACTTCAATCAGTCCTTAAGATTCTTTTTTCCAGTTTCCCAGCTTCTTTTATACTTTCTTCTCTGTGTGGGGGGGAATCCACATTGGTAGAGACTCACCCAGTTGGGAGGCTGAGTTTTTGGGCATGACCAAGGTAGTGCAAAAAGTTTAAAAATGAAAGATTTTATGATGTGTCACTCACAAACATAGCATCCAAAGGAAAAAATCATGCTAATTACTGAATTATTGACTTATCACGGCAATTCTGAAGCTTCTGATTATGTGAGCCACAGTATCCTGAGAGCACTTAGACAATGTTCTAGTGAGTGACTGGTGAATATGTTCAAGAATTTCTGGAGGCCACCGTGAGTCTGGGCAGAGGGGCAGGATGATGTTCATCTTTAAAAATGGACAACAGAAGCCAGCCATTTTTACATAAATACCCAGAAAAAAATGAAGCTGTCAATAATCAGACTATTTATAAGCACCTGGAAGATAATAATCAAATCACTTTACAGTCAACATACATCTGTCCAGAACAAATCATGTCAAACTAATCTAATTTCCTTCTGTGATGAAATACTAGGCCCCTTGAGGAAAGAGTCCAAATAGTAGTTTGCACATATCTTGATTTTGGTATGGGTTTATTCTTGGTTTTTAGTGCCTTTTTCCTGGTGAACTCAGAATGCAAAAATGGTTCTGGAGCAGAACAGGGAGTGCTGGATGCCACAGGCTGATGTCTCCCCTTACTCCTTGCTGCAGGCTGGAGAAGCACGGGCAGGAATCTCACCAGCCTGCACATCCCAAAGGAAACCCCATCTATGCAGAGCTCCCTAACAGCTCCCAGCCTCTCTCTGGAATGTGTTTAATTTAAAAGAGAAAAAAGAGAGGAAGAGGTGGGAGCAGGAGGAGAAGAAAGGAAGAAAGATTCCAGGCCTAAGATTTATGGAGAGCCAGGTCAGTGGGAAGGCGGAATTAATAACTAAGGGTCGTGGGGTTTTGTGTGTGGAAGATGATAACTGGAAATTCACAAGATATAACTGGTAACGGGGGATGAACACCAAGCAACCAAACCCGTCTGTGTGGCTGGAGCCAAAACTGATGCTTGCTGTTAGACCAGTGCATACATATTCCTTCTCCCTGTTTCTTTTTCCAGAAAGAGATGATTTTGAGGTTGTTTGGGGGTTGGGGGTGTAACTGATTCTTCCAATATTTTCCAGTGGCCAATCTGGGAAGAAGGAGGGACTACTCCTAATTCTACGTGAATTATTAATTGTTTAGGTGATCAAAACTGACGCAATAGCAAGAGCTTCCAATAACATAATGATACGCACTAACAGCAACAAGGAAAAACACAAACAATCCATATCACCTTTATTTCCATATTCCCAAATCTTCATCTCAAAGAGGAACAGAAGCCAGGGTGAACCTCCCCCTCCTGTTAGTGCAGTAGTTTGGGCTAAAGGAACACAGAGCTGAAATGAAGCCCTGCTGTCCCTTGCAGAGTGGGGCCTCCCACGGCTGCAGCTCCCAGCCCTGACCAGAGCTGCTCCATCTCCTGCAGGGTCAGAGCTCTCCAGGCTGGAGCTCGGTCTGCAGGCACTCACTGCTGCTCCCTCACCACCCCGCATTCCCACCACAGAGCCAACACCTTCTAAAACAATCCAAAGCACCAGAGGATAGCAAGTCCAGGGATTTTGAACATGTGTTAAACCCACATTGTAGCCAGGCTAAAGTCTCCACTGCAACTCAGGGGGTGAACTCTCAGACCTCTATAAATTGCTCAGGAGGAATGCAAGGGCTTTACAGTCACTGTTGACTATAAATCAATTAGATGATCTAATTTCTGCCACACATGTGGGGTTCCACGTAGTTACAAATGAAGAGGTGCAGGAGTGATTTCTCATTCTTAGAGAACAGAAGACATGGATAAATCAGCTTTTTCAGAGTTTCTGCTCTGCATGAACGGAGCAGACGAGGCAACAGTTTCATGTTTCATAGGACGAAACACACTCAATTCAACCATTTCACAGGTGTCACCCACCCTGAAGAACATTCCACCTACCAGGACAGACCTGACACCAAGGAGAATTTATTCCTCTCCTCTTTCTTCCCTCCTTTCTGGAGATAAGCATTCCAGCCCAAGCCAGCCACGGTGAGGAGATGTTCAGACTCTTTAATCAGGAAAACACCAGATTCCTTTTAAACTCTGCTATGGATGAGTCTCGTGTTTGAATGTGACAAGGACTGAATTCCTGCTGAACCTGGGAACTCTTTAACTCTGCAGTGCTTTTGAATGATATCGCATTCAAGGTACAATAGCATCCTGTATCTCAGAGTTAAACAGTGAGAAACCCACATTAAGAGCCTGTCCAGCACAAATATTAGGCATGATAAAGACAGCAGAGATATGCCTGTGCTTTTTTGTTTAAGAGAGAAAGAAACCAAATTACAAAGAATTAAAAGAAAGACAGCCTGGTTTTATGGCTTGGGCTGTTGGAAGTCAGAAAGGAATCAGATTAAGACCAAAGTGCTTTATTTAATATGTATGTTTCCATAAATCTCTCAGCCCTAGTATCTGAACAACCTCTAAATATCATCCTCCCAATTCCCTGTAGAACAGGAATATGTAATCCCCATTTTATATGGAGGGAAACAAAAGGCCTTGACCAAGATCCCAGGGTTTGTGGCAGAAAACTGCTCTTCCACACAGCAGGCAGGGAAGCTGTGTCATTGTTTGCCACGGAAGTTGCACTGTAACATCATCCCAAGGACAGTGCCCTTGACCAAATTGTTCACAGGTTCACAAAAGGGTTGGAGCAAGGTGCAGAAAAAGCCACTGAGGGCTAAAAAGAGGAATAAAATCAGCTCACAGCTAAGGACATGCCTAAGCCACAGCTTGCTGGATTCAGGCCTGCAGAGTACTTTTTACTCACACTTTTCCACAGCCATCAGCTCCTGGCCACTGTCAGAGACAGGATCGAGGGCTAGATGGACATTTGATCTGATCCAGTGTGACCAGTATGATCCCTGTGCCTTCCTTCTCCATCTGCTTTCCTTAGCTTCAAAGGTAAGGGTAATTGATAAGGAATTTCTGTTCTTTATCTCAAACTTTTGAAGAACAGAAATCTTCGACGTGGTTCTTGTTTAACCTGCCTAGGATTCCCTCGTGGAAATCAGAGCCTGGAAGTTGACAGCACAAAGAGAAAGGAGAGAGGGATATGATGCATCTTTATCTCATCAAAAAGCAACAGTTGCATCTCACCAGTGACCTCTTGGACCCTCACAGAAGAGTTGCTAAAATATGCAGCTTTTGAGGAGACAGCTGCTAAGGATTTTGCAGCAAGCAAATCCCATTTTAATTCTGTCATGATTCTCCTGCTCTTCGGGATAAGGAAGACAGACAGAGGGATCAAGGCAAGAGTACCTGGAAAGTGTCTGCTCTAGCAGGACTAAGCCTCTGCTTCTTTTTCCAGCCCTTAGTGCTGGGGGCTGAGCGCCAAGTGGCACAGTGTCAAATCCTCATTGTAGGCACCTGGTGGAAGCCCCACGAGCAGCTGCTCCAGGAGGATGGGCTTGAAGACCATAAGGGATTGGGACTGTGGCCAAGCCCTAACATCACAGTGCTCCCTTTGATCTGTTTGGACAGTGCTTTCTAGACAGCAGATGATGCTGGAACAGACCTCTCTGCCTATGCACACGGTGACCCAATCTCAGAATTTATACACACATCCTGCAGGGATTCAGTTGAGGGGGAGACACCCAGGGTTTAGCATCCAGCAAGAAAAAAACTTGCTGTAAGACTAAGGGATGAACCTGCTCAGGAAGGAAGTGTGGAAACACTGCAGACACGAGTTACTGGAGGAAGAACAGTGCTGGAGAGGCAGAGGCTGCACTCAGTGAACAAGGACAGTTCCTCCTGAGCAAAGGGAGGACAGCTGCAGGGAGAAGGGTCAGACCAAGCCCTGTCTGAGCAGTGTAGGTCAGACACTGCTGCTGGAGCCTTTTAGCTGCTGCACAGTCAGGCTCAGGCACTGTAATGCTGAGTAGTGCTGTGTAAGGAAACTGCAGCTCAGCTGAAAAAAACAGTTTGTGGATGGCCAAAAGTGCACACAAATAAACACACATTTGCTGCCAGAACTCCTCATACAGCAGGGATACATCACCAGCTGCAGAACTGGGACGGACCAACACATGTTGGCTCACCTAATGTATAAAGATGGTTTTTAACAGGAGTTTGAACACATATGGCACTTAAAGGAAGACACCACTAACAAACCTCTGATAGTTTCTGGGCTGCAACACAGCACTATTGTGGAGCCTCACTGCTTCCCAGATTGCCTCAGGAAAGGGATCTGAAGCAGCAACAGTGGCATCTCAGCATTCCCAACGAGAGACAGCCAAGGATTTTGCTGACTGAAGTTGCAATCACAATTATTTTGGGTGCTGGTGGCGCCCTCCACTCAGAACATGCCATGATGGGAAGTAAAGCAGAAGGATCTGACGCAGGTTGCTCACACTCACTGCTCCCACCTCCCAGGTCTGTTTTCCCTGCTCCAGCTCTGCTCTCAGCAGGCAGTAGCAGCATCCAGCTCAGCTGGGTTCCAGTCGTTAGTGACACAGTGATTGATGAGCCTCACTGAATGGTACCTCAGGAGACGCTGCAGAGCGTGGCAGCAATTCCTCTGCACAAACCCAGCGCTGGCAATGAACGCTCAGCTCTTCCCATGCCAGCACTGGGACCACATTGTACAGCAGCAGCACTGCCCAAAGCAGCACACAGACACTGGCAAACACCTCTGGGACCTGGCTAAAAACAGTCTCTGTATGAATTTGTAAATTATCTGGGCAAATGCAGATGAAGGTTGTTACAGGAAGGTTCCTTGCTCAATTACTAAAGTCACGGGTAGTAACAGTGGAGCCGGGCCCAAGCCAAGCACAAGCTCTGGCTGCTGCAGAGAACAAGGCTTTCAAAGACATCAGTAGCTTTAACAACTTCTGGATGACCCCATGAGTTATTAGGCTAATCCATACTCTTTCCTAAACCGGTAAGAAAAAGAAATGCAGCCCAGCAAGGAAGGCTTGAAAGTTTGTTTGAGGGAAAACACATTAGAGTTTGCTGCAGGTAAGGGATTATCAGTCTTTCTGGGAGGCCTTGTGGGATTTCCAGACAATTTTTCCTGTAGCAGCAAGAAATGATCCAGTTTCAGTAGGAAAGGCTACAGGGAAGATTGATCCTGCACGTGTTTAGTCTTCAAAGGTTCAGTAATTTCAGCCACTTGGCTAGGCTTCCCTGCTCGTGTTGTTTATCTTCAGTGATTGTTTGGAGATGCAGTCAAAACAAAAAAAATCAGAACCAGAGAAGGTTGGACCAGCACAGACATCTCAGAAAGGCTTCTTCTCCTCCCTGAACAAGCTGTAAATTTACTGTTCCTTCAGTATTACATCAGGGAAGAACCCATTTTTGACAGGACTCTGGTTTAGGGGTTGGCTTCTGGGGACTGCAGGGCTCAGCAGATCAGCCAGGGACTCCTTGCCTTCATGAAACGCGGATTTTTTTTCTTTCCTTTCTTCTTCCCCTCCCTGTTTCTTTGTGCTCTCACCCTCTCTAAGTGGTTTCCAGAGAAGCAGCAATCAAATCAAGGCCAGCATGTAGTGTCCTTGATAAACGACAGAGCTGGTGAGCAGCTTCAGCAGACGGGGCTTGGAAGATGAAATTTAATCCAACACTGTCTCAAATTATTGAATAAACGAGGCGGCCTGGGAAACAAGCACTGTGGATGGGATTAGCTCATAAAGAACATTTTTTTCTTTAGTGCCCAGGAGTCAAAACTCTTACAGCTGCTTTGAAAATCCTGGCTGGTCTCTGAAACGTTCTGGACTCGCCCACAATACGTGCCAGCCCCCAGAAGTGGTTGCTGACATCATATAAAATTAAAAATATAAACCATGTTCCCAGCAGCATTGAAAGATCATTAGTTAGACATCAGCTCATTTCTTTGAGATATTAATAGCTGTATTTCTTTGGAAAGCTCCAGATTCAGGAATTTGTACAGGAGACACATTTTTTTCATGAAAGCCAGCATGCAAATTTATCCTGGTTTTGAATTAGCATTGCAAGACAGACTAATGTGGAGTTTAGGGGGGTTTTAACATGACAATCAAATGAACAAGGATTCCCAAGCCACATTCACCGTTAGGATCTGTTTGACAGACACACTCAAACACCCGTGAATACTCCAGACCTGGAGTTCAGAGACCATAACAGCTGGCCTCTCTCTGCAGGAGGATCTGCTCCCATCCCCGCATCCACAGCCCCATCCCCCTTCTCCAGCTGAGAGCTGGCTCTGTGAGGCACCCACATCCCACACCTGCAGCCCATTTCCAAATGGAAAAGCTTCTCCTTGGGCCTCCTACTGTGATGTCCATGCCTGAGCTGACAGCTTCACTCCTCCTCTCATCACAGGCGGCTCTTCCCTGGGTTTAGAGGGAACTCTCCTGCATCCCAACAGTGAGATAAAGATGAAGGAAAAGAAGTGTACCAAGCTTTTATTTTCTCCCACTGCCTCTCACCGAGGTAGATCAGCAGTGGCCTGGGGCTGTAACACAGGGTGAGGACACAGAGCAAAAAAACAAAACTAAGAAATAAAGAAACAAAACACTGAGAATGATACAAAAAAAAAAAAATTACAAAGAGCATCTTGTAGTTGTTGATCTTTCCTAAGGTTCATTGACTTCAGAGTTTCCTGCATGTAGGCTGAAAATAACACAATTTTTGTAATTTATCTTAGTCACTCAGCACAGGGCCTCTGTTCTCAGCTTGTACTTCAAATCTGTTCAGCAATGTATACCACATGAGTCAACTGTGCGGAGTAGCAGCACTTCCCTGGAGAGCCTGAGTGTGTGTTTTGGGCTAAGAGTCACCAGGATATTTAAATAACTTGGTAAGTATGCACAAACATCAGTAATTCTAGTGTAGCCATAAAAACTGCACAGTATGGAAACATACAGAAAATGAAAATTGGTACCTCACACAGCCATAAAACTTTGAACTAGCCACGAGTTTGACTTTAGGAGACCAAAGATATCTCTAAAAAAACCCATTAGCTTGTTGGAATAAACTTTGCTACTAACCACAGGGGAATGTTACAGCTCAAATCTTACCCCATGGTTTTCACTTTAATGCTGAGTTAGACCAGGTATAACCTTCCCTAAATTACTCAAGAACTGCTCACCAAGTGCTACTATACTGGTTTCCTATAATTCTCTTTTTCAGTTTTATTTTTTCCCCCTCTCCTTTCACATAACATGTCCTGGCTGTGCAGCCTGTACTGCCTGTAGATCACCAAGTTCCTTTTGTATAGATCACTTCTCTGCGCTGACACTTAAAAATAGCACATTTTACAGAAGCATCAAAGCTATTGCTTCAGAGTTGCAACTCTAAAATTCAGCTGCTTCTATATTCAACCTCAGTTGCTGGAGCAAATCCCTTTCTTCACAAGCCAAATTAAAACCCCAACAAGAGCAGTTTTAATGCTGGTCAGATGGGATGAAGCCTTGTGAAAAGATCTTCCTCTTGCTCTGTTGCCACAAAGTCTTTGAAAACAAGACTGCAGAAGGAAAACATCTTTGCAGGCTTTAGTCTCCAAGTGTCATCTCTCAGTAAAGTCTAACCCAAACCTACCCTTTACAGCTGTGACCCTCTCCCAAACCTAAGCTGGAGGTGGCCACAGCCCTTTTATAGAGATTTCAAATTCCCACTCCATCCTGCCCTGTTTTGTTTCTCCAGGCTGGGAACAGGAGGTCACACACTAAAGGAACTTGTGACTGGTGGCGACTTAGAAGCTTTATAAATTCAGGGTTAGATTCAGCACTTGAAAGTGCCAACCCAAAGACCCTTCTCAAAAATTCCTTTGCTAAATGGAACCGCGGGGGAAGTCTGGGATGGGCAGCATTTCATCTTATGAGAGCGTCTGGCTAAGACCAACATCAAAGCTGACCATTTTGCCAAAAGCACTGGGAAGACTAAGTCATTGCAAAAATAAAGATTTAATCTCAGATTTAATCTTGAGGTGAGAAATGAAACCTCTGCACGGCACCAGTCAGAGATCCAGACTCATGAGGAAAAGTTGTCTCCAGCCCAGCTCGTTTCCCCCTGGTGTGGTGACAGGAACATTTCCCAGTTGTAGGGCTGGGAACGCTGCCTGTGCCAGGCAGGAGCCCAGGCTCTGCCCTGCCTTCAGACCCCCATCCCCCACTGGCAGACCCAAATCCCAGGGAACCCAGTGCTGGCCAAGGCAGGAATGCCAGGGAGGGCTTCCATGCCTCACTTCCGAGAGGGAGGCAGCGGGAAAGGACCCTTCACCAATTTCCAAGAAGAGAAAAGTCCTTGAACAGATTTCACTGCCTCTGTCCAAAGGTTACTTTCTACTGCTGGCTGCTGTAGGAAGAAGCTCCATAAGGAAAGCTCCACACCACATTTCTCCTGAACACCTTTGTCCCTGCCCAGGCACAGGAACAGGGCTGCCCCAAAAGCAGATTTCCTCCCCAGCTCCCATCTGACCTGCTCTGCCACCAGGGCTTTCTGTGCCACCATTCCTGTAAACGCAGGACAGGAAGAACAGTGCCATCCTTTGCAGCAAAGCGCTTCACACAAAATATTAGGTACAAATTAGGTATTTTTAGCATAATTCAGACCTGCTGACAAACACTGCACTTTTACCATGATGGATGCATGGTTGGGTGTGTGGTGCAGACATTCTCAAGCAAGCCACTTGCAAAGTCCACAAACCCATCTGCATCCAATTTGATGCTTACAGTTATCCAAGGCTATTTATACATCATGGCATTCTTAACCTCAGTGGCTTTGCAGCTCCCCACACCTTTCAATCACATAATTGAAATGATGAAATGGTCCCTGCTGCACTTATTTCACGATACCATTATCATGACTGCACAATGCAAATACCTGATGCTGGTGGAGCTTTGAAAAGAGACCTGTGAACACCAGGCAGCAGCAATGCTCCGACCAAAGTCATCTTTTGTTGCAACTCACACTGTGAATGACAAATTCATGGAGCCATGAATGAGGTGCACAGCACACTCGATTCAATTAAAGGCAGAGCTCTGCAATAGCCTTTCAGTGCTGACAGCCCGGTGGTAATGAAGCTTAGTTATTCCTTGCACTGTGAAATGCAAAGCAGAACATCCAACCTGGAGGAGGGAAAGGATAATGTTTGTCTAATTTATCATGTTTCCAACTGACAAATAACTTCAGCTCATAAAAATGAAAAGGAAGTGAAACTTTAATCCTCTCTCCTTTCCTGCTCAGTGGAACGTTTTTAAAGCATGTACTTGCATTCTGGACCACGGATCCCTGATCCTCCTAAAGGCTGCTGTGTATTAGTGGTTTCACACACTGCCCCAGTCCTATTCCAACAGATTCCAGCCATTAGGCAAGAAGAAATGGGCATTTGGGAGGAAGGGAGATGCAGGAAATATTCTTGAAAGCAAGAGAGACTGAGATTTTATCCCACTTCATAATGTAGCAGAGAAAGGAATTAAACACACTGACCACATAATCAAGAGGAGTTTAAAAAACCCCACCTCTTGAGCAAGAGCATTTGTATCACATAACCTTGGGACACAGCCGACACGTCTGTGTTTGGTCTGGTCTCCCTGGGTTGCCTGTGATCAATGGACAGAGGAGTGAAATCACCTTCTGGATCTTTATCAGCTCCCGTTCTGAACAGACCCTGGAGGAATCCTTTCCTCCAGCTCTGATTAGGAGAGCCTTGCTAGGCAAGGCTGGGCTCTCAGGATTCCTGGAGAGGGGCCAGGAGTGCCCCTGCAGAGGCTGAAAGGCTGGGGCAGCCACCCCGCAGCTGCCACCAGGGCAGCAGTGGCACACACGCCTGTGATCTGCTGGGGCTGGAGCTCACTCTCCGGTTTGAGGAGCCCAGAGGGGCAGCAAGGAGAGCTCGGAGGTGACAGGCACTGCCACCAGCAGTGGCAATGTCAGTGCTCACTCAGCACCAGCGTCCAGAGTTTCTAGGGCTCAGCACAAGAGACTGCTCAGATCTGAGCTCCTTGAGCCTTCCACACGGGCAACGCTCCCCTGGAAACACAGATCCCTGCTGTTAACCTGCAGACAAGGATGGTTCCTGGAACTCCAGCAATGTCCTGTGCACCTCACATCACGAATTCAAAGCATTTCTTTCTTGTTTACAGGAGGTTTTTAGGGTTTGAATTCCCGTAAACTAAAACCACCGTTTCTCTCATTTTATCAGCTACACTAAAAGGAAAGGGAGGACCCTAAACCTACGTGTAAACAATGGGATTGTCCCCAAACACACGCACTGGAGCCAACTTCTGCTTCAAAGTTTGCAGGTAGTCTGCCACGATCTATGTAGGAACTCAAGGATAACTGAATGAGTGTCTTCAAACCACAGCAGGGAGGCTGAACTCCCATACATCAACTTCATTTTTTCACTTACGTATTTTTCTGCTAAATTATTGTGTCTGCCACTCACTGAACAGCTGGGTCCAACAGCTGGGACGCAAATTGGGAACTCTGCGTCTAAACAGGGCAGAGATTTTCCGCCACCATGTGAGATGAGGGATCTCTCCCATCTTCATCATCACAGACCAGCAAGTGTCACAGAGGATCTTCTACGAGGCATGAGGCACAGTCTGAGACCAGCCACTGGCTCTTCTGAGGCACCACCTACCAGCTTAACCCAAAAGGTTGAACCATACAGTGGGTTGTTCAATTAACCTCTGCAGAGAGTCAGAAGTGATGACTTACAAACAAACACTACAAGCCCACAGGTGCAAAAAGCAGCTGAAAATCTCATGCAGCCTGCAGCAATACTGGATTCTCCTGGCTGACCCATGCAGTGGCCTCACCTAGGAGAAAAAACACTGCAAATTGCATGGAAAAAGGGCCACAGTCTGTGCTGCAGCCTTTAGCTCTGCCAGACAGTGGTCAGAGGAAATTAAAAGAGCTTAAATGAGTAACCAACCTCCAGGTTGCTCACGCCACTGTGGCCAGAACGGAAATTTTCATGAGCCTGCAGAGGGAATGAGGATTCACAACAGACTGGAACAACACGAGGGAAGAGATGAAATTCAAGCCTGATCTCAATCGGGGAATGTATAGTCCAGAAAATGCCACTAGGACTTCCTCCAGAAATGAACAGCAGTGAGGAAGAACTGCTGGGAGTGGAACATTATTAAATCATTTCTGGCAGCATTTTGGAAAGAATTACTTGAATGTTGGCACTTCTCTACCTCTGCTCATGATTCTGGTAGAGGGTTTTTGGAGCCCATGGGCTTTATCTGGAGCTTATTGCTTCTGTCACCTGACGTTTCCTCAGTCAGCAAGCCAGCTGGAAGGTGGGCACATCCACCCACGCTCTTCATCTGAAGTGAGTGTACCTTACAGGTGAAATATTTGCCTGGTTTCCTCTCTCTGCAAGAGCAAGTCTTGTTAGAGGAATTTGTACCATTTCTGCCGCTCTCACTCCTTACCAATAGGACAAGCACTTCATGAACACTGGTAGCTGAACTAAGATCTCACCAACTTCCCTCCTGTGTTAACACTGATCTGACTTCTGAACTCTTCAAGGGTCTTTGAAAAAAAAAAAAAAATAAAATTCAACCTTCATGTCTGAGAAGCCACACGTAGCTTTCCTTTTACAGCATGACAGCAATGCAGGGCATCCACAGCCAGAGCCACAACTCAGAGTGGATTGAAAATACCTGCAGCAAAGGAAAAAAAAATCAACACCCCCAGGACCCAGACCAGATGTGCTGCTTGTCCCACCTCCAGTCCAGGCGCCATGGGACACACATGAGACAAATGTGTTAGAGAGAAGAGGGACTGGCTAGACATAAAAATACTGAGGAAAAAGAGTAACAGGACTGAGATTGCTACACCAGAAGATAGTGATGTTCCTGAACCTACAGGCCCCATCCCAAACCCTTTCCCACGGCTGGAAGCAGCAAGTCAGCAGCCACAAGCCCTGAGGGAGCAGAAGGGAGGAGGTGGTCCAGGGCGCCCAGTGGGAGACGACAGTCATCTCCCTCAGGGCCACAGTGGGGCTGGGCACGCGTGTGGGTGGGTCCCAGGTCAACCCAATGACATCAGCTTCTTCCCCAGCCCCTGCTGGCCCCGTTCCCTGCAGCTGGAGCTGGCAGCTGGGAGCTGGGAGCTGGGGCTGGCCAGCAGCTCCCCCGGCACAGCCCGCTGCCAGCCCCGGCCCCGCCAGCCACTGCCCCCGCTGTGGGGCACGGGGGGACACGAGTGGCAGGGACACGGGGGAACACGAGTGGCCGGGACACGGGGCGACACGGGGGGACACGAGTGGCCGGGACACGGGGGGACACGAGTGGCTGGGACACGG
>VYXC01010458.1:130687-308258 GCA_013397175.1 Platysteira castanea | reverse complement strand
GAGTGGCTGGGACACGAGTGGCTGGGACACCACCAGTGCACCTGGGCACCCGGCACGTCCCACTCTCCGAGCGAGCTCTCCATTCCCAACCCAAAACGCGACCGTAGGCAGGGCTGGGAACACGGCAGAGCACTAAAGGGAAAGAAACCGCACATACCTATCACCTATTTAGCAACTGCTGAATAAGCTGTTCTGTACACATTGCCCAACAGAGAGGAATAGAGGCTCTTCTGAGTGTAACTCAATAAATTTGAAGGGAGGGAATGCCAACACACACTTCCAACTCCAACTGCTAAATAAGGAAACATACGTGGAAATTACAGATGAACAAATTCTAAACAGACCTAGGGGAGTTTTCTCCTTTTCATCCAAAAAGCAATAAATGTCACAGAACTGAGCAGCAAATCATTCAAAACAATGTAGCTTACCAAGCACGCTGTCAAAGCAAAAAAATCTGAGTCACTTAAACAACTGGATGCTATTTCAGGAGGGTTTTTTTTTTTTTTTAAAGGCTCATGAAGTGCAAGTGGCTCAAATTCTCCTTTTGTACTTGCTAACAATGGGCGTGTTTCTTGGCCAGAGCTGACCTGCAGAGGTCTGATTTTTGTTTTTTATTTCGTTCTGAAATGCCTCCCTGACCTCCAGCCGTGGGGCCAGGACCTCGGGAGGCCATCTGCCCAGCCTCTCATCCCAAAGCAGGATCAGCTCAGCTCTTATCATTCCTGACATGTTTGCCTAAGTGGTTCTTAAAGGTTTCCAACACTGGAGGCTCCACAACCACTTCAGGCAATCTTGTGTGTGTTTTATATAAATCAGCGGCTCATCTCAAATTGAATGCTACATTTAATTTTGCTCACTTAGGTCCAAAAAAAACGTTTGAAACATGCATGCTGATGCTGAAAGATTGGAGAGCACATGGCCACAAGTGCCCGCCGCCTACGCCGCTGTCCCAGCAGCACTCCCAGCACATCCCAGGAATGCACAAGCACTTGCACCCACTGCTGCAAACCAACAAACCGAGCCCAAGCACCCGGAGAAGTCTGCAGAGCAGGCGGATGCACAGAGTTATTGAAAGCACCTTTAGGTTAGTGATTAGAAACCATTCAGGGGTTTAATCATCCAAAGCCACAATTACAGAGCAATTTCCCCTCTGCTGAGGAGGCTACAGCACCGGGGACCACCACATTTCGGGAGGTACCAACCTTCCCTGAAGGTTTTATCTCATTCCACAGAAATGTTCACATTTTTACCACACTGGGAACATAAATTATAGTCTGCAGTTTGAGCTGGAATCTTGCAAATATTCCGTCTGCTTACTTTGCACTGGGATTCATACATCCATTGAAGCAGTTCCTTAAACGTGGAGTTCCTTTATCTGCATGGTTCATCAGTTGGTTTTCCAGGATTTTCAGTTATCAATCAGGTCACTGACAAGGCAATCAAGGCATTGACTTCCTTGACTTCATGCAGTTTTCTTTTGATCCCTGTGGTTCAGTCCCTGTGGTTCAGCACCTCTCTGCTCCCATCTCCAGACAGCCTTGGGGAGACTCTCCGCGATTCTGGATCCTCCCACCTCAGGCTGGAGCTGCTCAAGCTCTCATTTCTTTAAAGAGGGCTACAATAGTATATGGGTTTGGCTATTTTTCTCCCAATTATTTATTATTATCTGCTGTTTCTGTCTAACTCAAACTCCTCCCTTCTGTCAAACTCTAATTAAATTTAATCAATTTCCTTTGAAGCTTATAACTTTTGTTGTTTCACGTATTTGGTCAAAATATACAGAGCACATAATCAAAACAAACACAGCAACTGGAATTATGGGAAGCACTTCCAGACCCACCATGTCAGAAGTTCTAAACACCCCTTAGAAGGTACTTTTCACCAGCTGGGGTTTTTCTCCTCAAATTCTCAAAATATTTGGCAATTTACTTTAATGTTATTCCTTATCACCTTGATTATGGTTTTGTTTTGCTTTCACTTGGTTTACCTTGCATTTGGATTATACTCAGTTATACACACAATGGATTTTGAGTAACTCACTGAATGGGTTTACAGAGAAAAATCCCATTTCAGTTTCTCCTCATTGGTTTATTCAGTTGTTTCCACCATCACCCCAGCTCGAGTTCCAATCTGACAGCATATTTTTTCTATTTAATGTAATATACCATTTGAAGTGAACATTTCTTTCTAATTGTAAAAACACGTTCTCATGGTTAGAGTAACAGTTGTGACAAACTAGAACCTCTTGGCTGACAAATGAATTCTGTAGGTTTCTATTTACATCCTTTCGTAGAGTTTGCTGATTTGTAACTTCCAGCCAGGAATGAAATGTGCTTGTAACTAAAAGTGTTGATTAAATCATTGCCTGATATTAATCAAAATAAAATGCAGTGTGAGGTGCAAGTCATTTAAAGGATGACATAAATCTGCCACTTATTAAAGTTTAGTTCCTCCAGTGATCCAGTAAGATGAGCTTAAGTTAAACAAGGAAGGTGTGACTTCCAGGAGTCCTCAGTCTCTGCATCCCAGTGAATTTGGGCAGAGCTGCATATGCTCAGCAATCTCTGAAAAGTCAGGCAACGAACCAGAAACAACGAAAACCACTACATTTCATGCCAAAGGGGGACTCATCCTTTCCTGGAAAGTTTTGCTGCTCTCAATTTGGGACCAAATTACGGATTGCAAACAACTTCTCCTCCACACCGCCTTAAAGAAAAAAAATTAAATCTTTGTCTCTCTCTGAAAAAGAGCTCAATGAACCAGGAAAGCACCGCCTGCCAAGTCTCAGATGAAAGAGGAACTGTACATCCAAGAGCGACGCAGGCAGACTATCCAGGAGGGAATAAGTGATGGCTGTTCCTCGTGCACTGCAGTTCCATGGAGCGTTGCCCCTGCAGCTGCTGGCGGCGGCTCTGGCGGGGTGCAGGAGGCTGTCACTGCCCCGCCAGCTTCCGATCCATCTGCGCGGGAATCAGGGCAGCCGGGGGGGCTGGCACGGGGCAGGATGGATCCTGTTCCTCTGCAGACATTACACACAGCTGTGATGGTAATTTAGAGCCTTTCTACAAAGAGCTGTGATGGGAAGGTAACTGTTTTTCCTTCCACGCCAGATGAAAATCTCGGCTTCCTCTGAAACCTGCTGAGTCAAAGTGGAATAAGAGAAAGGAGCAATGGAATGGCCAGACTCGCACAGGGGATTTCCTTGTCCTTGGGCAAGCAGATGATGCCTTAGGTTTTGATTTCCATATCTTTCAAATCCTGTACTGCCTAGTGTGTAACTCTGGAGTTTCTTGTAGCTCGTTAGCTGCTCTCTTAGGCCAGATAGACACAACAAAGCCTCTCTAAGCTTGCTGTTCAAGGACACTCAGGCTGTCCTAGGCCCAAAAGGTGTAAACTAGGGCCATGAGAGAGGTGGAGAAATCGAAGAGAGCTAAAGTTTTAATTGGTGAATTTATGCTGATATGCAAATGGACCAAACCTATATCAGTGTCAAGAACTCGTGACCTGCTGTCCATCTTGGGGTCCATTTTATGGACGCAGCCTCTGGCTCCCCAGGGTGTGCCTTGAAGGCCTTCAAATAAATACCTGCCTTTATTCCCTTACTCCTGTCTAGTCTCTGTTTCTAGGTGGCTGGGAGAAGGCATCACAGAGGGAACTGGCAGAACAGTCCTCCTGACCAGCTGCCACATGGGCTGTATTTGTTTAAGCCATGTGGGCTTGTGGGATGTGCATTTAGACACAGGGTGAGGATAGTTTGAAAACAAAGGTGCTAAAAAAAAACCAAACAAAAACACCACAGATCCAATCCAAACTGTGATAGGAGAGGAAAATTATGGCATGGAAAAAATCCACCCTGCTCTGTGTCTGGTGCACAAGATATACCTGAACTACACCTCCTGGATTAAGCTTTGAGTATCCTTGTAATTCAAAGTGCTTGATCTGGGCCTGCCTCAAATCACAACCAGGACACTCAGGAATTGTGACATTTCCATCAAGCAGCTGCCGCTCAGTGGCTCCTCCAGCACACAGTTGCTCTCTTTTGTCATACAACACCTAAGGCAGCACCGTTTAGCTCAAAAATATGTAAGCAACACTTGGAAGGGCCCAAAATTTAGGACTTTGGGTTACCTAAGGTTACACAAATTTCCTTCTGCATAAAAATATGACAATCTTGTTAGAATGGGTCAAAAAAACTGGTTCATAGTGAAGACAAAGAGTTGAAATGTGATTGAAAGGCAAACACTGTCAAAGTATCACACACAAAGAAGTCCTGCCTGAAAAGTTGTTAAAATCTGTATTCAGGAAGGCATTGAGGACCAGCAACCCCCTGAGTTTGGCCTGGTTTACCTCGTGAGGGAAGAAGAGGGGTTCAGATAATGCCCAGGAACTGTGCTAAGGCTGCTCAGATGGGCTGAGGGCATGGGAGGGAGGAAACAATAGCTCAGGTTGTCACTTGCTACATGAGGTGCCAGTCACAGTAAATAACAGAATCTCTTCTCTCTTCCACAGAAAGAACTCAACATACAAAATACCATTTCAAGAATTCGGTCAGACCCGTGTCACAGGTTTCCTGGGATCCCAATTTCCATAGCAGCCAATAGCTGCTGTGTGTGGAAGTGTACAGGACAAGCACAAAGCAATAGTGGACCTGGAAACCCTCCCAGACTCCAGTGGTTTGTGGTTCAGCAGCTTCCCTGGACTGTGCTCAGCAGCACAGAGCTGCCCATCCTCCCACCCAAGCACCTGCTCCCAGTTCCCTGCAGAGACAAGAACATTCTTCTGCACTGGTTACACTTCATTCACTCCTCGACAGCACTTTCAATCAAAGCAACTAAAAGTCTTGTGGAATTTTTAATGAAAAATAAATGTTTGCAGCCTGAGATAGCAGGTGAGAAGCACCAGCCTGCCAGGTGCCCGACTCCATCCTCTAAAGAGGTGGCAACGATGCAGCATTCCCTCCTCAGTCCCACCTTAGCATTGCAGAGACTCCCTGGAGGAGGAGGGAGAGCAAATGGCTCTTGCTGGAGAGACAGATGGGAAAACAGAACCCAGAGAGGAAAGGAAACAGCTTAAAGACTTTTCATCTGACGATTTTTTGGGCAGAGATTCAGGATACTAAATTTGGGCTATGGATTAGGGATGTTGCTACACATCTTTTATAAAAGGAAAAAAAACCAAACCCTGAGGCAGAAGCCAGAAGTCTGATCACTCCAAAATTCCAATGACTCAGACACTGGTTGGGATGACACTAAGGCACAGCAAGGCAGGGGTGAACATGTGTTGGGAGAGGAGGAACTCCCTGGTGTGACTTGCTGAGCAGCCAACACTATCGAGCACTGTGGTGTTCCTAACCTTCACAATTCACAATCATGCTGGCCAGAATTACATCCATCAGATGTTTAGGAGCATTCTGATCTTATCAGCAGATCTGAGGAGCTCTTGAGGAGACCATAAGGACTCGAGAAAGGAATGTACAGATTTTTCTCCCTTTGAGCAGTAGATTGAAAATGCCCTGGAGAACATCACTGAGGACTCTACAGCATGTCTTGGAAATTAATCACCAAAAAAAAGTGGGAAATACTTGAGGAACAGCTAGAGCAACTAAAACTGAAAGCCGGGCAGGTTTAGGAGTCGAAATGAAGGCAGAACTCCACCAGACTAAATGGATGCAGAGCAGTAGCACATGTTTATACAGATCACACTCATCCACCTTACTGAAGGCATCCACATCCAGGCCTATCATAGGAGCAAACGGGAGTTCTGAGGGAAGGGAGGCAATAGCCCAGAACAAAAGCTACAGCCCTGAGCACTCACAGCTCGTACTGCAGGTGCTGCAGCAGCAGAGCCTGTGCAGGGTCCGTTTGGCTGGACTCAGTGATCTCTCAGGTCTTTTCCAACCTTAACTTTTCTACAAGGGAAGCCAGTCAACAACAGAGGCAGAGGTCAGCTGCAGGGCCAGGCAGAAGTTTGGTGCCTGGGAAATAAAGCCAAGGAAATGAAGAATCCGTGCTTATGTGGTTTGCTTGGGAGTGTGCACAAAGAGCATTGACCAGGAGAAGAATCACCAATAAGTGAAACACAGCCAAGGCACCTCCAGCTCTGGTGAACCGAGGGGAGAGCCCAGTCCCACAGGGTGAGAAATGGCTCAGTTTCTACTGACATCTACTGACTGCTCAGCTGAAGATTCCCACAGGCTCTGGATCACACCCCACACAAAGCAAATCACTTGACGCCTTCAAGGAAGGATGCTCCATACAGAAATCCAGCAGTACAGGGAGAATCAGGTGCCTCACCCCCATGAAAACTCTTAAGGACTCTACCTGAAGAGATAAACCAGCCTCTACTCCCACACTGCACTCATCCTTGGCACCAGAGCACACCCTGCAGTAGCAGCTTCAGTGGCAGGAGGGCTCCTGACTTGCTTTGGTTTTGTTGTTCTACTCACAGGCAAAAGGGAAATGGCTTCTTATCAGTGACTCAACACTGTGAACCCCCACTCCACAGCCCCTCACTTCTGGATTCCCAAGCGATTCTCCCTCAGGCACTGGGAAGTGCCAGAGGAGCACTGGTTTGCTCCCATCTGTGATATTCTTGCCTTGCAGGAGTGCAAAGCTGCCTCTGCCAGTCGCTGTGTGCTCACCTGAGCTCTCTGCAGTGCAGTCAGGGAAGGCAGGGCAGCACGTGGCCCCTGGGGCTGGCATTGCACCCTGGCCTCTCCAAATCTTCTAACCTCCAAAAACTTTTATAAATGCTAAAACCAGAGGTGATCTCGTGGACAGAGGAGATCATCTAATTGAGTTTGAGAGCAGCAGGCATGCTTCTGAATAATCAGGGGATGCAATGTGAAAGCAGCCAGAAGACTCTTAGCTAAAATTACAATGTATGGAACTTATTGAGCCAAGTACCTTTTTACTAATAATTTTCCCCTATCTTAATTCAGGCTGATAATTTGCAATTACAGCTGTAAAGGGCTCCAAGTGAAAAGCCCTTTTATCAGATGTTTCTGTTGTTAGTCGACTTTACAAGAGGGAATCAGATCCAGATGAAGGCACAGAAAAGTCAAAATCAATCAGCCTTTGACAAGAACTGTAGCCCTCCAGCAAATCCAAATAAAGCATCTTGATTTAGGAAGACATGAATGCAATTAACTGAGGAATCCACATTAATTTATTTCCCTTTGTAAATATTGTTTATTTCCTTAACAGGTTACAAAAATGGTGACACACTGAAAACTCAACAGCTCTAATCACTGGGCTAACAAGAACTAAGTGATTCCAGGTCCCCCAAAGGGAACTCAGCTACTCTCAGATACCCAAGTACTGATTGTCTCTGTCAGAGAAGGATTGGCTAACATTTGTTAACCCATAAAAACCATGGTCTGAAAGGGGCATTGAAAGTAAAATCCTGGGCCCTCCAAAGTTTACATTTTTCCTATGTGAAGCATGCTGGCTCTTTGATTAGCAGCCAAGAGAATGGACTCAGCTCCAATCCAAGTCTTAAAAAATTGTATGAAACAAAACATTAGTGAAGTGATTTTCCCTTGTTTTAATGTGGTTTTCAACATTAGGTTTATTGTTTTGTGGTTTTCTGCATGGAAAGCATATGCTTGCAATATGTTTACAATATTCTGGGGGTTTAAAGCTACAGCATAGTTATTTAAAGAAAAAAAAAGAGAAAACCCTGCAAACTGAGGGATACTCGAATGAAACAACACCTGATGTTTTCACTTCCTAAACCCCTTTGGAAAAGGTACACTATAGGTAAAACAGATTCCATGTTTCTGGCTAATGAATCAAATTATCTCAGACACACTTTTTGACATCATATTGTAGAAGTGTTCTGGCTCTCTCACAGTTTGCAGTGTTCACTGGTCCACCTGCTAGAAGGTGCCATCCTTTTAGGTCTCAGTTTATTCAACTAAATATCCACCTCATTGCTCTCTAAATACACAGACTGTACAAGTGCTCTTTAGGGCTGAGATGATCCCATGTGTATGGCCAGCAGTAGTGGGGGATGCTCAGCACAACACCAAACCCAGCCCCAGAACCCCACTGCAAAGTGCCAGGGTGGTAACAAAGGGAAAATACCTGACTGAAGCACTTTGGGACACAGATAGAATTAACCACTGGCCTACAAAAGGAGGCAGGATGGGGGGGTAGGAAGGAAGAATAAACCAATAATTCCTAAAATGCTGACTCCAGAGGTGAAGGAGGGAGAACAGCTCCTGGAGGAGCAGGTACCTGATCTTAGCACCACAGTGTGCTGGCAATCCCAGGGAGGTTGGAGACACACAGGAGGAGCAGATAACACTTGTCCATCCGTGGGCTGGTTGGTCTGGGCAGGCTGAGGTGGCTGAGGTGGCCATGCTCAGGGTTATCTGCTAAAGCCAGACACCAAACCCACGGTACAAAGCTGGTGCCTATCTGGGAGATTTGCCTGCAGCAGCCTGCAATCTGCCAGCAGAGGAGTGTAAGTGGGTCTTAAACACAAAACACAGATGGTCACATAACATGGATGTAGCACTTGATCCACCAAACCCGTGCAAAGTGGGGAGTGAGAGTCAACCCTCTCTCCAACGTGAGCATGTGAAGCAGAGCAAGGGTTCCTTGACATCCTGATGTCCCCCAAGCTCTGATCTGAGAGAAGCAGGGAGGAGAAACTGCTGACATGACTCTCTGTGCACAGTCACACACCCTTCCCTCACACCTCCCCCAGATAGCCTGGCTCCAAGGACTAGCGTCAGAAGGGGAAAGAAGCATTTAATTTTATAATTCCTACTTCAATGATTCACGAGGTGCTTTTGCAAATTGCAGGAGAACACCCTATGAATCAGTCAGTGACAGAAATAAATTGCATTAATCCATAGTAGTAATATGCTCAGAGTGCTAGAGTTTCAGTAGGAATGAGCTCATTTGTTAAGCTCCCCACTCCAAGCATACAGGATGGGCTTTGTGCCCTAACATTGTCCCACAAGACAAAGGCCCACTTTCCTGCTGGAAGGGACCCCAACTTGCACACCAGATCTTCGTCTTCCATTTCAGACATCGCTGAGTGGCATCCTGTCCTTCCACTGCCTCCTCTCATTTTCTTTGTTCCAACATCAATCTCTCACCTACTAATTGTAGCCTCCTCACATCACAAACACTGAATTAGTCAGCAGAAATGGGCTGAGATCCAAACTCCATCTCCAAAAGCAGTGGCCACAGCTACATGGGGAACTCAGGCACTTCAGGATGAAAAGAACCAAGCCAGTGCCTCTAAAGGTGAGGGTGAACTCTTCTAATGGCCATGCAAAATTCAAGAGCAAGACCAATGACAATAAACCTCAGAGAAACCTGAAATCTGGGGCTCTGTGCACACAGATTGTTTGAATTGCTCCTCGGGCAGCATCACTTTGCTTCATTCCCCTCATCCCACGAGCTGAGCCCAAAGAGCACTGCAAGGTAAGAACTGCACACACAGCCATGCCACGGACACCAGGTATGGGAGGCTGGTCCATCACCTTTGTTTCAAACACCTCCCATCAACTCCAAGTGATTAAAAAAAATAATCTATCCAGTCCACCAGAAAATTAGAAATTAGGAAATAAAAAAAAACTCACAAACACTTTTACAATGTTAATAAAGGTGCAAGAAATCCTGATGCTGTGCCTTCAGCCTTGCTAGCCCATTTGCATTTAAATAAGATTTTCTGTGGAGCGACTGGTACCTGTAAGGAACAGCTCTGGGAACCTTGAATGCAAGTGCTGCTTCCAAATCCTCTGAAGCATGACTTGACACAGAACAACTTGCACCTTTATTTCCAACAGCAGCTTCATTTTAGAGAGCTGCTGGAAAATTCGTGATCAGGTCTATGAAAAATTACAGTAACTATTATGAACACATTCCCAAATCAAACGATGGTCTCGGGCCAGTTTCACAGTCCTCTCCTCTGCCCTGACTGCACATCAGGAATGGGGCAGCCACTCTGTCTTTCTGCTGCATTTTCTCTATCTGCTGCAGCTGGATAAGCACAGGCTGACCTGAATTTTCCCTCTTCCAGTTTGAATTTTCCCCCTTCCAGTCTGTTGTGGGGATTGTCACGGCCTAATTACATGTAAAAAAACCCAGATTCACCCTTTCAGGTATCTAATTTCTCAGGCTCTGAGTATTCTGTAGTTCCTGCTGCAATAAAACCTGGTTTCAGAGAAGCAGACAACCAAAGGCAGGGAAGAATACAAACAATGGAGTGGCCATACAATGCTCTTTTGTGAGGACTAACTTGCAATTTAAAGAAAATAGCACTGTTTTATGAACTGTTTGGGACAGTGTACCATAAACTGGGATTGGTTCCCCTTTTCCCTGGTGTTTCCACAGCATCAGGTCTGTATTAGAGCAGGGAGCAGGGGGCCAGGTGGGATGTGCAGCCTTTGCATCCTGCACACCACGGCTGGGCTCAAAAACTGCCTCCAAGCAGAGAGAACATCAGTCTGACAACTGAAATCAACACTTCAAGCAATAATTTGGATCCACTCGCGTTATTAAAATGGAGAATTTGAGAAACATTCCTCATATACGTTTTTCAGGCTGTATGGTTTCAGAACCTGCTTCCCTTGTGTGTTCTGGGTGACAGCTCCCAGCCTCTCTCACTGAGCTGGTCCTTGAAAAAGTGGGAAAATGTGGGAAAAAGTGGGAGTGCTGGGGATGTGAAGTATACCACATTCTGTATTACACACACACATCTTGATGGAGGAAAAACATTTCTCTTGGTAGAACATTTTTCAGAGAAAAAAAAGTTCTATGAAGTCCAAGTCTGAGAGAAATGTTGCGTGATGTTTTTTTGAGAACACAGGCCCTAAATTTGGGGTGAAATCTGACCTTAGAATCTTCCTTTATGTCTGCATTTTCTTTTGACTGGGTGGACTATTTTCCCCCTTTTGCTGGGCAAGGGTTTTTTAGTTAGATTTTCAAATGTTGCTCAGCTTTTGACATTAAAGTGCCAAAGCAGAACCCAGCAGTTCTTCAGTAAAGCAGTTCTACATACAGAGACCAGTCTATAAACTTAGAACAACTTCTGAAATGTGTTAAAGTTACAATCCAGATAAAAGCTAGAAGTCTGATCCTTAGACCACTAGAGGTCCACAGAGCTGTTTCTGCTAAAGCAGCAAAAAATGCACAACAGTTTTCATTCCTCTGACCTTGAAAGTTTCAAGCGTCTCGTTTTAAGGGCAGACCTTCTCTCCACACATTTGGTTAGTGGGATTATTGCAGGTCAAGGTTGAAAAAGCCTCTTCCTTTCTTGGGTGTATCACTGGTATAAACTCAACCATGAACAAGTTTGCAGCTGACACCTATGGCAATATAACTGAGGAGGATAAAGCCAACTGGAAGTTAACCTGCAGATATTACAAAAGGCAACTGAGCCAGATTTCCTTGGTCATTTCTTCTCATATGAAGACAAGTTTAGCACTATTTGGTACCAAAATACTCAAGTCTCCAAGATGAAAGGGGATGCTAACATCCATAAAGCATCTAACCCAAAAAAGCAAAAATAACAGCCCCAAGGCAAGATGGGATGGAAGCAATCAAGGACCCGCAGCCACTCCACTGAAGAGATTTTGTTGTTGTTTTGGCTCCCTTAAAAAGTCCACTGTTATTTTAACCAAGCCCTACAGTTTAGCATGAAAGAGATAAGGAGATAAGCAGGTGGGGAGGGGGAGAAGGGCTATCCCCAAAAGGATAGTGCAAGGCAAAGCCATGCTCCAAAAAGAAACTCGAGACCACACTGGGCATTTAAATGTTGTCAAAAATTTTCCCCAAACAGACCCTTTTACTATTATTACAGGCACTGCTGAAGAAGATCTCAGGACTCAAACCCACAGGACTCATGCCACGGGGCTGTTCTCACATTTCTGTTTTGCAGGGTATTTGCAGGAGAGGATTCTCCTGTTTTCAGACCCTCCCCCTTCTCTGTCCTTCCCACCTGGAGCATCCCCACGCTGCTCAGGCTGGCCCAGCGGGTTGCTTTGGATGGGATTTCACAGTGCCACAAATCAATATCTTGACTCCAGGTGCAGAACAAACAGCAGGAGCAGATAAACTGCTACAGAACAAAGATCTTCTTGTCAAGCAGGCAGCAGCGGAGAAAGCAGAAAGAGAAATGAGAACCTGCCCGCAGGAAGAATGTTCCCATCTCTATTAAATGAACAAGGACATGCACGACAGTCCATCCATCATCTGTAATGCTGCTATAGCTAACACAAACTAGAGTTAATATGTGAACCCAGGCACAGCTCGTAAAATGGAGCAAGGAAGATTAAATAGGTTTAATTTGTATGGGATTGGGCAAGAGTGAAGGAGACACAGGCACACACATACACAGGTATCTTCTGCTGCTGTTCTGCCACAGACCCCTCAGAGTAATTCATTCTTTCTTACTGAAACATTATCACCCACTTTTTCTTATCCTGCCTACATAATATCTACCTTTAGAGTCAAAAATACTCAGAAAATCTCCATTAGCAAGGACCAACTTTCACACTCACAAAGCATCTCCCAGGTATCAGAAGAGTTAATTCACCTTCAGTAAGAAACCAGGTTATTCTCTGCACCTACACTGGCTATAAAGCCAATACAGGCAATGCATTAATCTTTCATGTCTCCAGCACCTTTGCAGTCACTGTGATAATTAGAGGGAAGATAGTAAAATTTGTCTTCAATCCTAACATTTCCATAGGTGAGCTTTTACTGTTCTGAAATTCCAAAGCTGTAACTCCTGGTGACATGTTCTGCTGGGTTTTAAAAAAATCAGCAATATTTGCTTGACAAAGCAAAGATCACAGGACTGTCCTGGAGCATGAGAACTGAAAAGAAAACAACGTAAATAAAGACAACATCTGATTCCTTGCAGCCTTCCCACACGTAACTTCCCTTGATGGAAGTGAAAAGCAGTGCCTGCTGTAAGATCTGGCTAAAATAGGAATATTTTTCATTGTCCAGCTGAGAAACTCAAATGGCAGCAAACAAAATCAATGGTGAAAACACAATTGTTAAAAACCAAGACTCCACCCTGTGTTACAAAATAACCTTGGCTTATTAAAAGCAGAGACTTCTAATTTCTTGTTTTCAATACAAAGCTTCTGACACCCTCCCTTTTAAGAAGGAAGAAAATGTTCATCTGCTACCTACAGCTTCAGTAATGTCTGCTGGATGAAGCTGCTCCTTCTAAGGTAGAGGTGAACAACAACATCTGAAATGTGGTAATCGGACAATCTGAAAGTTTGGCTTGGAGCATGAAGGATAAATGGCAGGAAACTGGAGGAAGAAGAGTTTTAGCCAAAACTGGATGAGTGAAGACCAAAAATACTACCGTAAATAATTCACAAAGGAACACAGCCAGGGTATAACTATGCAAAAGCTTAGATCTTTTGCAGGATAATAAATTTAATGGAGATGCCTGATAGCATGAGCAGCACAGATCACTAATTGCACGTGTTTGAGAAGAGCCTGAGCACTGAAACATAAGCATGTGGTTGGAAGGGTGGTCTGAGGAGCACAGCAAAGGTCTCCATTTCCATTCCCAACTCTAAGACCAATAAGAAAATCTCTTAATTTATCTGTCTTACCCACAGACAGATGTTATGGGATAGACAGATGTTCCTGACCTGGCTGCCTGGGATCTGAGCAGGCCCAGTATTTGGAGAAGCTTTGAGAGCGATAAAATTCCAGAAATTGTCACCGTAATTTAGTTTTATTTATTCAAAATTAAGATGAAAAAGAAAAAAGCAAAAAGCATGCTGCTTCAAGGATCCAGGCCTCCTGACAAACCTCAAACACAAATCATGCACTAAAACTCGGCCGCTCAGGCAGCTGAACTCCCAGCAATTAAATCAAGCAGCCAGACAACAAAAAAACACCCCAGTGCTCCCCAGAGGCTCTAACTCCTCCCACCCAAAGCCTGAAAGGCTGGATCTGTCCTGCACCACGCCAAGAACAATTAAGATAATGCTATTCCATATCAAGGTATAGGATAAATCCAAATGTCAAGGGCCCATGCCGCCAGCAAACCATTTTAAAAACGAGATGGCCTTCAGTGTATCCACAGTGAATTCACCTGGAAAGCACCAAACTGCATCACTGCAACATCACCCCTGCAGAGCTTTTTCTCCGTGGTGAAGGCTGCAAGAGCACAACACTCAGCTCTTTTCCAAATGTCACTGCCAAAGCCCACAGGCACCTCTCCTGCAGGGCAGCATCCAGCTACGTCAGTGCTGGGATTATCTCTAAAAATGCTGGCACTCACCAAAATGTAAAGCAGGTGTGCAGACCGTGAGGATGCAGACTCCGTGCATGCCCCCACTGCAGTTCTGGCCAAGAATTGACTGAGGGTCTGGATGGGAAATGAGAACAGAGGGTACTCAGAGGTACCTGAGGCCCTGGCACAGGGTGCCCAGAGAAGCTGTGGCTGCCCCATCCCTGGAAGGATGGATGGCCAGGATGGATGGGGCTTGGAGCAGCCTGGGGCAGTGGAAGGTGTCCCTGGCCATGGCAGGGGGTGGAACAAAATGAACTTAAGGCCCCTTCCAACCCAAACCATTCTGGGATTCAATGGTTAACGTAAGGCAGGTGAACCATTCCTTAGCACACTCAGGTTTCCTTGGCCAACAGATTGTCCTTTGTGTCACAACATGCAGAGAGGACACAGAATGGCAGAGCCTGCTAAACTGATGGCCTGACACTCGCCAAGCTGCAGCGAGCAGAGCACACACCCATCCCTACTCCTAATGCAACCCAAAATAAGCATTTCTACATGGGATTTGCACTAGTTAAAGTACTAGACTATCAAAGCAATTTCAAGTTTAATATCTGCATGTGAATATCATCTAAATTTGGGAGGGGACAAGCAGCTCCTTCTCCCTGCTAGAACAATGCTTTTAATGACCATAAGCTGATTTGCCCAAGCAACAAACCTGTACCAATCATTAGATTTCTAAGAGTATTTCCTCTAGAATCTCTAAGTGACATGAACAGTCACACCCCCTCAATCAGTGTGAGCAAGAACAGTTATTTCCAGTGAATGCATAAGAGAAAAATGATTTGTGAACTCTCCAGTGAATTTAACCTGAGTTAGGTGCTGCCCACCTGGTACAACCACTCTCCTGGCACAGACACAATCCCAAATCTGAGACATGGGCATCTAACCCAGATCTCCACTGCTTTAAGATTTCCTTTGCTCGACCCCATGAGCTTTCATGGTGCCTTGCAAGCTTCACCTGCAGTTCTGCTGTAGCAGGAGGTGGGTGGGCCCTGCTGTCCCCTAAATCCCACAGGATATCACTAAAAGCAACCTTTCCCATCATGTCCTGAGGGATAAACGGGAAAACATCGACTCACAGCTCCGAGTAAATAATCCAGATACAACTCTAAGTACAACACAGAAGCACAGTCCAAAAGTATGCAATTAAAGATTTTAAGAATAAATTACAGTAAATAAAGTGGCAAGGCAGGGCACTGATGTGATTCAGGTATTAACGAGTTATGTGCAGAACAAAGGCACAGACTGGGCAGAAGGGGAAGACAGAGCTCATTGAGAAAGGCCCTGATCTCAGTTTATTGGGGTTGCAATGGAAAGTACAATTTTGATTTTAAATTGTTTCAAGAGAAAAAGGATAATTTGAAAAGGAGAAGTCCAAGAAAGCTTGGAGGAAGCGTCCTCATGCTTTTTCCTTCTGTTTTTTTTGCCTTTGTTATACCATATTGGTGCTTTCCAGTATTAAATCTATAGCAGGTCCAATTGTGAGAGGGGATTTTAAGGGAAGAGGAGAAAAAAGAAAAGAGAGAAGAAAGTTATATCTGATCACTCAGCCTGGAAATTATTGCTTCTGCATAGCCTTTTTTCAAACTTAATTATTATAAAAGCTTTGGGGAACATTATTTTCAAAGTGAAATCTTCTCTGTCAAAACTTTCATTAATAAGTTCTATTTCTTAGTAGGGTATCATTTTACACAGAGTGCCCAGAGATCCTGCAATGTGGGACAGATTCTTTTTAGATGAAGTACAGTAATTTGCTTCAGGATTGGGGTAGCTCAACATTTTATTTATGCTTTTGAACCAGAAGGGTTCTCAAACTTCACACACACACATATGATAAATAATTTCTCTTAGGCAAACATACTAACAGCTTTTGTTGGTGCTGTTAATGCAAAAGAGCAGACAGCAGAAATGAAAGTTCACAGAATAACAGGAGGAAAAAGAAAAGCAGAAAAGGGTGGGAGGGAGGGAATAGACAAATATTTACTATATAGTCACACCATTGCTACCCAAAAACTTTTATGGCAGCACACATTCCTGGGAGCATTAATAAATCCTGAAATATCTCCCTTCTTTCCTGCCTGCAAACCAGGCTGTAATGCCATGAAAGGATTCAGGCACCCAAGCAGAGAATGGGAAACACCCCAAGAAGTGCCCCATGCTCTGTATAACACACAGGGACAGTAAGCAGCTCATCTGTCCCAGCCAGATCACCCTTGCAAACAAGACCAGAGAGGGATTTGTGCTTCAAAGACAATTCCAAATTGCCAATATTTGGCTGGTTGTGCAAGAGGAGAAAACGTAATACCACACTGCAGAGTTTCCACGACAAGGATGCACCCACTGGGGTGTCCTCCAGCCTGGGGGCAGCTGATGAGCGGGGCATTCAGCTGATGAGCACCTTCCAGTGTCCCAGCTCACCCTGGTTTGATCCCTTCCCATCCTTCCCAGGCAGCCACGGAGCCCACCAGGACACCTGGAGCTGCTCACCAGCATCACCCCTGCCAGTCTGGCTCGTGCCAGCAGGTTTGACACATCTCTCACAACAACAGCAAAGATCTCACAGAGTCAGTGTTTTCTGACACAAATCAGTTCTGTTGGGAAAAGCCAGACCAGCTCTAGATGCAAAATAAATTACGGAAGGCTTGGAAATATTTCAAGCCCAAGGGTAACTCCATGCTCTCCAGAATGAAGCCCAGTTGCTTTGTGCCAGGACAGCCACAGGTCCAGGGCACATCCATCAGGGGACACAAATGTAACTGACTGAAACAGGAGCACAGCTAAGGTGTGGTTTCGAGCTGGTCTGTGGTCCAGGGTAGTTTCCTCCACACACTGCAGATCCAACAGCACCAGAACAAAGCATATGAAAGGCTGGGGCAGAAAACCTTCAGTTGCAGCAGTGAAGTTGTGGAATAAACATGCTGAAAAGCCAATCAGGAGTATTGGGGTCTAGACCCCTCACAGAGCCTTTGATCAAAACCAATGCTTCTTCAAAGTTTCTTAAAGCTTTTCAGCCACAGCCAGAGTAAGAGAGGTTCTTTATTACCTTAAATATAAAACCATTAGCTGGGCATTCCTCTGAAACTCAATACAGACAGGCTTTATGCACAAATAATAAAGTGATTTCTAGCTATAATACACCTAAATCCAGGAAAAAGACTGGAACTCTTCATGTCCTTGGAGCCTTGTGGAATTATGGATGGCTATTTACCCCAAAGCAAGGAGCACATTTATGCATCTCTGGGCCAGCAAATGAAATATCCACATCCAAAAATGAGTCCATTTTAGCCTGCATTTGAAAGTCTTCCTTATGATTCCACAAGGTTGCCCTAAAGTATATCTCAGAATACAGAGTAGGCAGGTTTGCATTGGATCAGGAAGCTGATCTCTGTCCCAAGGGCACCAATCTGTGCAGTAGTTGCTATGGTACTGCAAGTATTTTTGTTTGTTAAACAGTAGATTAAATAGTCACATAAAATGATTAGACTGGACGTGGGATCATTCCCTGGGAAGGCTTAAGTTACAAACTGGCTTTCTGGGGAAATTATTTAAGCTTTTCACTTAAAAAAAAAAAAGATTTTTTGACTCTTAGGCTGATGTGTTTAAGAGACTCCTTATTCCGATTTAAACTTATTTGTGCAGGCAGGTAATATTTTTAGACACTTTTACACCTATTAAAAATGTTGTTGTAACTGTTGGCTTCATGCAGTGAGTGCTTTAATAGCTCCTGTTTTATCATCACTATCCTGAATGGTCAGGGCTTGGATTACAATTCTTTTGCAAAAGGGATGGATGCCTTGCCTTGGGTCGTAACAGTGCTGCAGAAGTTAAAGATTAAGTGTTAGCCTGAATTACCAGACTGAACAACAGATTTCCCTTAAAAGGCCAAGTGCTCTGTCTCCAAAATCAACTTGTTTGGTTACAAAAGTTACTGGGGGAATATGAGAACTTTTAGTTTTACTTATTTCATTTACCTGCCTTGGCATCTATACCTCATTATACTCCCTTCATTAGGTCCAGGCACTGTGATGAAGGAGATCCAAAAATAAGTATAAATAGTCCATGGCTGATGAATGAGCCTTGCACTAATGGCTCAGATGAGTTAACAGGCTCAGGAGCAGATGGTGCCCGAGCATAAGGCAGCACAAACATCACATGTGACAATGACACAAATGGAGAATCTGTCCTGCTGGCTCATGCTGCCCAAGAATTCCTATTTTTTTCCAAGAGCCTACCCAAGGTGCCAATCTGGGTGGCAGAGCAGTGCCAGATTAAAAATAAGGTGTTGTATCTTATCCAGCTGACCAGTGGAGAGCATCCAACTTCTGAAACCACAACAGCTCCTTTCCTTCTGATGGCTACCACCAGAATGGGACTTTGGAAAACACAGAGTATTAAAAAACAATCCCAGTGCAGTAAAAGCGAATCATACACACAGATACCAACACAGATAATTCTAGCTGCTGAACAAAGATGCCTGATTTCAGAGAACTCTGCTTTTTAAACAAAAATTTCTCTAAAGAAAGGTACAGCTAAGCAAAATCACGTTAACATTAAACAAGTACAGCTGCAGATATCAGATAAGAGCAGTTCTGAGGATAATATTTGGCATATATTACACTTCTTCATCTGTTTTTCCCGTACCCCCATAAATGATGACAGAACTCTTCTCTGCAAGAGTTCCCACAACCAAAGGCATTGATCACTGGAGCTTCCAAAAGAAAGGCACAAGGAGCCAATACTGGCTCCAAAGAAAACAAAATGTGTACCAAACTTGCAAGAAAGAAGTCATAAAATTCCCATCAAAAATGCCAGGAGGACTGAAGCAGATCAACTGCAGACAGACCTGGAAAGTTTAGTGCTGAGTCCCCTTCTCGAGCAGGGGTGTAACAGAGCAGATGCTGAACAGCTAAAATTACAGCACCAAACACTCAGCCCTCAGGCAGGAGGAGACAGGAACAGCCCCTGCCTTTATCACAGCAGCAAATGCAAATAAAAATGCCCATTTAATAGAATCTAAAAGCTTTCAGCCTCATTTCAGAGGGGCCCAGAGCTGCCATTCAAACCCCCAAAGCTGCAGTTTTGCCGGTGTCCTCCTGGGGTTGCTGCTTTGGAGTGATCTCGAATCAGCGTTTCCTGGGGATGAACACCATCCTGCTCAAATCCAGTGCTCCCCGCACAGCCTCCCCCAGAACTGGGCTGTTCCAGATGACCGCACGGGTGTGAAAAACAAACTGGAGAACGGGAACACCCATGTTCAGAGAGGACAAGACTCGCAGGAGCCTGAGAAGAAATGCTCTAAATTAGTTCAAAACAGAGAGTTACACAGCATCTTCACCTCCCATAGAGACAGGGCCATCATGAAAGCCTTGGCACCACATTCAGAAAGTTTGCTTCACAACTGTTTCCTTTGAGGAAACTTAACATTTTTTTAATCCTTACATCAACTATCAGGTATAAGCAATTGGTTGTAACATTGTTATTATATGGATGAAGAACCACACAAAGATGAAAGGCAACATTTTCTGGTGTGGAAAAAGGACTCGGTAACTGAGGACTTCGAGTGTCTTAGGCTGGGATGTCTGAGCAGCAGCAGCAGGGGGTGGTGGTTGTTTGTTTGTTTAAGGCTCTGCCTACCCTGAACCACCAACAGAAGCCAGTGGAAGCTGCTTGGATTTGGAAACTCCCAAACCAGACAGCCCAAACATCATTGACTGCCTCTGAAAAGCTGGCCTGAGCAGTTTGGTCCCCATGGCACGCCGGAGTTGGTTGTGGAGCCACAAAGCACAACTCAGGGCCCTCGTTTCATAGCTCGCCGTGCTGGGCCAGGGTACTTCCAAAAACACATGAGTTAGTTTTTGGATGCCTTCTGAGCAACTCCAAGAGTGAGCAGCAACATTAAGCTCGATTTCAAGCTGGACCCTTTCCCTCCTCTTCCATTTTTCTTTTTGAAAAGAGGAATTCCTCCATTTAGTTTTAATCCTATTTCTCTCTCTCGAAGCTGCCAAAAAATCAAGCCCAGTTCACATCAGACAGCAGCTCATTTCCTTGGGGGGAACCAGCAGCCCCACAGAAACACACAGTGCCCCGGGCCCCCTGCAGCCTCTGGCAGCCTGTGGGGCCATGCCAGCAGGATGTGGGGATGCCAGGATGTCCCCCTTGCCCGAGCGAGGGCTGGAGGCACAGGCAGGCCCCTGGATATCCACCAGGCCTCCATATCCATCAGAGCTCGCCCGGAGGCGGCTGCAGCCCCAGAGCCAGCACACTGAGCAGCCCAGCAGAGGTTTTATTTACAACCTGCTGACAACGGAGTGGAAATTGATAGAAGCTGCAGGCAGCAAGTGACTCCCTGTCTGTCAGCACCAAATGGCAGCTCCTGCCATTACTCCCTGGACAGGAGCTCTTTAACTCTTTCTGGCTCGGCCCAGGATTCACAGGGGTGCTGCAGGTCTCCACCACGTTTCTATTTATGCCATCTTTATTGAAATGCTCTTCCACTGCCTTTGGCTGAGCTGCTTCCAGTTCCAAGCAGTGAGAGTGGCCCAGGACCTCCCAGAGTTACACGTTTACTGTACACCAGTGTTGCTGGACAGATACTGCTCCTTCAGCCTCATGCAGCGCCAGGTGTCAACACAGAGCGTGTTTGAACAACTTGTCCTCTTCTTAATTCTCAATCTCTCTGAAGCTGAAGTCAGAGCAAGCCCTTATCAAGGTCGTTAAGATATTCAGGAAGCTCAGAACCTTTTCACAACCCACAAAAGCTCTTTGGGAGCCCCAGCTCACCCCTGGGATGCACCACTTTGGAGCAGGCATAACTTCCCAAACCAAGTCACATACTCCAGCCTCCCAAACTAAACCCAAAGTGACTTTAAACACAAGATAGGACCCACATATGTTAAACTGGAATCATTCTAAAAAAAATAGTTTTCTGTAAGCCTTTGCCTTCCACAGCTACCTGCTGTGAGATAAGCAGGTGCAGCCACAAGGTGCAGCTCACATCATCCCAGTGAGGAGACAGATGATGATAAAGGAAAATGAGAGAAACTCCAGATTCTTCAGCTGGCATCCACCTCTGCTCACTGAAAGGGCAAACACTGAAGGCCACCACAAATGCCTTAAACCTTTCTGTGGAAGGATCTGTGGAAATTTCCCTCTCAAACAGAAGTGATCCTGTTCACTCAGACTTCTATTGGCATAAACAAAATCACATGGTCCCCATTTAAAAACACCAAAAGTGCTCTATGATTATGGTGGGTCCAACACTATGTGAGAAATGCAAAACGTCCCTTGTAAAAATAACTCCTGCTGTGTCACCAGAGCTTTCCAGATCACAGAACAGTTGGTCAGATCTGATCAAAGATGCGAGAAGATTTTCTGTGAGCCTGGCTTGTAATTAAGATACCAATCAGAGCAGACAGACAAACTTACTCTGGATTTCTGGATCTTGTGCTAAATCTGTGGCAACCCGTGACATGCTCACACTGAACAGAGGGCACACAATCCCAGACTGAGAGCAGCACATCAACCCAGCTGAACCAGGAGAGATTAAAACTCTGTGTACCACTGGAAAAAGAACCCAATACAACCAAACAGTTAAAAACATTTACGGAGCAAACATAAACTTTCCATCAAGCAGCTGGTTCTTGCTTGGGGAAAATATATACGTTGCTAATAGGAATTATATCCTGTTTCCTTTCTACTGCTTTAAACATACAAACAAATTATATTTCAGACTAATGACATATTATTCATGGATCTTTTACTTCACTGGAATTTATAGTTCAATTCCAAACCCGTAATTTTAAATGTTGGCTGTTTTTCTAAGTAATTCACCAGAAGGAGGTCCCAGGTCCCCTTCCTTCTCCTGCTGGCAAGGAAAAATACCCCCTGCCAACTTGCACATACATTGGTGTATATCACAAGCGACGCCACTTAAATGCTCAGACAGGGCTTTTCACATCAGAGCTGAAGTGAAAAAAAAATACAGACACACACACACATTATTACATAGAGCCTTTCTTCTCTGAGGGTCACCCAGCTGGTGTTAAACTGGTGGCAGCAGAGCTCTGAGACCCAGAGAAATAAATGCAGCATTTAGGAACAAGGCAGGATACTACTAAAAATGCAGTGTTGGAAGAGAAGGAAAACTGCTACCAATCTTTCTGCACAAACCCATTGCTGAGTAGGGCCAGGGCTGAGGGAGCACCTTTAAAGACAGTCAGGGGAGCTCTCACCAAGGCAGATGCCCTGAGCAGGGACCTGCTCCCCACCAGCCCAGCTCCCCTGGTCACCCCCGTGTCACAGGCAGGGCCTGGGGCACGGCAGGGATGGAGCAGAGCACTGACACGTGTGACTGAGGGCTCCCTGCCAAATCACAGGGATTCTGGCTGGGAAAACTGCAGGCTGGCTCCCTCTAACCATGCAAAAAGGTCTATAGGAGCAGGCTGGCACCTCAGTTCTGGACCACGTGTTCCAGTCACATACCTGTAGGTCACATACCAGAAGGCTAAATGTTACATTTCGGCTGGGTAAGTCCCCCACATCACACACAGCTCTGGAGGAGATCTGTACCCAAAGCACAAGGATTAGCACATCCCCACAGGGACCACAAACTGAGCTGTGCCCAGCACAGGGCAGGGAACGTTCCCTGTTGGGGTTGGAGGAGAGGCGGCTGTCAGGCACAGCTGTCCTGCAGGAAAGGCACAGAGCAAGCCACGAACCATGTCAGCTGCACCTGCAGGGCTTTCCAGTTGAAATAAGGGACAGTGGAGAAGAGAGCGATGTTTTGGGAGCCCAGCAGGACCCAGGGACCCCACACCCCGAAGAACGGTCCCTGCAGAGCTCACAGTGCTTCCTGACCCCAGCCCTGTTTCACAGACCAGTTCCTCCCCCTGAGCAGGTCATGGCAGCAGACACATGAAGATAGGACTGGATCTAAGTTGTTTCTTTATCAGAAGCTACACTGAAATCCAGGGGAGTTATTTTGCTCTCACCCCCTTGAAGTCTCAGGGGCTGCTTTGTTGCTCTGCATCATGTCAAATTATTTTATAGCAAGAAAGGGTGGAAATAAAGACCATCAAACTAGCCCTGCCTTTCCTCCCCCATGTTCCATTCTCCTCCCCCATGTTCCATTTTCCTCCCCCATGTTCCACTCAAGAAAATCCCTCAATCCCCACAAAACAAGCCGAAGCTTATGCCAAACCTAACAGAGCTCATACAGACATTGTTATCTTTTGAAATGACACCTTCAATTTAATTATCTCCAAGATTAAATCATCTCCAAACTATTAGGCAAAATAACTCAGTGGTGCCAAAACACTGCATCACACCACGATTCCTCCTTTTTTTCTAACCCCCTTTAAGCCCCCTCTCTCACTAGATGCACAGAATGGCAGAAGCACACCATGTGCACTTGTGCCTGGCCCCTGCAAAGGCCATCCTGCCTGCACGGCTCGCCAAGTTTCCCATCTGCTTTAATCCCAACCTCAGCTCCGTTGGGGTAAATTCAGAGCAGTTCCAGGGGCTTCAGGGGCAGGAAGGAATCAAATTTAACCTGCTGGACCATGCATTGTGCAAGTAAAAGGGTACCTGAAAGTGCACCAGCTTCATCTGAGAAAGTGCATGAGGAAAATAAACCACCTCCAAGTATTTTAAGAGTCTTCAGTGTTGACTGCTTTGCCTACAGTTCCCACAGAGCCATCCCACTCCCTCATTGCACCCTGCATTTGCCTGAACAGCTCTGTATTAAGCTGTGCTTAACTGGGCATAGGCTTCTTAACCATTCCCCCAGTGGTGTGGGGAGTCCTGTCCCAGCACATGGCACTGACCAGCCCGGGATCACCATGGGAACAGCACATTCCTAGCGCTCCCTGAACTGCAGACACCGTCTCAACAGCCCAAAGAGAAGCAGTTCCTTCCCTTTCCCACAGGAATGGATATCTGCCTCAGCAGGGACAGGGCTGAGTGAGCAGCATCACCATCCCACTGCAAAAGATAAAGATGATTCCTTGGTCTCACTGCTCAGCTTCAAGTCAGGGGAAGTATTTGCCAAGAAGGAATGATTATTCCAGCCAAGCTTGTTAGAACTGCAGTGTCCTTTACCATATGAAGGCATGTGGAGCAACATAATGAAGTCTGAAAGAGCAAGGAAATAATTGCAACCTTCTGGCTGCACGGCCCAGACAGGAGCACACACGGCCTAGGAAGTGGCTCCCTTGGCCATCGTAAGGCACTAAAACAAAATGTGTCTCTAAAGGTGAATCCAGAGCAGCTGATGGACCAAGGACTGGATGAGAACCACAAGCCAGTTTTACCTGGACCCCAGGAAAGCCAGTTTGCTCAGAGGTCAAATGTTTGGGGCACCACATCCCCCAACAGGCCGTGGTGGGGGCCAGGCAGGTGCAGGGCAGGGGGTTTCACCAGTGCTACACAAAGTGGGCTTGGTCTAGGAGAAAAAGGACAGAGGCATAATTTTACATGATCAAGGCAGCTTCCATCACTCGTTACAGAATTTGTCATTTCTCTTCCAGGGAGAGATAAATGCAAACTGGATTGAGGCACAGAGCTGAGAAGCACCAACATCTTCTACAGAGCACTGTTTGTTAATCACAGGAAAGCTACTGGAGGTTTCCTTTAGTGTCCCAACCTGCACAGCATCTAAATGTGCTCTTGATTCCTGCTCTGTGTACAGGCACATACCATTCCTCCTGAGGAGCTCTTAAATTTTATGGTGGTAGGACAAAGTGCCATCTAGGCCCTCAACAGCAACTACCTGCCTCAGGTACCAACGAGATAAATGCCAATAAGAAGTGCCAGGAAGAACAAGTTTTTGAAAAGGGCTGGCATCAAGGAAAGCATAAAGGACCATACATCAGGCAGCTAACACAAAAACTTACTCTTCCTTAAGGTTCTTCTCAAGCACCACAGTTTACTTGCTGAGCTGTGCTCTGGGAGGTTTATCTGCTCTGATGCAACCAGAAGAGATCTCAATAGCAGTAAAAAGTTATGAACATCTGAACCACACAGAAATTTCAGCTGTGTTCCTGTCCTGTGACACTAAGATCTCAAGACCATTCATGTGCAAACACACAATTTCACATTTGCCTTAATTTTGTTATCTTTTAACTAAAGCAGACAGTGCAGACAGGAAGATCTTTCAGTTTGAGACTCTATTCTGTGTTTACAGCACAATACAGACCTACAGCTGTTATTCACAACATAAATAACTCCACCTTCTCCACTCCTTCTCATCCTCCAGTATTCTTATGCCTTGGCAGGAGAATTAATCACTTGAGTGGTGTCTGTGCTGTTTGTTATTTCATATTCTGTCCTATCTCCCGTTGCACAGGAATGGTGCTGAGCTGTGTGGAGAGGAATAAAGAGTTTCTTATTTCTACAACAGTTTGCCTTTTAAAAAATTTGAACATTTGGTTCTCTGGAGACCTGGAAACGAGACCCTGGCACAGGAGACCTGTGTGCTAATGTCATGACACCGTATTGGATTTAGCTGAACTACAGGCCTGTGAATGACAGTGCCTGCAAGTGAGAGGCAGCTGATGCAGGGCAGAGAGGGAGGAAAGGAGAAAAACATGATGTCAAGCCTGAGAACTCACCCGTCTGAGTTATCAGGCTGCTCCGAGTCAGCAATTTATTTTATTAACATTATTCCCTCTGGTCTTACGTCTCGGTTACCCCAGCAACCCTTCCCAAACTCCCTGCACAATTCCTGTGCTTAAAAGCAGCACATGCTAAAGAAAAAGGTCTGACAGAGCAAGAGCTCAGGGCTGCAGTTAACAGGGCCATTATTCCCTTACAGACCTCCAGCCTCAGGACTGAGGCACCAGAAGCCAGACACACACAGACAGGATGGGGTCCACAGCAGGGAAACAGGGACAGGGCAAGACAAATTGTCTCCTGTGAGATCCTCTGATGAAAGAAGTGTAACAACAAAACAAACCAACGAACAAACCAAACCAAACCAAACAAAACACAAAACAAAACAAAAGGAATGCATTTTATCTTGCCAAAATATTTAATCTTTCAAAACCTTTCCACAGGTTGACAACAACTGTTGGTCTGACCTAAAACTCAAAGGTTCTGCTCATGGTGATTCTTCCTCCGTGCAGAAGCTGATTTGAAATCCTGTGCTGTCCCTTTAGACCAGTCTCTTGTTCCAGTGTCCAACTCCACCACAAAGTGAACATCTGGCACAGGCCAAAGCTGACACTGGGATATTGCAGTGGGGAGGGGATGCAGGACTGGAATTCCATTGTTCTGGGTGGGATTTTAATTCATGACAAAGACAAGCAAAAGGAACAGACTCCTGCAGAAGCTATCAGGCAAGTGGCCACTGCCAATTCCTCCCCAGATGATCATTCCACAAGCAAATTACCACCAAACTCCCCAACTTTCAGCAGGACTTGTGTCCCTGCTTCCCTCATCACCTGTGAATGTCATCTACTTCTCAAACCCCATTAACATCACCAAACAGGGAAAAAGACAATGAGGTGGTTTTCATTCTTTCACCTGTGGTTGGCACAGAGTTTTGATATAATCAGATAAGCAGCAGCTCTCAATTTTCACGAAAAAGGAGATGTGTATCTGTCACAGCTACCCCTTAACTGGTTCCTTTTCAAAGTGGAATCCCACTGAAACTATCAGGGTCTTACACAAGCAGTCATGGACAGGTTCTTAAGCTGGACTAGCACCTCCCTTTCCAACTTTCTAAACAAATCAAGGGTGTAAGAGTTATAGTCTCCCATGCCAGCATCCAGAGTTCCTCGTGGTCCTTCAGCTCTCCTTGGACTAAGAATAAATTGCTTTCCTTCCTGCTAGTTTTCCAGCTCTTTCTACCCATCAATTGTGCAAAGACCTGTGAGCAGAGCACAAAACACTGAAGGTTTTCAGAAAAGTTCAGGATACATTGTGTGGTGTCCAGTTCCAAAATGGCATAAATTATATCCTGGAACACATTATGTCCTGCTATGTTAGACAAGAGGAAATGTGGTATACAATGAAATAAAAGACATCCTGGAACCCATTACGTACTCAAAAGACAAAAGAAAGGACATTATAGGATCTATGTGGCTAATAAATGATGTGTTGGCATCTCTTTTCTACCAAGATGTGGATTAACAACAGATGTATTACACTAATGTCTATTTGTACACTAATCTAAAACAACTGCATTGCTGTTGCAGACAGGAATTTGATAAATGCAGCCCCCATTCCAGCTCCGTGAGTGCTGCTGAGCTTTAGGAAAGGTGGGGAGGGAGGTGAGCCACTCCCAGAGTTTTGCTTTGCAGAGTTCAGGCACTTGCTCTCACCTCCTTTTCTCGCCGGGTTGTTCCCTGATGATTTCTTGCCTGCACAGCTGGGATCCCATGGATGCAGGGAAGAAAATGGGCTGCCTTGCACATCCCAGACAGCTCAGCTCAGTTGCAGGACACTTGCGAAGTAGGGGCTAACTCAGCATGTTGAAGCAGTCAGTGCTTGGGAACTCCAGAGGCTAAAGAGTTAAATCCTGGAGCCTGGCAGTTTCCAAAGTATCACTTTCCTTCTCACAAGCCAACAGCCCTCCTGCATTTACATCCAGCCCTCCAGGGAAGGCAGCTGCAGAAAGCAGGCACAGGAGATTCCTTCCTCAGGTAGCTGAGGAACAGGAGAGAAGGTCCTGCTGGATTCACCCTCTTCAACAAGGAGCAGCTGCAGAGGAGTTACAGACAGAGCCTCCAGACCCCTGTGCAGTCCCAGTGTGAGTGCTCTGACAGTTCACTCTCCTCCCTCAACCTGAGGAGCCAAGCACAGGAGAGCAGCTTTGCCATTTTGAAAACCCACGGGAAGGTGGAGACAAGGTGGAGACAAGGTGGAGACAAGGTGGAGACAAGGTGGAGACAATCCTTTACCAACCTGCTTGACACAAGAGTGAAATTCAGTTCAGTACCAGCTGCAGAGAGGCTTCCGCAGGCATTGCTGCTCTCCTGTGGCACACACAGAACAAAAGTCTGTCCACAACATCCCAGGTTTGGGGAGTCTCAGGCCAGGGAGATGAGGAAACAACTGCCTCCTGTTCCTCTTCCCACATCCTAAGCTTTCCCAGGGACTGATGTGATTATTCCCCATTAACAGCGCAGAAGAAGGGGCCTTGTACATGTAGAGTACAAGCAGAGGAGTTTGGAATGCCTGACCCTGTGGGCCCAGCAGAAGTTGTGGAGGATGGCACTGGTGGGAGTTGCTGTGAGCCACCAAGGACTGGGCACAGAAGAGCAGCTGAGGCTGGGAATGGGGAGCCCACCTCAGTGCAGCACCCCAAAACTGCTCTCGGCCTGTTCCTGACCCCAGCTGTGCCTTAACCACTGAAAGAGAACAAGAACAATGGGTCTTGGGGGGAAACAAAAGAAACAGAAGCCTGGGAGGAGGAGGGAAAGGAATGTGAAGCTGGCTAGATGAGAAAGCCTAGGTGAATATATCTGATCCTTCCTCCCCAGCCAGCAGAGGCTTGCTCTGTGAAAAAGATTTTCTCTGAAATAATTTGCATTTGCTTCCAAACTTAGAGCAGATCTGTCACCAGTCACTCAAAGCTCCACTTCAGGAACTAGCTGAGATCATAAAAAAATGTGATAGGGTCTGTCCTCACAATGTGCACAGCCTGGCTTGCTGGTGTGGCCAAGAGCTGTACTTGGAAAATGGTGGGGTAGGCTGAGAGTCCTGCAATTACATGTCACAAAATGCCAGAGTGGGTTGTCACCAAACACACAAACACGGAACATGGAAATCTGTGAGCAAAGATGCTCCTTTTCAGCACATCCACGGAGGCCACACATGTTTTTTCTATGTATATTGAGAACTTATATCAAGGGAAATTGTTGTTTTGTGTTAAACAACTCAAGATCTATTCAGAATCAGCACCACAGCAGCTTTCACACTACACTCCATCCACTGCTTCACTTCCAACAGGCATGTTCAGTTCCCAACACAGCATTCACCCAACTACAATCTGTGAAAAGCAAGTCCCACTGGTAACCAAACTTTAACTTCCTAGAAGTTAAAATTTCTATTAGAATTTAAAATTTCTATTAAAATTAAACAAAATCTCTCCCTGCAGAGTTCCTAGTGGTGATACGTAGAGAGATGTTGTTAAGAACTTTAAGAAGCTCTGCTTCATATGGTGAGCTTATCTATACACACACACTTGGTAGAGGCCGTCCCTGAGTAGAAAGCTGCAGGAAAAAGGGTGTGTCCTTCCCAGAGATCCTATCTCTTCCCTTTCCCATAAAAATCCTATAAAATCTGAAGCAAAAGGGAATCTCATATCCAGGCCATGGTCTCTGCCTAAGCAGCTCTGGTTCACATTTTCATTTCTTGCATTTCTCCTCCTTTCCCTTCTCTGGATGTATGTCAATGCCCTTAAGGTGCTGAAAAAGCTAAGTTACTCCACATGGAGTAGAAGTGGGAAAATTCTCCAACCTCCACATACTTCAATATCCCAGCACAGCCTGAAGTTTTGCTTCCTGCAACACTTCAACACTTTGGAGAAAGTTAATTTTTCCTGGGACAATAGGATTTGCAAACTTCCATATGGCATTTGTTTGAAAGATGGTTCACATTGACCCTGGCAAAATTACTTGGTGATCATTCCACAGGAGAAACACCCACAGTGGTCCATTGGAGAATTCCCCTTGTTGGCACAAAGTCAGGACATGGCCAAGCCTCCTTACTCCTGAGGCAGTGCAGTGACCAGGGGCTCAAAGCCAGCCCCCACTTCCCCCCCTCCAGGCAAGATGGCCCATTAGTGACAATTTCCATGCTAATTAGGGCTTCTGTTTTGTGGGCATTTGAAGTAAAGGCTCCAGGAACAGCAGAAGCTGGCACTCACAACACTCAGCAGCAGGACCAGAGTCCTTTATCCAGAGAAACTTCCTCCATTGCAGAGCATTTCCTAAACACCATGAAACAGAACAGGGTGCCAAGACAACTCTTCCATGAAACTCTGTAACTTTCAGCTCCCATCGACCATTGGCAGTCACTGCCTGTCCCCCTGTGCCCAGGCAGGGGACAGGTGCCACCTGAGCCTGTAGCATCCTGTCCTTGGACTTGGCCAGGAAAGGGACACCTCAGTATTCCAGGAAGGAAAGCCAGCTCCACCTGGGCAAACAAGAGCCTTGGAAAGACAGGATGAAAGGGGAGGTGAGGGAGAGGTAAAGATGGAAGAATAGTGAAGGACAACACATGGAGGAACCTACAGCATCCTGCCCCAGGCTACGAAATTCCTGGCTGTAGCCCTTGTCCCTGAGCACCAAACACTTCGGATGAGTTAAGACCCTGGCCTGGGTGCTGCTCTGGAGCTGGATCTCTGCTGCTTTCCATCTGTTTGTACTTGAGAAGATCAAGAGTCTCATGAAAGAAAAAGAACCTCTTAAAAGCCATGAATAGGGAAAACTGGGACAACTGCAAGTGGATATCCTAGAAGCAGAAGTGAGGACAAACTTTGGCTGACAGCACTTAGAGCTGTAATAACACTCTCCTCCTATGTTTAATAGCCATTAAAGAAAAAAAAAGACATCCATGTACAAAAACAATCACTCAATCAAAAGCTGAAAAGGGGCCCTAAGGCCACCTCAGCCTGCGCAAGGCATTGGAAGAGTGCAGTGGGAGTTTTAATTTCTTCAGTGCTCTTAAAACAACAAAGTATTCCAGTGGCAGCATCTACTCCGTGGCCTTGCTTCAACAATCACTTTGTTTGTTGATCTCTGAAGATGTTATGGCAATCTGTGGTGCCTTCATAAGTACCACAAGGTTTGTGCCCCCTGCACAGAGCAGTAATCCCTCAGAGGACACTGGGCACCTGGCAGGACACACAATGCTCACCTTCCACACACTGCCCTGCAGACAGCAGCAAAGCAGGGGGCAAACAGAAACAACACAGCAAAAAGGTCATTCCTGGCTGACAGGGGACAAAGAGGCCAGGAGAAACAATGGATACAAATGCATCCAAACAAAAACAGGTCTTGCTGTGATCCTGAAAAGCAGGACAGCAGAAAGGACCTGAGGACTTCTTTCGTACAAAATACTTGGTCAGGACAGGAAGGCCACAGTTCCAGAAGAGATCTGATGTCTATGTGGCACAGGGAAAGTTGACCTGATTGCTGTTCTGCCAAGAAAACAGGTGTTGAGAGTGAACCAATGCTCAGGGCTTCTCTACCTAAGTTCATGGATACCAAGGAAAAAAGTCTTCCACATCGGTTGCCAGTGTGGACACTTCAACTTCATGAGACGGCAGAAATGTGTGTCCCTTTGGAATTGAGAACATTGCTGCATATGCTGAAAACAGAGTGAAACAGTTCTTCAGTGTGTTCCAAAACTGTCCCCATGGCAACAAGAGCAGAGCAACTTCTCTAGAATCAACTGCCATCTCTGCTTGCCGAGCATTAATAGTTGTCTCCAGAGACCTGTAGCATAGACAGCTTCCAGGAAACAAACTGATGTGATTATGGGTTAAAAAAGACCATGAGAGGCCCAGGTATGACAAGAATTAGATCCTTGCCCTCAAGGGGACACACAGATGGTAGGCCAGGTGTCTGGGGAGAGCAAGGTGCTCCTCAGGTAAGAAGAGGTATCGTATTTGGACCTGGAAGCAAAATCCACAACAGGCTCCTACACAGAGAAATTCTAGATGGCCGTTTGCTCTAATGGAGATGACTGAGAAAAAGCTTACTAAGAGAACTTGAGACCAAACACCAGCTAAAACGGAAGAATGTCCTTGCCAAATTCCTTCACTTGAGGACTGTGTAATTAGGCCAGGAAAAGCACAACAGAATACACTGTGGAGAATAGCCCTGCACTGGTTTGCTAACCCAACAGGCCTCCTCCACCTCCAAAGCCTGCATTTCATTGCAGCTACCTGGAGGTATCGATTACACCAGGTAAGCCAACCACTCCGATCTCATGGTGAAACTCAGCCCAGGCCAAGTGTGGGGAGCTGTATTTTGACACAAGTCAGAGTATCAGGGCCTGTCGGCAGGGGAGCCCTCTCTGTACAGCAGTGGAGCTCTGCCCAAGCCCCTGGTGGTGGGCAGGACACTGATTTCCACGTCCTGCTCCCTGATAGCCACGTGCTGTTCCCCAGCACCTGCGACAGCCACCCCTGCTCTGAGCCTGCAGAGCTGGAACCCCCGGGTGTGAGACTGCCCAGCAGCTGTGCCCCCCCTTCCCCTGAGAGCTGCAGCAGCGACTCCAGACACAAATCCAGCTCACACAACCGCAGAGATGAGCCTGCTGTAAATGGGATTCAACTTCCCCTGAAGCGTAAGGCCCACGCAGCCTCACTGGGATGTTGCCGAGACTCCAAATTCTGAGTACTTGGAAAATCAGGCACCTGGGCACCACAGCGGAGTTCTCTTTCCCCTACCACCCCATAAAACAAAGCTACCCAAACCAGCAAGCCAAATTTTGGAAAGGTTGCTGTACATCACTCCTTGTGTGACCTTGCCTGAGTCATGACTGGACCCAGGAGTCTTCTTCTCTAGCTCTGGACTCTGAGTAGATGGCTACACTGCTTCCCTTGAGACCCAGCAAGGCAGAAATAGGAAATGAAATGGAGAACAGGGAGGAAATTCCATCTCCCAACACAAAAAAATTAAGAGGCAGTCACAGAATTCTCCTGGTAAGAGGTAAAGAAATACGTATGCAAGAGTGAAGGCTAGAGACACAGAAATATCTTGTTAAATTTTTACAGTTTAACCACTGAACAAGCTACTTTCTCTCCATAATTTATACCTGAATTGTGTGTCTAGACATGACATCATTTTAAGGTATGCCTTGTGTTCTGTGGTAAGTTTACAATAACCAGAACTTATAATTGCTGTGGTTCAGGTCAGCAAAGGCGGAAAAAATATTCAAAGCCCCTTCTAAGCAGCTGTTCTTGGTAATCGCTTTAGTCTGTTGTTTTCTGTCAAGGAGACAAGGCCTAGCAAATGCTAAAAGCCAACACTGAACCAACTCCCCTTCCTACAAGTGATGAATACCACAGATAATCTTCAATCCTCAGTCAGCTTTATTTGGTATGGTTCACATTAAAAGAGTGAGGGACAGCCAGATAAGCAAGGGCAATAAAAACATCTACTGTGCCTATGGAGATTGATGGCTGCAGGCACCCAGATCCTGCTGTATGCCCATTATCCAAATATCCTGTGGGGCTCAGGTGGGATCACAACAAATCCCAGCATATTCTCACTACTGAGGCAGAAATCCCAAGGCTATGAAATCTGGAACCCCAGTGTAGTTAACGTGCACCAGCCACTCTTGCTGGAGGAATGAACCCTGCCGTGATAAGGGCTGCTGGCCAAGTGACTTTAATCACATGAGGAGCTGCAATCACTGCCCTGGAGAACATGGCCTGAAGCATCCTATTGCATCAATGAAGTGGAATTTAGTCAGTGGAGTGAGGGAGGAAGCTGTGTAATCGGAACACTAAATGATGTTGTTTTGTTTGCACGGGCAGGCTGGATACCCCAGGAGCAGGCGCTGGCAGCAAAGCACACAGCAAGATGCTTCAGGGCACATCAAAACTGTCTTTATAGCAGCAAACACAGAGAAGCTCCAGATGCTTCAGATCCAAAGCAACTCCAAGATCCCAAGGAGAAACCTGGATCTACAGGTGTACTGGATGGAACTCGGCCCACAATGTGCATCTCAAAAGGCACAGGTATGTCACACACAGGGAAATTGTTTTCTAGAATAAATAGTCCCAGGTGGAAGGGACCCACAACAATCACTGAGTCCAAGTGCCAACTGTTTTTTTGGACAGGAAAACATTAACTTTGGTGAGAAGGAAATACACGTGAAGGTTACACACTGTGCTCCTTCCTGTTATCCCAATGGGCAGACAAAATAAGGTCAAAGACAACGGGCAGAGGCCCCAAGTAGCAGTTACTGACACTGAAGTAAGCAAACGCCCAAAAGGTAACATTGTAACTATTGCTGACATCTAGAAGGCTTGAAAAACTCCCCAAAATCCAGCTTTCTGCAACAGCCTGGAAAGACCCAAAAGACAGAAGATATGACAACCATTGTCCCTTTTTGTCCCTGTCACACAACTGATCCAATCCAGACCACACAAGTGCTCACAGCTACAAGAATGTGAGTGGGTAGAATCAACATATTGATGTGTTTTGAAATAAAATCACCTTCCCTTTCTATACAGGTTCCACAGAATGTTGTTATATTAACATCAGTGGTCCAACTCTCCTCTGTCATCTGTAGCAGTCAGAAAAAACTGGATGATTACTTCTTAGCTCTTCCAACACCCTCTCAGAAACTGGGAACCATTTCAGTTGACAGCAAATGGGAGAGAGCCCACACTACTGCACCAGCAGAGGCTGATTATTGCACCCAAACTGAAGTTAGCTTCTATTCAGCTGGTTAATGCAGATCCAGAGCTAGCTCAACCCTGCCTGCTCCAGTCCACATGGACGGGACATCAAGCTGCACAGGGATCTGTGCCAGAACAAGGGATTTAAGAGGCATTTCAAATCAGCTGCACACCTGGACCAGCAAGCCTGGCACACTGTTCTATTGTAGGGTTTGTGCAGAGCCTCAGGATGATTCCCAGGAGGCTGCTCAGTGTGACACTGTCCAGGGCCAAGGAGAGAGCTGGGGGGCAAAGGAAAGCCATGACAGATGCTGGCAAGGACTGCCCCGCGATGGCTGGCTCAGGAGCAGTGGTGAAAAGGAGAAGGAAGTGCCCACTGCTTTTCAGTGCCAAAGCAAAAAGCAGCCCTGAGAACAGCACTGCTCAATGGATCCCCTGGGAGCAAGCACATTGCTGCCCAAATGGTGCAGCTGACCCATCACATCCTCTGTCCCAACCTGAGTGTTCATTAGGGGCTACAGCTGGCTTGTAATGAAAGTCTGAAGTCATCAGCGCTGTTCTGGCTTCGGTTCTTGTTGAATATCAGCCCAGGTTTGGTCAAAAGGTTACACAGGTTTTCAAATTGTTCCAGCTTGCAGTGACCAAAGGTTGACTTAGGATTTGCTGTCAAAGCATATTCACATTTACAGTTCTACAAGCTGCCATAAAAAGCCAGGTGAAGATCAGAGTTTCTGCTGATTTGGGATACAAATTACGTACAAAAAGATGTGAATAGGAAAAAGGATACTCATTCACTCTGGGGTCAGCGCAATTCCAAGGAGAAAGGACTGATAAATAATCAGCTTTTGATACACTTCAGGAAATCCATCATCTCTTACTCCTGACCACTTCTAATGAGTTTGAGGCATCAAATTTACTTTTGCTGTCTCTTCTGCATCAATCAACAAAGACCAAAGCTTAACAGCTGAGCCTGCAGCAGAACACAGATTCCAGGGTGAAGATTTTTATTCCAGAGTGCACAGCATTCACATTTGTTCAGGTATAGGAGAGCAGTGCTGAGTGTCACAGGACAGTCCCTGCAGAAAAAAAAAAGTGCCCACTAGGCATTAACGGAGCCATGTAAATGCTCATCCACATTCCCCATGAGGTGTGTGAGGGATCTGGTTACACTGGTCTGTAAGGAGCTTACAGTTTCGTAGTTAGCACCCCAGCTACCACTGCTGGTAATGTTCTGCTTCCCTAAGACAAGGGCAGGGCAAGAATGGCACCTTGTACAGACACATCACACTGTAGATGAACCCCTCACATTGCAGGGAGAATGGACTCTTTTCCTGGGTAGCTAATAAAGAGCTGCCGCCTTGCTGTGAGTGCTAATATTAAGACAAAAGCAAGAATCTTCGAGTTTATGTTAAACATAAACCAATACCCATCCTCTGCATCCCACCCAGACAGACCAGATGCAATAGAAATAACTGCTTATTTATGTTCCCACAAGGACCAGTGAGTGCACAGCACAAGGACAGTGTTCAAGGCATCTCTGGCAGATCACACTGTGAGATGTGTTTAGCAGATCACACAACTGGAGAATGCTTGAAAAGACACGTTTGCTTAATCACTTGAGGCTAAGTTAGAAAAGATCAAACAAGCCAAGTTTCGGAGTAGCTTGTTCCCCTCCTTGAATGGGCTGTAACTTTTAACAGTGCAGAGCCCTGCAGCAACACAGCAGAGCCATCCCTACACAAGTGCTCTGAGCCATATGGGTTTAACAACTCTCCACACAGTGAAGAGAAAACCAGAACCTTTGTTACTTAGCACAGGCCTCTGCCATTGAGGATAAAACACTGGCTGACAACAGCAACAGGTTTATATCTCCACCCAAACTGGCCGCTGAAGAACTAATTAACCAAGATACTTCACAGTTTCTGTCGGTGTCTCAGGGGTACCGAAGCAGTTCCTACAGCTCAAGCTGCAGGAAACTCTTTCCATGAGAGCAAGACCTGACACCTCCAACAGAAAGCTCTAGTGCTTGATCTGAGGAGACACATTTGACAGTCACTGGCAACAGGACATAGTCTAATTAAAGCCCATCTGCCATGGATGTCCCTCAAGGTTTTTAGAATGAAAGACCACCTAGCAATGAACACAGGCCCTGCACTTCCCACAGTGGATACAGGCCAAAACTTCAGCATTACCACTACAAAACTCATTAGGTACACACAAATGAAACATCAAACTCTGAATCCTGACTGGGTCTGCCTTCTTCTCTCTTAGGCTTGAGTGTATTTCATTTACGGGAAAAGAAGAAAAAAATGCAGGATTTTTTGTCACTTATCTCCACAACCAGGTAAAGGCTAGGACATCTTCTAGCCCCAGATTTCTTAAATGCTTCTGACCTTGTTAGAATTACTGCCTGGATTAATTTAAGCCACTGCCTGGGGCAATCCTGCACCCCTCTCTGTTACTTTAATGCTCTTCTCTTGGATCTGCCTGCAGTGGAGGCATCAGCCATACCTGGCACTGCATGGCTTAAGGAACAGCAATAAAAGCCCTGAGCACTATTAGCCTTTGAGTCCTCATTTGATGGGATTAGCAACCAGAAAACCGCAAGCGCTACAAGAATTCTCCTGTCAAGAACGAACACATGTGAGATGTGGTTGCATCTGTAGCATGACCCTGCTGTTGCCTCTCTTTTATGCTGCACCCATTGCTGTGCATCTTGAAACATCTGTGCCTTCCCAGTGACTGATTACCCAGAGACACGCAACAGAGCTCGGTATCTGTGCGAGGCCGGGGACTGAACCCTGAGTTTATTACAGAAGAGAGCTGGAGGGAGCTGCTTGCCAGAAATCCAAACTCTAGCCAACAAGTCCCTCCAGGCTCACTTGGAAAGGTCTTGTAACCTCATTGCCGTATGCCTGCTGGGCTCAAAATGAAATGCAAACTTGCATGTTACTTGTGGATTTGGATGCACTATCCAAGGAGAGACAAATCAGGAGCCCGAGCAAGAAGCATATGTTACGAGTCCAGAATAAATTTATCAGTCCTTGATGAACTTCATGATAGGGGATTTTCATAGAGCCATTCCTCAGTGTCTTTCCTGCTTTGGTGGTTGAGGGACCTAGAGCAGCCTGGTTAAATGGTGATGTTTCACTCACTTGTGCATTTTGATGAAGTCTTTTATGAAATGTTGTTCGAAATCTGATGGCACTTAAAAGCAAAGTGCATTTCTCCAGTAAGTTTTTCCCAGCCTTCATCTCTTTAGGAATGGTAAAGTTGCTAAAGAACCATTCAACAAGATTTCTTGACACTGCAGTGACAATCGGGATATCTTGCAGTGCTACACTCGTAGGAAACATTTAATCAGACTTTCTGTAATCACAGGAATGTTGTCATTAGAATGAGTCTATACCTACTTCTTGTCCAGTTTCTAAAAACCACAAGTTAGCCCTAAATGACCACCAGTCGTGGTATATTCAGAACAGCTTGTTTGTGCTGATGATACTTTCAGCTGTGTATAACACACACCTACTGACTCCTCCAAAGTTAACCAATCTAACTATTTAACTGTACAGCATATTCAAACGCCATCTACCACGAAAGGCACATTCCTTTCTGAGCCAAACACTTCCTTTCACAGATGCAACACATCCCTTTACAGTATTTAAGGTCCTGGGGCTCAGATGTGCAACACAATTAGGACTGGCTTTCACACGAGTTTAGCAGTTAAAAGGCTGAAGTTCCAATAAATGCTGAAACTTGACCTCTCTGAGAACCATCAACACAAACACATGCAGGTACCACAGTCCATGAAGGTTTTACTCGTTGTGTGTCAGGCGGTGCCATGGATTATTTAGCAGGAAATGTTACACCTGGTCAGAGCATTTGTAGCACCAAACTCCAACATGGCATTTCTTCTCCTGAGTTTAGAGCAACACTTCATTCTGACATCTTCCACAAACTCCATTCCCACCCCTGGGATCCCACTACCTTCAGAATCTCTTAATTAAATCTGTGCATTTAATTATCCCTGCATCTGTGGCTGTCCTTGACTGAATCTCACTTCATGGATTCTTGCCCAACTCTACAGTTTAATCAAGATTTAACTGCATTTTAATCCTAGTCTACCACATATTCCCAGTACTTCTCTGCCTCCAACACAGAGAGATCCGATTGGGGAGGGCTCTCCATTCCTTACACTAACCTGGAAATGGAATAACAAGCCATGCTGGGCTGAGCACAGTCCCTGGTAAAACTCCATTTGCCACCTCTGCCCAGACAGGCACAGTCTGAACCCTCACTAATGACAGCACAGAGTTTCTTTTGAGTGAACTGAGTGTTTTGCAGTGGCACATTTCTGTAGCTTCCCAAATGGAGCTGTACTAACTTTGCTGCCTTTATCCTCCTACTGGGCTCACATAGAGAAGACAACATTGGAATGCACGGAAGATGCTTTTGCCTAGCACTTCATATTGAATTGAAGCTAAACTCCAGCAGAAATTATTATTTGGAGGAATGTTGCCCTGGTTTTTGTAAGCCTTCTGTTTTTAACCTTGGAGTCAGATTTTTTCACATAGATTCATGTAAATAATAGCCAGTGTTTACTTAATGGTATTTTCTGTTTTTCATTCCTTTTGTGATATGAGAGCTTTGATGAGCACCTTTCTTTTCCAGTGGGATTGAGAAGGGAGTGACATGTCCTCCAATCCCTTGTGGAGTTGAGACGTGTATAAGAATGAGATAATGTGAACAATAAAGGCCATTATTCCTTCCTTTCTGCTGATCCTAGCAGGTGCGAGAGCATCTTTATTGTGTCTCCCCAGACACAGAGGAACACTTTTGGTTCCCCATTTCATGACAAGGAATGGAGTATGAATAAAGTCTAGGATTCAGCAACATGGGAATTCAATGCTTACCTCCTGCCTTCACCTTGAAGTCTACAAAACATGAAAGCAACCTCAAACTTTTCTGGAAAATTCACCTTTGTTCCTACTCCTGGGCTTGCAATCCCAGTTCTACCTGGATCCGAATTCCTTGCAATCCTATTTCCCCAAGGCAAAGCATCCCAGGATAGCTGTAATGCGGATTTAGGTACCTAGTAAATCTCTTCTGTCTGAAGAAAGCTTGTGTGGATGAGGCTTACCCTGCTTAGATCCTGCACTTGCATAAATCCTCCCAGTGTTGATGTTTTTGAGCAGCCCACAACTGGAATTAGTTACCACAGAAAACACAAGTGTTAGTGTACCAATCGCATTAACTTGTTTAATGGAAAACCTGCGTAAAAAAAAAAAAAAAAGGGAAAAAGGCAAGAGTCCCTAAGGTAAAAACAGGAATGTCTCCATCTGCTTCACCCCCAGATCTTGGCTCCAGTTCAGCTTGCTACTAACTGCACCACCCTGTGTACTCTGTGGCCTCCTTCAACCTCTCTCCTTCGTCTCACACCCCCCCAGACACATCTTGCCACTCGCACATGCAAACAGCTTGCACTGTCAACAGCTTGGCTTAAACTTATTAAAAAACTCTTTGCAAGAGTACCTTGGCCTGTCCATCTGCTCTCTGTGGAAAGCTGGTGATGAAGTCTCCTATCTTCAGGATTTCCCTTTATTCTCATGTCTTTAAATCTCAGGAGTACAAGGTACTTCTCCATCACTCACACAAAGTGACAGCTCATTATTAGATGAGTTCTGCACAGGTCTCTTAGAACTTGTGTGGTGTAAAGAATGTTCTTGTCTCTTCCCCAGTATATGACAAGACAGAAAAAAGAGATGGGAGCAGGATTCTGAACAGAGTCACACCTAGGGGTGAAGATCATGAAAACCTGGAACTCTGTCCCTCATCTTTCCCTTACCCTCACCAACATTTACATCCGCACAAGTCTCCACCGCTTCTAGAGTCAGATATCAAAGATAACTAAAAGTAAATAAATTACTGCACTAAAAAGACATGGCACTTTGCAAATCAGGCCACTCAAGGATTCTCCTGCAAGAAATTCAATAAGTTCTTCCTCAAGAAACCATCCCATTCAGCACTGTTTGACAGCAACATTAAATCCACACATTTCATAACTAAGCCCTTCAAAAGCAATGGGGAGGGAGCTATAATTTCCTAAGTGCTCAAAAATTAAACACAAACCAGCTGGTTAAGTGGGTTTAAGTTAATAGCCTTGCAAAGTCAGTGAAAGAAAGATACTCCTCATTGCCACCCCTTCCAGCTGTGGGCATTTTGTATCAAAGGCCTAAGCCTCATTTCCTATTCCTGATGAAAAAACAAGTCAGTGCAGCAGCAAGGAAACCTGGAAACAGCATCAGCAGGTGGGTTTAATTCTTCTTCCATTGTTATCTGGAATTCACTTGGAAGGCATCAAACTGATCAGTGGACACCAATTAGAAACTATTCCTCTCATTTAGCTCTTCCCTATGCAAATGGCAGTGTGCACTCCAAAACGTACTAACTTCTGGTATAAACACAGCTCCACCCTTCCGCACCACCTCCAAAGGAATGTCTGTGGAAAAGAGAGATAAGGTGGGGTTTTTCAGGAGAATGCTTTTCCTGGTTTTGGTACTAACTACATCTGCAGGATTGGCAGCATAATGTCTCACATCTCCCTTTCTCCAGAGGACACTACACTGCCAGCAACTCCCAAGAGCTCACTCTGTGCGAGACTCATATAGGACAAAAAACACCTAACTCCCTTCTAACAGCCTCAAGCAAATCAAAGTTTCATCATTGTGAGGATGAATGGGAAACAAGTGATAATTTGGAGGGAAACAGGAGCTCTGAAAGAAACAGCTACATGAGAAAGTAGCATGTTAAAAGCTCAGGGTTGAAGGAGGCAGTAGGATTATGAAAGAAGACAATGTCAATAGGTTGCACAGGCTCTTCAGAACCCACACGTCCCAAGTGCTGTTCTAAAGTAATTCAGGAGCTCACCTGGGTGCAAAACCTTCAATATCTAACTAATCAACCACTAGAGATGTCTCTGAGCTTATACAAGTCTAAAAGAAACACAGAATGGTTTGGGTAGGAAGGGACCTTAAAGTTCATCTCATTCCACCCCTGCCATGGGCAAGGACACCTTCCACCAGCCCAGGTTGCTCCAGGCCCTGTCCAGCCCCACCCAAGGGAAGATTATGCTCATTCCTGATAGAAATAAAGCAAATTCATAGGAAAGTCATTCACTATAAACAAGTGGGTCATTCACTTGTGAATTAAGAAACACACAGCAGAAAGCATCCAGGGTGTTTGGGACAGCAAACCAATAGCTTATCAAAATACAGAAGCTTCTCTACATACCACAGTAATTTGATGGGAGCTAAAAAATTTGGGACAATGTAATGGTACAGCATACAGCTTTCCCAATTATGTTAAGATAACATCTGCAGATATTTAGCACTTCAAATATTTTGATATTAGGTGCTCAATAAAATTCTCCCTGTTCAGATTAGAAATGTCCAAAAAAAAATGAAACTACTCAGATGCTGGAATGCAGTGTCAAAATACTTGGAAATCTAACTGGGATGATTTTATATTTCTTTTTACTATGTACTGAAGGAGAAGATGAACATTTAGAAATTGTTCAAGTAGTCACAGAGTGCTGATGCCAGAAAGTGCTCTCAGCAGGCTGTGGATACTTCCAGCAGTGACCACGTGCTCCAGGAACTCCTCAGAAGATTTGATCAATTTGATCAAGGGTGACACACGTTATGCCTGAAGCCAGAGGTTGCTGAATGGTCAGCACGGTGATGGGAGCAGACAGCAACTGGGTGACACATTGTGGATTTGGGCAACTGCTGGTGGATCTTATGTTGAAGAGGCCAGCAGAAATACAAGCAGGAGGTGGAACACTGGAGCAACAGGAGGTGTGTGCTATGCAAGAAAATATTGGAGTAGGTATTGTCCAACACCTGGTGCTACATCACAGACATCACTACTCAGGAAGCCACTTCCACACATCAGCAATTCCATCACGGGGGACTCACATGTTTTGATACTTTTTCATAAAATATTTTTGAAGGTAGATTTACAGAGATAGTTAGCACATTTTACCAACTACTTACTAATTGGAAAACTATGAGTAAATTCACATTGCACTTAATAGTCTATAACATTTATTCACATAATTCACTTATTGTATCTAACAAACAAACTTTGGCATGAGAAAATATTTTTAGAAGCAAATTTGCTATGTGGAACCAAATGTTGTACTTGGATTCAAAAGTCTCAAATGAGAGCTAAGCCACATTTCCCAAAAGGAATTTCTGAACCAGTCTCTAGTAGAGAGCTACATCCCTGTTAGATCCAAAGTGGAAGGGAAGGAACCTCAGTCTGCCACGTTTGCAGCACAGACCTGCCCAGCCAGTCAGAGGGCACTGAGAAGAGCACCTAGGGGAGAGTTTCACTGTCCACATGGAAGCTTTTGTTTCATGACAGGAGTTGGACTCAGCTGAAGTGGGCAAACATCACTGGACCAGGATTCAGCAGGAACAGGAACAGGCACTGCAATGGCTCTGACTCCCAGTTTTCTCTTACACTTTCTCAGTTTCTGAGGGAAGATGAAAAAGCTCAGCGGCAGCAAAAAGCTCTGCTGAAGAAAGAACTGAGGTCCTTGAGAAAAGGAGAGCACACGAGCTCAACTCCTGGAGAGAACTGCTGTGATACTTCAGGAAATGTTACTCCAGAATCTCTGTGGTGCATTTGCACACACATGGACTGTTCTGTGTTGTAATGGCTCACAGGGAAGAACAAGGCTTGGAGAAGTGAGGTCCCATCAACACCACTTTGAATTCCCTTCCCTTCAGAGCGCTTCAACGGGCTTTCAAACTTTCAGGTCTCTTGTTTTGATGTCCTTTCTCACGGTCTCATCAGATTTTGTCTCATAATTGCATTTGCTCACTTAAGATTTTCCTGGCAGTGTTGTTCTGCGTCTCTCCTCCTGGGACCAAGAAATTTTGTGAACCAGCAGTAAAAATGAAAAGGGTTTTTGCACTCTATCATACCAAGAGGAAAGTCCTCATTCTCATATGCTGCTTTGAAAACTGTAAACACATGGGAATCTAAGAGGTTTGAAAAATATCAGGATGACAAGAAAGATGCAAAAAATAGTTATTAAAAGCAGATAATAATATTCCAAGAAATGAGGAGAGGAGAGATTTAAAAAAAAGGTTCTCCAGTTAAGCCATTACTTGAACAAGGCTGCTCAAATTTCCTATCTTACTTGCATTCTTATGGAAAGAAAAAAAATCTAAGCTTAGAATCACAACAGCATCACTTTAGAGGTGCTGAGGTTACTCTGGGAGCTGTTTCTTGCTAAGCTGTCTACCATCAATCTGCTTCTGGTGTAAATAGGATACTGGCTACCGTCCCAAACTCAAGCAGTACAAACAAACAAGGAAGAAAGCTATGCTATATTTGTAAAGTAAAATAAGACCCTGCCTGGCTGGAGAGCTCCAGGGCAGCTCTGAGCCCCTGAACTTGCTGGGGACACTTTCCCTCTCCCAAGAGGTTGTGCTTGCCTTTGAACTTTCAGCCATACAGAAAAAAGGCTGAGTTGAAATGTCAGCATCATCTTGGATTCAAATCACTCAGCTTGATGCATGATTGCAACGGCTAAACCACTTCACCCCTGCACTGCCCTCATCCATATGTTCTTTATATCAGCAGTCAGCAGACTGGGTGGCTCAGTGCATTCATTTCCTGTCCTAGGCTTGGGCTCCACTTTAAACAAAACAAAAACCCCCTGAAACTGGAAAATAAAAGTTAGCGTCTAGTGACAGTTATATTCACCAGACTTGTTTGCATCAAGTCTCTTTCTCCATCCAAGGAAGCTGCAAGAAACCCTTTGAGAAGGCCTGGTACAACTGGTGATGTTTGAGTATCAACTCAATGAGCAGGTCACAGTTCTACAACACCAGTAAGGGATCTTTCAAATGCTGACGTACCTTGGGCTGAGTAGAAAGCAAGGAAAGGAAGGGGAGAAAAGCCCAAGCAGTATCAGCTTGAAAAAGGAAACAGGTTGAAAACAGGTTAATTTACCTCAGTAAATTAATGGCCCACTGAGAGCAAAATCTCCATCCACCTCTAGAGCTGGTCTTCCTCCAGACAATGCTGCTCTTTATCAGCTTCAATGCAGGAGTTAGATTCCCAGGCTAATTTAATGTAAAAATGTTCAGCTTTCAGCATTAATGTAGGTGCCTGTCACCTTAACTGGTGACAGTTAATTGGTTACTGTCTGAAGCTAAACTTATCAGCTGAGGATGGAGACACTTTAATGATTGAGCTGCATTTAACAGCTTGCTCTAGCAGAGGGGAGTTTTCCCTCTGAAGGTGTGTTACAGCAAGCCAGTCTGTCATACTTTGGGGCTAGACACCCACACTGAACTGCTGCTTTTGCAAAAGAAAAGCCGATCTGCCATTTGAGTTATAATATCAGAAATAGCTGCAGCCTCTGAATGGTTTCAAGTTCTTTGACTTCTTTCCTTGGTTCACCTTCTCCCCATCCTGTCTTCCCTCATAAAAAAAGAAATTATAGAAAAAGAAATAAATTTTAAAAGGGCAAGGAAAGCTTGATATAACGACATCTAGTAAAAATAATCTATCCTCCAGATATGCTACAGTGGTTCCCCCAAAGACACTGTTCCAGAACAGCACAAAAAAGGAGCAGATATTAACCCTGCTCAGTGGGGATTAAAGAAGGAATCAACAGACCTTACAGATGGATTTCTAGTATCAGGATGCAAAGGCCACCATCAGCCATGCCCATGCACACACACAGCTCCCAGAACTCTGCTGTGTTCTTAATCAATCCATCATCTCCTGGCTTAGTCCATCCTACTGATGGAAACACAACCTCACTGTTCCAACACCCACTGGCAAAGGAGGTGTTTCCCTTCAGTCTCTAGAACCAGGAGATGCTGCAGTGGAAGCTCAGAGCCACTGCAGCTGCCATTCCTTTGGCACATGGAGAACAACAGTGGCTGCCAGAGAACTGGAGGATTTGCAACACAGCAAGAAGACAAGTAAAAAATACTGCAGGTCCAGGCTGCCTGCAGCCACATCTACCTCACATCAACTTCTAAAGCACCAGCTGTACACACAAGTGAAATGAAATACTGAGGAGAAATCTAACTACTAAAGAAAGATTAAAGAATTTTGAGGTTCTACCCTGCTAATTCACTGTGGCTTCATCACTGCACTGTTTTTGTTTTGCTTCAGTTTAGTTTTCTGTTTCCTTTTGTCTGCTGTTTCCAGGAAGAACACACACAGATAAGCATCCCACCCTGTCAGAGGAACCGAACTTGCAGTAGGGGAGAACACAGAAATGAAAGAGTACAAAAGGCCTTATACTGGGTTGCCAAAAACCCTAAAACAGCCTCTTTTTAGCCTCCTTTACTTTCATTTCCAAGTGACACTAACATTAAGAATTAACATAAGGAGTAAGTAAATATTTCCATTTTGAAGTTGACAGCTTGAAGGGCCATGCAGACCACTAGCACCAGTATTTACACTAAAAACTAAGTGGCACAACCCTGCTGCACTAGAAAGGGGACTTTTTCTGTTTTCCTCTTTCATTCAAGGATATGGGACTGTCGGTAGCACCAGATGTTTTAGGGAGAGGAAAAAAAGGTAAAAAGAATCTCACACATGAAAGTAAGGGCTTACTACTGGCTTTCTGCTCACACTCCACAGACCATATCCAAGCCCAAAAGAACAGTTCCACCTTGAAAAGTAACTGTATAAAATTGTCACCTCGTTCCACAGAGCTGCTCCTGCGAGATCGCTGCCGGCTCTCTCAAACAAGCTTATGTCGGCTTTTTATTTCCACTGAACTCTGCTGAGACAGATCTGGCACTGCGGGAGGGAGCTGGAATCTCTCCTTTGCACCAGCAGCACCACTAAGCTGCAATAACTCACACCTGTCCAAACCTACAGCACGAACAGGCTGCACAGGGGCTCCTCAGGTCAGCAGGCACATCCTCACCCAGCTACACTGGAAGAAACGGCTCTGCCACTGCTCCCAGTGCCCCTTTCCCTGCAGGGACAGGTAAAAACTCAAGCTGTACACAGCAGCCTCTCTCTCTCTCAGGCTCACTTCTTTTAGCATTATATTGAAACGTAAAGCTCTCTCCTGCAGACTGCAACTTAGGGTAGCTCTGCCACTTTGTAAGATTTTTCTGGAGCTTCTGGGAAGCTATTGTTTCCTCAGCAGCCTGGAGCCAGCTGCTGTCTGCAGCCATCACTCTTTGGGACTCTAACGAGACAACTTCCTAGTCAGAGATTTGCCTGAATTGTGTGATTGGTATTAAGATATCACAGCACAAAGAAACCGAGTACAAACAGCAGACTCAGAGATGTTGAACACTCCCAGTGACCCTTCAGCAGCCAGAGACAGGCTGTGCTGACCTGATGCAAATGAACAGAGAATTCCAGGCTTAGTTTCTCCCATTCACAAACTGTGAACTCTCATGTCAGGTTCAGCAGATGCCTTAATGCCTAAACCTGAAACTTGGTGGAGAAGCAGGACTTATTTCAAACCCCTAGAAGTAACAGTTAAAGTAGAAAATGTTAGGAAAGAAAATGTTAAATATGTCCTATTGTGATAAAAAAGGCAAATACTTTTTCCTCCTGCTCTGGAAAGAGCCCTGTGTTTTCCTCTGTGCGATGCCAAACCCAGAACTGTGGTTTCACATGCACTGTGCAACAGGAATGTTGCACTGATAAGTCAAGGAGCAGGCAGAAAGGGGAACCAAAGGTATTGATTCAAAGCTCTCTGGGAACACACATTATTTATGTCCAGACCCTACAGGCATAAAACTTTCAGCAGCAGCCATCCAGGAACCAGCTTTTATTGGACACAGCAACTGATGGTGATAACAGGGACAGGGAGAAGATGACACACAAAAAGGAGAAAGCACATTTTCTGAACACAACAGGGATGCCAAGCATGAGCACATCTCTGAACAGATTGAGGGAATCCCTGATTCCCTTTTCTACATTTCTTTCCCTCTCCCTGTTCAGGCCTGTTTGCAGGCATTCAGAATGATCTGTTTTCCAAGACCACCTTTCAGAGCTTGTGTGTGACATTCAGATAACAATGGCGAGTGGAGAGAACAGGTGATTTCCTCCTGTGTTTAAGGGGTGTAGGGCAAATTAAGGAAGAAACCCCAGCTCAAGGCAGCCAGTCCATCCTTGCTGCTCCGTAAGGACAGAGGCGCTGCTGGATAACTCACCCTCCTCACAGTTGCTCCCCGTGAAGCCAGGACAGCACCTCCACTCCAGCGTGGTCACAGTTCTGTAGGACATTTTGTACGTGGGCCTGATGAGAGTCCTGTAACTAACACAAACAGGGAGTCAGCAGAATGCAATGACCTACTCGAGGGCAGTGTTGCTACTAATTCATAGCACATCTCCCACCTGGATATACCCCAGAGCACCCAGCCACCCCCTGCTACAGAAAAAGGAGTCACACAGAATATCAGCAAGGATTTATTAGAGCGTGGATCTGATTCAACAGCTTTTATTTTCCTCCTTAAGCCCTCATGTTCCCCTGGCTCTTCCCCACACCTCCCCTCTCCGAGGTACCACCAGCAGCTTTGTGGAGATCTCACCACTACAAAGTCCTGCAAGTAGCAAGATGATGACTTGTTTCCCACACTTTCCCTTCCTGGGGACTTCTGTGAGATTGAACAGAGGCTGGCAACAGCCTTTCCTCACTCAGCAGTAGAGTTTCCCATGTCCTGGGTGCCTTCCCCTTCCCCACCACTCAGACCTGGGATGTACCAACACATCACTGTGACAACTACATCAGTGGCCTTCATGGAGCCTTTTCTCCAGCTATCTGACCTGTGCCTCGATTCTCCCCCATCTGAAATAGGGTCACACTCTCCTGGACCACAGCCAAGATTCTGCAGGACAGGTTTGTGAGCTCCGTGAGCAGCACAGCATCCCCAGAGTCCCAACTACAGCACGAGCACTGCCACGCCCCACTGGGAACGGGAGGGTGACCTGCGGACACAGCAGGGCGGTGCAAGGCACCCGTGAGTCTGAACTCAACACAGACAGTTGCCTAAGTGACAACTTTTCCTTTAAAACAGCAGCTCGTCAAAACTGGCAACTCCGCGTTTTCCCAGTATACAGCCAAACAAGTCACTGCTGCTATTCATGAAGCTAAAAGCAAACACAGAAGTTGTACTCTACAAGCTCCCCTCGAAATTCCTACCCTTATTTAACAGCCAAAGGAATTTGGCACACACAGGGAGAGTCTGAAGCTTTGGGATTACAGTGTTGCAGGCTGCAGCTTATGCTTGTCTCTCCGAGCCAGGCAGACACAAGCCCTGAGCACCCCGTCCCTGGGGAAGAGGCTCCTCCCGCTGAGAGCCAGCAGGAGACAGAGCACTGCCCCGGGCTCAGCTGGGCACAGGGACAAAACGGAGCTGGACACTGCACGAATCTCATCCAAAACTGCTCCAAGGGGAGGCAGGCGCAGGTGTAGACCCAGGACAGCACTGCAGTGACTGGTAGCTGCTCCAAAGAGCAGTAACAAAGGCTTGCCAGGAGAGGCTGCCCATGTGTGTCTTGGAGAGAAGGGAGCAGCTCAGTCGTGGTTAGCAGTCTTTGGGAAACTAATTTCTCAGGAAGCTGTTTGCTGATGATTTGTGCCAGCTGCCAAACACAGAAACTAAGTTCTGTAGCCACTGGAGAGGGAGGGCTGCACAAGCTTCCTCCTGAGCACAGGGCTGCCTGCCCTGGGAACAGCCTCACCCAGAGACGGGAGAGCAGCGCTGCCTCCTGAGAACATGATGTCCTCACCCTTGGAGCTGCCAGAAAGCACACCAGTCACTGCTAATACCTACAGCTGTGATCCAGGCACTCGTCTGATACAGGCTGGACAGAGCCAGCTCATCCCACCTATTTCTTTGTTCTTCTGCATCCAGTGGTGTTCAGGAGTCCACAGTCATGTGTGAGTTTGAGGACTCAGAGCATGCTGATGTAGGTAGACCTTCAGTGCTTTTTCATAAAGAGACCTAAGGCACAAAGACTTCAAGTGTCTTGCTGAGGGTCTCTCAGAATAGCTCTGGCAAAGCCCAGGAATTGAACCCAGGTCTCCCAACTCCCAGTCCTGGCGCTGGACCCCAGACATCTTTCCACACGTAAGCCCCGAACCATCAGTCAGAAGTTCATGACTTTGTCACTAACACCACAGCTGGATCTGACCTTCAGATGAAAGTCTCCAGCCTTGTTACCAGTGTCCAGAGCCAGCGAGTCTCCAACCACACCGTGATTTTAAAACCATGTTTCTGCCAACACCAAGATGTTAAAACTCTCTCAAACTTCATTATGAAGTGTGGAGAGTGGCTTGAGCCAGACTGGAATCTTGGCAGCAGTTCTGTGTCGGGGAAGTAGCTATAGTTTAATCCTCAAATGAGGGAGGACTTCTCAGGGCATGACAAGCGTGGAGCTCAGCTGTCACAGTCTACCACCCACCCTGAATTCCCTGGAAGAGTCCTGATGTGTGCAGCTCTGTTCAGCATCGTGACATCTGAAGTGGACCCAGCTTGCAAGTCCAGTTTGTTCTGAAGTCACTCTGTTCTTCATAGCATCATTTTTCCTCAATTTTGTGACATGGCACCAAGGTCTGTTGTGACCTATGGCATCACATCATGCAGATTTCTGACTGCTGTTCCAGGAGGGGAGCAGAGAAAGCACCTTCAGCAAAGCATCACCACCATCTGACACTTGTAGTGTTGCAACTGAAGGAGATGAAAAAAATACATAGAAAAGGAGAGGGAAGGAAGGTACCTGTTAAAGATCAGAAGCCCCTAAATGAAAACGTGTGGAAAACACAACAGGCAGAAAAAAGGATTGGTAGCAAAAAAGGGAAGCCTTTGCCTTGGATGTCACTCAAGCCACAAACACCAGCACAGAAATCTGCCAAAGCAGAGTGGAAGGGGTTTGGAGGAGCCACAACCTGCACTGCTCTGCTCCTCAGGGAGCCAAAGGATGTGCTCAGCACACACAGTTCCCTGCAGCAGGAGAACTCCAAGCATTTCATGGAGAAGCGAACTACCAGGATCTGCCACTCCACTGCAAGAGTCAGGTGCCATTTCCAGGCATTTTGCTGAGGCTTCACAACAATATATCAGGGAGTGGGGCAACTCCCAGGGAAGAGCCCAGAAAGCTCAACCCACAGCCACCGCTGTTCCTAGATCAGAGCCACCACATGGCTGTCCTTGGAGCTGCCTAATCCCTGCAGGATGAGCTACAGAAGCTTGTCCACATATAATTGCCATTTGGGAAACAGCATCTCTTGCCTGTGGCTCTAAGTGACTGCCCAGGAAGTGGGAATTTGGGGAAGGAGCATGAGCTGACTGATGAACTGATTTGGGGGTATGAAGCTACCAGTCCAGGAGAGGTCAGGACACACTGAGGAATGGCAGCCAACAAATCTCACTCCTCAGCACACAAGGATGTGTCCCCCTTGCTTTCAAGGAAGTGTCACTGAACACAACAGCCAGACATGACACAAGAAAGGGGAAGAGTGTCACATTCTTGGATCAAAGCCTCGAAAATCAGGTCAGAAGGGAAAGGCGTGATCTCTGCCATGACCCAAGCAGGACAGCCTGTCACACACAGGAAATACCTTCCCCCTTTCTGGATTTCCCCTGCCCTTTGACACTCACAAACAAAGCTGTTTGTGCACAAAGCCCACATGAGAGGGAAGGCGTGAAACTCGTTTCCACATCACAGGAGAAGGTTTTGTTACTCTGATTCATTCAGCCGTTGCAGTTTGTGCCCAAGGAGACCTCAGTGACCCTCAGGGGCTTCTATTCAATTTTATTCAAGCTCCAGGTTGAACGTTTCACCATCACTTACTGATGGGTTTCAGGATCACAGGATGAATGAACTTGCCTTTTTGACTGGCAAAGAAGCCAGAAACCAAGGAATCCAAGCTCTCTTTTGCCTACTTCTCTCATGGCACTGAAGTCAGGTATCAACCCCATGGGTCCAACCCCGTACATACAACTGGCACGTTGTCTTCCAGGGACCCTCATCTTCATTACAAGTGCATCAAAAGGCATTCAGAACAAAGCCTGAGGTAGTTCCTCTAACCCTTGGTGGCAATGCCCTGATTTACAGACATGCCAAAACCCTGCAAGTCCCCACAGAAAATCAGTGTGTTCTGACATCGGATTTCAAATGCATCAGGTGAAGTAACCATATCTCAAAGCACTTGGAAAGAAGGGACTTTAGGAGCTCAGAGAAGCTATCAAGGTATATTTGGTTCCCAACACCACCACACCCACTCCAGACAGACCATCATAACCATCCTCTCAAAGCCTACCAGACACTGATTACACCAGGCAGCTCCTCTGTGTAACACACACAAGACAACTTCACCTCAAACCAGAGCCACAGCTGATGCAGGGACAAGAAGCACCTCTGCCATCACATTTGCACTCACAGGCGTGGCAGAGACCATCACTATGAATCAGACCTGTGCTCTTTTTTCCTGCAGCCCCAGCTCTTCCAGCTTCCCTATCACAAAAGTAGTAGTTCCCCAGGGAACAGCATAACCAGAGGAGTTTCAAATATGCTCCTGCAGGCACCGGATTGAAAAAAAACAAACAACCTGCAGCTGCAGGTGTGTTGGAGCTCATTGTGTCTTCTGCCTTTGCCAAAGGGGAGGAAAAAGACTCTGTTTAGCTCTGAACACGTCTGGTTCAAACAACTTAGCAAAAGACTAAACCCAGGAAACAAATTTATCTACCTCCCATGCCCTGCTGTCCACAGCAATACTTGACAGTCTCTCATTCCCAAGAACAAAAGGCCAAGGACACAGAGACAGGTGTTTCTATGCCACCAGAGCAATCATCAGCTCCTGTCTTTATTAACGATCAGGTGTCAGTGCTATTGCAGAGCAGTGCTGCAGCAAGGAGGAGGAGAGCTCAGAGAATGTCTGGGCAAGATCAAAAGGCCTCAATCAGCAGCCTGAGCACAACCCCTGAAACAGGTGACCCTCCACCTGTGCCCAGCCAGCACCACACAGCCATTGTTCAAAGCTGAGAATGCCCCTTTGTGCTACAGCTCTCATCCTGCACACCCAGAGCCTCTGTCTGTCCTGTTTGTAGGAGCACTGTTCATCCTGCATTTATATCCCATGTGTGCTTCGGAGAGCAGATGCCTTTTTCCAAGCACATTTCTCTCCAAGATGTGGAGTCGTAAGAGAATTAAACACATAAAAGAGTTTATATGTAAGAGGACTTCAAATAGCAATCCTAATGCACTAGAATAAGCTCTGGGATTTATTATTCAATTGACTGGAAAGCAAGAAAGAGAGAAGGATTTCCCTGTGGCATTACTAGTTCTGAAACTGAGGGGAAACATCAGCTACAGGCCAATCTCCTGGGTGACAGATCTCCAACTTCTCCTACTGACCCTGTAGCAACAGAGTTTTCAAAAGCACAGAAGGCCAAATTGGATGAGCCTGCAGAATTCCTTCTTTGTTATTCTACAAACTAGCTTGTAAAATCCCTCCGGGAACAGTAATGTGTTCAGTTTAAATGAAAAGAACAAAAAAAAAAAAAGAAAACCAAGCATTCAAAAACACCAAACAAGAATGATCCATGCAAGATGTGTAGCCTGCTTACATTAAATGCACAGAGAATTTGTGATAAGCCAGACCAGCTACAATACTGAAAAGAAAAAACAGGCAGTGACAGGCAGCTGGAAATGGCATCACAGCCCAGATTTGCTGTGTTGCAAGAACACTCTTCCTGCCATCTCTCCCACCTCTGAGTGAAGTTTAAGCCAACAGATGAGTAACTTAAGGTTTGGAGTTTCAACAACTCTTATCAAAGTAAGAGACCAGGTAAACCCATCCCTGTACAAGCCAGCTGTGGGTTTCCTGGAAAATCTTCAAAGTCTCTGAAGGCAAGAAATGCTGCAGAGAGAGGAGACTCAAAAGCTGAAGTGAGACAGCTCTGTGACCATGGAGCACAGAAAAGCACAGCAGGATAAAAACTCACACAGCCTTGCTGGGAACATTCATTTTCAAGGATGGGAGAAGTAGGAGAGGAGCTGGAATATCCCACCACAAATGAAGCAGCACATTTCCAGAGATGAGACGGGGATTTTCACAGCAACAAGTTTGAAGCAGAAAGTGTTTGCCTTCTGAAGGCTGTAACAGCACATGATCTGCCAAGGCCGTTCATCCCATCCATTCACCTCCTGAGACACTGCTTTACTGACCACAACAATCATACACCAATACTCTAATCCAAGTAGGCTGATTTTGGCCAGCTAGGGTATATAAAGAAGCTGCCCTATTGTGTCATAAAACACAGTAAGACAAAAGCAGCACTGTTCTCATCTTACAGGTGAGGTGGCATTGCTGGACTGAAGGCACAAGAAGCCACAAAAGCTCCAGCAACTGAGTGTAGGTCTCAAATCCTGGCCTGGCCTTCAAGACCACCCTCCTCAGCGAGCCTTGAGGAGTGCAGTGTCCCAACAGGGCAGGACTGGGCATCACCCTGCAGCTGCTGCAGCAAAAGGATTGCTGAGGAGAAGGGTTACAGTTTGGATGCCTGGGTTTACTGGGAGCTGGGGACAACCATCCAGGCAGCAAAGAACCAGAGATTAGGTTGCCATTGAAGCCCCAAGGTAGGGACTTTGTCCCTTCCTTCAGACAGACAACTGGCATGTGAGTGTGAGGCAGCCCAGGAGCTGCAGCCAGGCTGCTGCAGAGCTGCCCAGAGCATGACCCAGCAAAGGCCCAGCCCTGGCACGCAGGAGCCAAAGCCTTCACTGCACAGAGACAGTTCGAGAACACATCTGCTGAGGGACATCCTCCAGCCAAGACTGTTCCAGAGCAACTCAGCACCCAAGCTAAATAAAGAGCCTGGGGTGGAGGGCAAGAACAGAGCAGCTCAGCCCAGCCCAGCCCAGCCCAGCCAAGATGACAACACTCCTGCTAAAGCAGCTCTGCTGCAGCTTCGCAGGAGCAAGTGAATGGACAGCAAGGACATCTCACAGCCAAGGCTGCAGGGCTGGGATCTCACAGATCCTCCTCTGGCAAAGGCTTGACCCCGAGCTGCAGTTTGTGCAATAAGGGAAAGAAACCCAACACGAATGAATGGGAGACAGGAAAGGGATTAAATCCTCGTCTGGCCATGCCGACGTCTGCTCGTAAGCGGAGTCTCTGTAGCAGAGAGCCCCTCTCAGCTGTCACCACGAGTCTGAGAGATGCCTTTTTCCTTGGCTGACGTCCCTTTTGCTAGTGAGCAGCCTGATAACGGGTGCTGGCAGAATGAAAGCTCTCCCAGATATGGCTGACTCCCTGTAAACAAGGAGATGAAAACAGTTTGTTTCAAATCACAACTGGGAGAAACACTACAAAGCCAAAATAGTGCCAATGGCTCACTGACATTTTGCATTGCTTACAGGCACACAGAACACTCTGTGTCCTTCAATTCAAGCTCAGGCACCACAAATCTCCCTAGAGGAGAACAGGAGAAGGCCAAAAGACATTTTAAATTTACTTTTTTAGCAAAAGAAAAGCAGATATATTTATATTACCTGAACAACCACAGGGATATAGAGAGCAAGAACATTTCTAGCCACTACCAGACCTGAAGTAAGCCTGGCCTTGCCTAAAGCTCGACTTCCAGAAATCCCAAAAACAGAGAGACTGGTACAGACAAAGTAAGGAGGAAACAGAAACAAGTAGGGCACCCAAGCTGAGTTTTCTGCTCTGTTCATCTTCTGCAGGGATTTTCAAAGACCTGTCAAAGGAAGTTGTACAGCTTGGTGGCTGATAAAAGCTTTCAAGCCCCTTCAAAGCCAGTTTTTTAACAGAAAAAGTGGGTAAACAAATACAGCTTGCAAGGAACTGCTCTAGCAAGTGAGGGGCTGGATAGAAAAGGCACTACACTGCCTTGTGACTTTGGGAGCTGTCTTTCTTATTTCTATCCTTTATACACAAGGAGTTTTCACCTGAAAACAGGAGATGGTGTTTACTGAATTAGGAGCGAGATCAGTGTTTCCTAAAAAGACAGTACCTATTTTGGTGAGAGAGAAGGAAAAAGTTTTTTTTTTTTTTAAAAGTAGTTTTAGAACTTCAGCTTGACTCCAAGACAAAAGGAAGCCACTTCAAGCATCCCTGTGGGCTGGCAACAAAATAGTGCTGGGCTGTTGTGTGCTCAGAAAACATCACCTCAACCACACAGCTCAGGGGTACCAAACATTGTCCACAGCAGTCACAAGTCACAAGATCTGTCCTTTTCAGCAGCTGGTTTTCATTCTCTTATCAAGGTCAGGTGCACTGCTGAAAACAAACAACCACTTATAAAGGATGTCTTGGCTGGGGACAACTTATCCAACAGCCCATTCAACTCTAAGGAACTCAGAGGATTCACCTTTGTTGTTATTTGTTCTTGGGGCTCTTCCTTTCAGACAGTGGCAGTAGGGGAAATTATCAGGAACCTGTTTTACCTCTGATGATAAGTGGATGGGTTCCAGCATTTTGTCAGCAGCTTTCTGAGAGGTCCTTGGGAAAGAGGTGCAGGGTCTTTCTCTACTTTATGCAAGAACGTCCTACCACGTGTGGTTAGAGAACAGACATTGGAGTCATTTCCCTGTTAGGGCTCCATCCTCTCGTCCTGCATTTCCTCCCAACTCGAAGGGAACAGAGCACTGATGTCCCCTCACCTCTTCTGGAAGGTTTCTCCATAGTGATCATCTTCCAAAAATGCAGCTCCTGTTAGCTGAGCTTTCACCAGCTGAGATCTTGAATATTTAATAACCCCAGCTTCTTTCCATGATATTTTCACACAGAAAGAAAAATTGAGATGTCTGCTGCTGTTCTGCATTGTCTCCAAACAATTGGACTCATCAAGCAAACAACCCAAACTACATTTGAAACTGAAAATGTTCCATGAACAATGTCACAACAGCACACACTGCTCCTAAAGTCTCTGGGTTAATGTAAGAATCAATGGCATCAATCAACTGCAGGGGCCCACAAAAAGAATTTTTACTAATAACATGATCAAATGTTTGGTACTTATGAAATTCCAGTTGTGTTAACAATGAAAAATAAGTAAGATTTCTGGCAAGTTTAGAAGACAAGGTGAAAGCTCACAAGTTTCTAATGACAATTATGTGCCTAAAAAGCCTGGGAAATTAAAAAGCTTCAACAGAAGTTTGGCCATGACAGTGTAAAATATGAAGTGTTTCAACCACAGCCTTGCATAAAGACCAAAGAGACACCAAAGCAGATATATTACAAGTGAAAAAACTGAGACTGACCACTGGCCAAGTGGAAACTAGAGAACCAACTATGGGAACAGCCCCATGAACAGCAAACTGTGAATTCCAGATGAAGTGTCACAAGAACTGGGAGGTGGGCCTCAGCCTGCAGTTCAGTCACCTTCTGGCCAGGTTATCAACTACAGGGGGACCTCAACCAGTGCCCTGTGGGTGAATTGGTAACAATAACAATAAAATGACTGAGCTCTGTGAGCTAAGTTGTGGCTTGTCTACTTGGGAAATTGTTTTAGAAGCTAGGTGCAAATTTAGAGCACAATGGCTTTTCTGCCCCAATTCCCAGATGGGTGGGTAACACTATTCTGCTCTGAGAATGTCTTTCAAAGAAGGCAAAGCTCAACAATGCAAAAACATTTTACTGAAAGGTGGTAGCTGGGGACAGCTATTTCACACTTTTTTTTTTTTTCCTTCTTAAATGTAGGTTCCAAGACTATAAATGATTGAAAGGCAAAGCAGGCTCAGGGCAAGTTTTTGACACGTAGCTGTTTTTAAGCTTTGTTTCTTGTCTGAGGAGAGGACAGTCTGTTTTAACATGTCTTTAAAGGGTATTGAGATCCAGGAAGCCTAAAGAAATTCCACTCTGAAAGATACAGGGCACACTACCTTTGTCCCTTATCGCCTATAAGGGATTTGACCCCAGCTTTCCAGTGCATGTGATCAATATTTCCCCTACAACCCTGAGTACAGGGACTTGATACGGAACCACTGATCCAGCATCCCTGCTCACCCTGTTCAGTCACAATGAACATTTATCTGCTTTCCTGTCTGACTGGCAGCAGCCTTCTCTGTGGAGAAGCACAAACTGGCACTGCAGCCTGACCTAAACTGTTTCACATAACTTGTCCTAATACTGATGTCTTCAAATTGAACTATCTGTCCCCAGGCTGAATTTTCTCCCCTTTTGTAAATGTAACTGATGTTGTCACATAGTTTCTACAACAGAAGTTGCTTAATGAAGAAAAGAACTTTGTGTTTCAAGCATCTTGTGTAAGATTATCTCACCCAAATAAATAGGCATTAGGCAGGTGGAGAAGGTATATTAGATAGGTGGGTTCATGTAAACTTTCCTCTATAAAAGATGTAATATTTTACCCCTCAGTGTGCTTGATTTGTGGAAACCTCCACCTTGCACAGAATAAACAATATCTCCTTTCTAAATTAGACTCTGTCTGTGTTTAGAGTTCCTAAAATTGGAAACAATGCTACACTTACCTTCACCTGTGATTACCCTGCAGTTATCACTGGTGGCACTCTTCAGTCACACCACCCCAAAGCAGGATATCCCAGCTGACCCTCTGATCTCAGCCCTCTCTGCAGTACTCACCAGCAACCAACCAAAGTGGAGGGACAGGAAGATTTGGGCAACATGAGACATGAAGATTTTTACCTCACTAAGTTGGCACAAGGTCCTGGCCAGCGGCAGCTCTGATAAACTCTCTGGATCACCGTTTCTGACCCGTTCTGCACCTGGCAGGAGACTGTCCTTGTGACTGTGTAGTGACACCAGTGCCTGCAGAGAGAAGGGACACACATTAATCAGCCCCAGTAACACACACCAGACTGCAGTAAAAACAGACCAAGGATCTGGGGTGGGGTGGTTTCTTCTGCCAGCCACAGCCAGGCTAACTTGCAGTCTTCACTTCTCACCCCACACTCTCCTTCTAATAGCTGCAGAAAGATTCCCAGCTTCTGCCAACCTGAACCACAGATCCAGTGATGCCTCTTGCTCGGTTGTCAGAGGCCAGAGTTTTACAGTGCATAATTTAGTTCTGTGACTTATCAGAAACAATAGGACTTGAGAAAAAAAAAGAAGTGTTCCAAATCTCCTGATAATCAGTTCCCATTGTACTGGTCTTAATTCCATCCTGCTTGCTATGGTATCATTCCCCAGCCTCCCACCATTCTGAACGACAGCAGAGTTGGAAAATTCTGCTTTTTGGTGTGGTGGAGCTCTCTGTCAGCAGGGCTCGAACAAGCTGGGTGCTGAACAAGTCCTGTTGTTGTCCTGCTGAGGTTACAGCCTAAAAATGGGCAAGGAAAATGCAGGGGAGGGAGGGGCGAGTGTCTCACATTGTCTCATAAGAAAATAAGAGAGAGACAGACCCCTCACTGCAAGGTGTATGAGACAGAAGGAACTGCACTGTTAGCACAGGGAATTCGGACCTAGAGACCCTTCAGGGAACTTCTCTAAAAAAAAAAAAGTTTTAGGTTCCAGTGACATGCTTGAGGGTGTACAAAAAGGGTTATTTTCATCTCCCCCTTGCAAGCATTGCTCATCTTTGCCAAATACTGGTTCACGTTTTTGTGACTATTTTGGCGTGGAATATTCTGTGATGCTTTTGTACATCAGTGTAGTTAACAGGTTTGAGAGTCACTTTCCTGCTGATTGGGGATCAGAACTGGGGTCACTGTGGGAAGTGGAGACACCAGCTTGTGCTCCAAAACACACCCAGTGCTTGTGTAACATTCCCTGCTGAACCAGAGCAGTCCTGGCTCCTCATCCATCTTAAAGCAAGAGCCTTCAATAGAGCTGACCCCGTCAAGCACCACAGTCACTCCCCAGCCTTGCACACCAAAAATCAAATTGCTTGCACTGTGAAAATGCACCTGCACGTTCCCTTCTCCTTCCCTAAACCACCTCCTCTACATCAGTTTGATTTCTCCAGAACATGCCATTTACAGCATTTGTTGGTTTTCTCCCCTTTTTGCATTCCCCTCCCATCTCCACAGGAATCCCTGCTCTCTGGATAGCTCCCATTTCCATGAATAGGAGGCACGCATGCCAGGACCCCATGGGGCCAGTGGGCTGCTCACTGACCCTTGGGCTACAGCTGGCCCGGGAACACTGGGACACCCAGGGAGGGGTGGCTCTGTGCCCAGTGCCACGAGCCCGGCAGCAGGGACAAGGCTCAGCCACGCAGCTCTCCCTGAGACACTGCTCCTGCTCCCCAGAAACCCCCCTGTGACTCCTCAGCAGCAAGTGTGGACTGTGGTCACACCGGAGGGGACCCCAGGGGGTGGGGAGGTCTTACAGAACCACTCGTCTCAGATTTGTCAGGGATCTGTGGGGTACAAATAGGGATCAGACACCCGAGTACCCAAATGTCTCTACTGATAACTGCAGCATCAAACCAATGTCCAAAACAAGGGGGAAAAAGATAAAGTTCGTGAAGCTTCAGATCACATGATGACATCAGATCCTTTAAAAGGCTCAACACAACTTCCACACAAAGTTTAGGGAGCAGGACCAGAAAAAACGATAGGAGCTAAAGGCTGAAAATGTGATAATTCAGAGTAAAGTTTTCTTTTTCATTTCACTTGCACACTGGGTGCAATCAGCCCTTTGGTCTCTCCAAGCCTTAGTCATGGGGTTTGTCCAGACAGGGGTAATATCGCCTCCTGCCATGGGAACAGCCAGTTGAGCACGGAAGGAAAAGCAGCCAGGAGAAAGGGGGAGAACGAGAGTGGCTGGGAAAACCACAGCTCTGCATTATTTACCCTGACCATGATTTTAGCCCAGTGCTTCCAGTCATGGGAAGGACAGCAGCTGTGCACGAGCCTCAGAGCAAAAGCATTTCAAGTCAGGTAAAACAACCTGCATGTGCACAGATCCTGCCAGGACAATGGCACAATAATGTGTCCTGGAATCATGAAAACCAAAACTTCTCATTAAGATGTGAGGAGTAAAGGAATTGTTCCCACCACAGGAGAGGAAGGAAGTAGCAGTATCCACACTAGCAACATGTAACAAAGCATGAAGGGCCGTAAGTACTGGAAACAAATTCAGAGTAGTCACTGAACATTTTAAATCAGAGTATAATTATCAAGGACTTGAGTGCCTCCCCTCACGTTAAGATCATTTTTCTGACTTGTCAATGAAATTCAAATAAATATTTAGTTACACATGCTATGCTTTAACTGTTATGTAGCTTGTATGTGTGTCCCTCTGGCCTTCTCCCAGAGTCAGCTGGGAAGAAGTGCTGTTTACAGGGTACATGGATTATCCTACACTGATTATTTCACACTAGTACTGGTTTTGCTGGGTTTATGACACAACTCATCCCACTTTCCTGAGTACACACAAGGTACTTCCGTGTCAGATGGAAAAAAAAAGAAAAAATAACTGCACTCTGAAAAAATCCTCCGTATCTGATGCTGAAATTAGACAGCTTCATATTCCTGAAGGGAAATGAGGTGAATGAAGGCAAACACCACCACACACCCCAGAAGAGAAAGGCTGGTGATGGGGGCAGACTCTGGAACTGCCAGAGGGAATCTGGCAGCCAATCTGCTCTTGTTAATGGCAGCTCAAAATTGCAACTCCTCAGGAGAAAATGGAAACGAATCATTACCCTCTATGCCTTCCCTTTCACAGACACAAATTTAATGTCATCTTGCTCCTTCAAGGATTATTTTCAACCAGCTTGGGAGTCTGGCACTTCATTTGTGGCTCTGGAGGTGGCACTGTGTAGGCTGCCTACATCAAAAACAGCAAGAAAGGTTGATTACTCTAAGCTACGTACAGAGCTGATTCTGCCAGGGCTTCTATTCAGTGGGTGCTGCTGCAATGCATAGATTTTCCTTCCAAACAAGTCCCAAACTGCTGCTATCTGAGTAGGTCTCACATTTTTAACAGCTTATTCTAAGGACCAAGTAGAGCAGGTACACATATTCCCTTGCAAGTCCAAGAAATTTGGCAGTCAGGTTGTAATTCCTGTCTGGGAACAGCCTTTCATGGAAGTGAGAGGTGCTGAACAGAACTTGGTACAACCTCGTGACAGAGCCCTGGGCAGCAGCTGAAGATAAAGGCTGCTCCCATTCTACAGCACACTGGGGTGAGGAGAAACCCAACACCTTCCCAGGTTCATTTCTTCACATGACCTGCTCAGGGATCTGTTACAAAAGGAATCAATCACTGCAGGAAGTGAGAAGCTTCCCCGAGGCTCTCCATCCATTGCTTTCCCTGCCTGAAGCCATCACCTGGGTTTGCCAGGCTGAACAGGACTGACAGCTCGTGGCAGGGTAACAGATCCTTCACTCAAATCCAGGGACAACCTTTCACCTTTCTGAGCAGGAGCACAGAGAGAGCAGAGACAGTGATAAAGTACCACACTTATCATCTCATCTCGGAAGCAGAAACACCAGTATGGGCTTAAAAAAAGGTCAGACTCCAAAGATACTCAGCTAATCAACTGTGAACACTGATTTCTCCAACTTCTCTCTTTACCAACAGAAGGGAGAGTTTGGTTACAAAGGTACCCACAGCCAGGAGTGAAAGGTACATCACACCCTTGGCTTCCCAAAAATAGCATAATTTTCCTACAAATACAACTTTTAGGCTTTTTTTACCATGGCACACAAGCAGGTGAGACAAAAACAGGAACACAGCTGGTCAAGGATGCATTAGGATATACAGCTTGGAACTCACTGTAGATAAAATAGCACAGTGATTACAACAGAAAGAAGACAGACAGACAAAACCATCCCAAGACTTTTCTTTCCAAGCCAAAAGTCAGCAAGAACAGCCTCCAGAATGCAAGCAGGCTTCGGACAACGTGATGAAAGGCCCCATCATGGCTTACAGAGATTATAAATGACCCTTTATATTATACACAGATGCTAGAAAGGAAGGTTTAGGACTTTTACTGGCATGCATCCAGGATGGCAGAGAATATATTGCTGCTTATTCAAAAAGAATATTCTAATCAACCAAACAAAATGACACAAACAGCAGCTCCTTTAGGATCTCATGCATGCTCATCACCAGCATATTTAGTGTGATGTTCTGCAGCATCCCATGGAACTGGTCCTTGCTTAGAGAGAGGAGTTTCACTTGGTCCATTTCCTCCAGCTGTTTCCAAAGAAACACCCCCTCCTCTCACACCCTATTTAATTCTTGGAAGACTTTCACAGACAACAGAGGATCTGCAGATCATGGCCCACAAGCTGCTGATTTAGACAGTTTCCTTCTGGGGCTACAGACCGAGATCTCACATCTTGATCACAGCTGCCAATGTGTTTTTCCAGAGGGAATAGGGGTGTTGATGCCAGCAGATATCTCATCATATTTACTGTGTAGGTTCAGGATGTCACTGTGGACCCTTTAGGCTAGATGGAACAACAAAATCAATAGTTTGCTTCTACTTGGAGATACTCTGCAAGCTCCTGTTTGGAGCTTAAACAGACTCTCCCCTCCCTCAGCAGATGCTGAGAGGTGCCTGCTCTCTGCTGACTCAGCAACAGCAGTGATGGCTTCAGGCACCTGGACACTGGAGGACACAAGAAATCCTCACCTTCCAGAGCACATGGGGAACAGCCTGAGAGGATCTCACAGGACATCTGGGCTCACACAGAACGCTGGAGCTGCAGTTTTCTTCCGCAGGCAGACACCAGAGACAGAGCCGTACCTGCACCCCTCAGCAGAAGCTTGTTTGGACTCACAGTTCACCCCTGGAGATTCTGGATGTCTTTACAGCCTGTCATCCAACAGCAAGAGAGAAAGGGGCTGCAGAGGGTGGAGAAGTGTAAGGTAACAGATAACCAAGCTCAAATACTGTAGGTTCCAGAAGAGCCACACACTCACATATCAAAGCTTAATTCCTGGATAGCATGACTGAGTTAGAGCCATCATTTCATGGATGGGAAGACACTGACAGGAAGCTTCATCTTCCCTCCCTTCTCACTACTGGGATTTGCACAGTACTGTTTCCTAAATCCACAGGGTGCATAAGGGATCTCTCCATCCATCCCTCCCTCCCTCCCCCGTGAATGCTTAGAAATACACCACAAGACACTCACAGAGCCATCCTCAAAAGCAGCGTTTGCTTCTTTCCTAGTCCAAACTGCTGGCTTTTTTCCAAGCTTCTCTGTATCCTGGGGGGCCCTGGAGGACATTCCAGGTGGTTCACAAGAGAAGAGCCACCTGGCTGTTAGCTGGCTCCATTTCCCTGGAGATGGGATCACAAACTGAGCAGTGTCAGAACCACCGGGCTGAACTGAGCAGGACTCAGCAAGCACCCGGTGAATCGGGGCCGTGCCACTCGAGAATGGAAGCGGCTGCATTCCTGCCTCATCACCTCTGTGGATGGGGTGACAGTTCCCTCCACACACAGCCCCAGGGCTGCCGTGCCCTGCTAAGGACACACCGACAGCAGGCACCACCTCCCACACGGGACCTGCGGGCTGATGCTCTCACGGGACTGAAGGACACGGCTCCAACTCCCGAAAAACGGAGATTTGATGTGGGTTTGGTAGAGATTTAAGTGGACGAGCCAGAAGGAAGAAAATTCTTTCTGGGAGTGGGAGGAACACTTAATATTGAGGATTGTTTCATCAGCACCTGTCCCATGTGTTTGGGCACAAACTGACCCTCCCCACTCTCAATAAATATCACAGAAGTCTCTCAGTGAGGTTGGCATTTCTGATGCTTGTGATTTGCCCTAAAGCTTTGTCCTGTGTAAACAACTGCACTGAATTATCTTTTTGTTTCCATAAGGATAACACACTGTGTGTTATACTTAGCAGAGATCAACATTTAGGGCACAGAAAACAGTAGGAGTGTTTTGATAGCTAGATAGATTTCCCCAAGTTTCCTCATAACATTTTTCACTGGAGCTATCAATTTCCCTGCAATCCTAGAGAGGAATTTCAATAAAATCAGAAGGTCACTGTCTTTCACTGGGAAAAAGTTGCCGTTCTGACTCAATGAAAGCAAACCGTGCCCTTTTCTCTGTGTAAATAGTACAGTATCCCATTTGCTCTGCCAGAACAGCAATCCATACACTGTGTGCTGGAGCCCAGCATTAGGAGGGGTTAGTTATTTATATATTCCCCTGAGGCCAGGAACAGAAGTTGCCCTCTACATGCCAAGAAAGCCAGATTCAAGGTCTGCCAGGCTCTCTGGGGTATCTCTTCCTGAACCATCCAGTTCTATAAAACTACACTATTCCTTTCTTATTCACAAATACACACCTCCCTGGATGTGCTTTGACTCTCATCAGGATCATGTTTACCAGCTAATTCAGTTGGCTGTGACCAGATTACTCTTTACTGCTGTGACCTGGCTAAAGAGGAAACAATCCCATCACATGTTACTGGAAAGCTCAGATAAAAGCCAAGTTGGGCTTAAGTTTCCCCTGTTCTTGGCTGTATTCATACTCTCCCCAGGTAACTAGGTTTTAGGATCAAGGCTGTCATCCAGCTCGTTGTCCAGCAAAGAGCCAGCTACAAAATTCAATTATAACCAGCAGTTTCCACAATATTGGAATGTTCAAGAGTTGATGGATTGATTCAGGCCTGCAGATAGATGGACCATTGCTAAGGAATCCATGAAAGACCACCTGGCAGGGGCGAGGGGCTGGCTCTACACAAGCTTATGATGGCAGGGTTCCGTTCAAAGCAGATTCTGCTCCTCCATTACAAAGTTTTAAGAGGCCTGCAAGTCAGAAGTCATGACAAGCCACAGTAATCTTGTTGTCAATATTGATGTTTTACGCATGCCTTACTCCCACTGAGCACTTCATAGTCACTAATAGAGGTTACCCTGACTCCTGAGAAAAAAGGAGAAAAATCTTTGTAACAGCCCATTCATTCTGGGAAAGGAATAAAACTGGAAGGCTGCTGGTGTTTCTGAAGCCAGACAGCAGCAGCCATTTGAAGCAGCGGAGAGCCAGAGACACGAACAAGAACGAGACAAGTTCCAGGTCTCCCACTCCACTATGTTGGTCAGACAAAGATTGGAAGGAACTCCAGTCTCTCTGCACACACCACCACTCCACCCCCACAATAAGAGTCTGAACAAAGTGGCCATAAAAATAAGTTCTGGTTAGCAGAGAAAGATGGGACAATTTATCTAGGAACCTCCCAATAGCATAACCCTTCCCCAGGGGGGCAATATGTCCTGTGCATAGTGCACTTCAAATACTCATTTGCCAATAACAGCCTTAAGTTTTCCCACACAAAGTGGATTATCAGAGCCTGCTGGAGGGAGTTTAGTCCTAGAGGAATCTTTACCTTAGGAGGAAAACACAGTTCAGTCTGCACAACAGCTTCACTCATCAGCCAGTTCTGCAGCCAAGCACATTTAATCTTGCTTTCCTTGCTTTGTTTTGTGCAGGGATGACCCTCCAAAAAACACTACCTCGAGGACTGAGCTTTCTTCAATCCATAGGAAACTGCACAAGATTTTACCTTATCCTTCTGCAGCCACTGAAGTTACAGGGGCTAAAGGAAAACCTCTCCCTATTGGAATTATTAAGCACCTAGAAGCAGAATAGCTAAATACTATGGAACCCGTGTGCAACTCTTCTTCAGAGACAAGGAGGGAATCCAGCTCCCCAGAGGCACATTCAGCTCCTTCAGCCATGAGAACACTTCTCTTCTAACTTTCAAACTCATTCACAAGGCACCTTCCAGCTGCTGCAGCTGCTGCAGGAGGGGCTCTGAAGATGAGAACACTCACCCATTCCACACCCTTGATTCACTTGCAGAGCATCAGCACTGATATTAATGCAGGATAGAACAGAGGCAGATGAAGATTTAAGCGTTGATCAGGGAGGTAGCATCAGGAACAAATTGATCACATTCAAAACATGCCCCTCTGTGCCTGCATACCTGTTTGTGTGCATAAGGGCAGAGAAGACACAAGAAATATTCCTCCAGCATAAACCCCCTCTGATTTATACTCAGCACCCATCTCCTCTCAGTTTGCCAGTGACATGTTCCAACTGAATCAAACCATAAATATGGTTGACCTGAACCATAATTACCTTCAGCATGGCAATGAAAGAAGTTAGTCCATGACTGAGTGCTCAGAAATAAAAGGGGGTTCACTCCTTTGAAGTTCTTTGCTTTTACAGACATTCTTTTACACACTGAAATGTTTTGCTGCTCCCTCCCCTGAGCTTATCACAATCGATGAGAAGACAGTCGTTTCCAGTGTTCACAGAGGGAGGAAAGAGGAAATGTACAAAAATATCCATGGAATCTGTCTTTGTTAAATTAGACTGACTTGATGGAATTTGGCATTTGATATCCATGCAGCATGGAAATCATGCACAATTACAACCAAGTATGTCATTTTTGCAACATAAAAGCTGCTTGAATTAGAGCCTTTCAAAAGAAGAACCTGAGTCTAAACATTTTTGCACAGCTGGATAACGTGGTTGTGGACACCTGGTCTAACACCTCCATACTGTGAATACATCCAGAGTACTGGTGTGCTCATTTCTAAAAAGCCTGACCTTGAAAAGAGGGGTGGGATCATGGGAAAAGAGTCCTTAAGACCTTGATTGAAAGTAGAGAGCTGGGATTTGGCCTACCAACTATTTGTCTGAAACAGACCCCTGTGGTCAAAGTCTACATTTGGTACTTGTCTGTGTCCCCCTCTGAGGGTCTGATCTAGAACTGATTAAGCTGAGGACAGTGACCCTGATCCTCATTAATAGCACCAGACTAACTTTGATAAAAGTCAGTACATCTGCGTTTACAAAAATCCATTCACAATTAAACTCTAACTTTGAATTAGCAAGAGGTATAGTGCAAATTTGAAGTAGAAGAACAGGGCACTGACACACACCTGCTCGTTCTCAAAACCTTTGCAGGGAGGAAAACATGAGGAAAACCAGTATAAGGAGTCACTGACCCTGTCAGAGCATCCTGTGCTTTACGACTGGTCCTGTCGTGGCTACAGCTGCTCCTCCACCATCACAAAGGCAGTGCCCATAGCTGTCTGTAATTCCCCTTGCCACATTACACTGTAACAAAACACTTGGCACAATTCACTCTTCCAAAAGGGACAAATCAGGCTCCTGCTGGTTTCAGCATCTCCTTAAGTCACACCCTTTGCCCTACAGAGCCTGTATCTGCATCACCAGCCAGTCTGCAGGGATTGGACAGGGCCTGCTCCCGAANCACAGCTGGATAACGTGGTTGTGGACACCTGGTCTAACACCTCCATACTGTGAATACATCCAGAGTACTGGTGTGCTCATTTCTAAAAAGCCTGACCTTGAAAAGAGGGGTAGGATCATGGGAAAAGAGTCCTTAAGACCTTGATTGAAAGTAGAGAGCTGGGATTTGGCCTACCAACTCTTTGTCTGAAACAGACCCCTGTGGTCAAAGTCTACATTTGGTACTTGTCTGTGTCCCCCTCTGAGGGTCTGATCTAGAACTGATTAAGCTGAGGACAGTGACCCTGATCCTCATTAATAGCACCAGACTAACTTTGATAAAAGTCAGTACATCTGCGTTTACAAAAATCCATTCACAATTAAACTCTAACTTTGAATTAGCAAGAGGTAGAGTGCAAATTTGAAGTAGAAGAACAGGGCACTGACACACACCTGCTCGTTCTCAAAACCTTTGCAGGGAGGAAAACATGAGGAAAACCAGTATAAGGAGTCACTGACCCTGTCAGAGCATCCTGTGCTTTACGACTGGTCCTGTCGTGGCTACAGCTGCTCCTCCACCATCACAAAGGCAGTGCCCATAGCTGTCTGTAATTCCCCTTGCCACATTACACTGTAACAAAACACTTGGCACAATTCACTCTTCCAAAAGGGACAAATCAGGCTCCTGCTGGTTTCAGCATCTCCTTAAGTCACACCCTTTGCCCTACAGAGCCTGTATCTGCATCACCAGCCAGTCTGCAGGGATTGGACAGGGCCTGCTCCCGAATTTGTTTTGGTTTTTTGCTTATAGAGCTCTATACAGACAACAGAGCATCTTTGTGCCTCCCATTCAGCCCTCTGGTGCCAAACTCCCAGCACTTACCAGCCGCAATGAATGTCACAAGCATGACAGGAACACAGGCACTTGGCCCAAATCAAGCAGTGTTTTTCATTAGCATTAAACTGGCACCAGAAACCACAAACTACAGCAAGAACAAAAGGCAATGTCAAAAGGACAGCGCTGGGTGTATAAAAAAAAATCAGGATGGCATGATCAAGTCATTGCTTCCTACTATTGCATGATGTTAATCTGCTCATGGAATATGCAGGTTTCGGGTTTTTCCTGGAGCTGAACAGTTGGGATATTGCTGCCACTGGAGACAGGTACATCCTTTTGATAGCTAGAAAAAAAAAATGTATTGAAAGACATCCCACAGACAGCACATTGCTTTCTCTTTACAGGAATGCAGATGTGTTTTCCTTATGTTTTTAAACCCTCAGAGCAGTGAGCCCCAAAAGGTATCAAAAACCAGATCAAAGTATCACCTTCAGATTCACAAGTCTTAGGATGCAACTGGAAATAGCTGCACAAACATCTGGGTCAGGAAAACTGAACCCACAACTCTTCTAGCAACACTTCTTCCACGTGCCCACTTCTCTTTCCCTGTGGCACATTACAGCTGTTTCAGTCTAGGTCTTCCACCTGGTCAGCAACTTGCAAAGGAATTTGTGGGCTCTGGTGTCCAAAGGACTACACAGCAGGCTTTTCTAACTAGTGACCCACCATGTGGTTGCCCATCACTGCTGGGAACAGGATTTCATGAGCCAAAGGCACCTCTAACAGAGTGAAGCTGCAGCAGGTGTGCGGGCTCGGCTGTACTGCACATCACTCCAGGGTCAGGCGACTGCCACAGAGCCAGACGTGACAACAACCCCACTGAAACTACCAAGGGAACAGCCTTTCCTCAAGTGCAAGAAAACCCTACCGTTCTCTAATGTTTCCTCTGCTGGAGGAGGTGATTAGAAACAATAGGACAGTCTAGACAAATCCATCTTCTTTTGCTTCAAGTTCAACAATTTCTCTTCTTCCTATTTGGATTTCTCAGATTAGCCACTTGTGTTCCATGAGGCAGCTGAAACTCAGGTACCCTTGAGCCAGAATTTGTACCAGGCCCAAGAAAAGACTCCTGCTGGTGCTCCAGGAAGATGCTTTTGGGGACAGCTGTACCCCACTAACATGACCAGTATCTCAAGAGCAAAGCACTTTTCTCCAGTAACTGCTCTACCAATGTACCAGGTCATCTGAACACCAGGCTCTGTTGTGTGCAACAGTTAAATCAGGCTATTACCCCCAGCCCAGCTCAGAGATCCCCAGGATGAGCCACATAAGACCCAGTTCAGTGAAAACGAAGCCTTGGAAAACCTCTCTGCCTGGGTATTCAAAGCGTTAATCAGCCTGAAAAACAAAGCCCAAAGCCTGTGTGTTAATTTGCTATTTAAATTGAAAACTTTTTATTCCATGTCTGCCATGTCTGGCACAAGGCTGTCCTGGGCGTTACTACAATAAAAAATAATTTGGAAAATAATCCTATTGTTCCAGTCACACCCATGGGAGTTTCATGTGTAGGGAAGTAGGAACATCAGAACTGAGATCTGTTCTGTGATCAGAGAGCTGAGTTTGCCCTTTACAACAGCAAGTTTTGATCCAAGGGCATATTGAGAGCAAGATCAGAAACTGAGCTAAGGCAGGAGAATGTATCAATACCTTTAAGGTTAATAAATTCCAACTTGCACAGGCTAAAACTCTTCAAAACTACCATTAGTGCAGCAAACTAGCAACAGCCTTTACAAACACATGTCCACATCCATGGGTGGTTAGTTTATCTTATCTTTCCCTTCCTTGCCTCCCTCTCAAGCCAGTCATCCCCAGTGCTCATCTAAATGAAGTTAATTGCTCTAAAACACTTCTCCAGCCCTTCCAAAGAGCCTCCTCTGCACTAAGTAGAGGCCTCACTGAAACCTCCCTGCAACTCTAGCATGGCTTGGATGAGGCAGTTCCAGGCACAGCAACCTGCTGCACCAGCAGCCTCCTTTCCACCTTCCTCCACACTCCCACTTACACTCTCCTGACTGCACCTGTCCAGTGCCATAAGAAATAACTCCAGAGCATTTGCTGTAGCTCAGCTCTTTGCACACAGTAGTCCCAAACCCCTGCTAGTGAGCACCCAGCGTTGCCTCATCAAGTTTTAAACTCACTCTTCAGCAGATGGTGTGTTTCAATCACACACAACCCACTGCACTTTGATATCTGTCCACAGACAGACTGTAAAGAGACAGCAAGAAACTAAGTGCTCTACCTACATATTTTTCAATGTAAAAGGTTTGTTTTGCTTTTAACACAACTTCCTAAGCTTTCACCGGTTTTGGAAGCAGTCACCATACCTCATTTCTAGCCAAGAACCATTATTTGTATTCTCCTTTTAAACCCTGCTGCAACCCAGTTTGTTCATTAGAAATAAAAAGAGTTTTAAAAAAGAAAGCCTTTCTCTTGCGAACGGAAACACTAACACCTTTCTCGATTATTAAAAAATTCTTGAGCAATCTAAGAAACCGCTTTAGAGCCTCAGTGCTTTGGAAGCCTCTGTTTGGAAGGGAGGAGATCTACATTTCGGTATCCAGGTGGAAAATGGGTTTGATTTGGCCAAGTAATAACAGCTGAGAAAAAAACTTCTCCATAGCCTGTGCACGCACAGTAGATTCCTTAGGAATGATAACGCTGCCTTGAAACATTCCCGAGTACACACGTGGGAAACCGGATGGGGAGAAAGCAGCACTGAGCAAGAGAGGGGACAGCAGGAGGTCTGAAGGAGAGATACAGGCATTTGGTCAGAAAAAATCCTGCCCTGTTCTGTGCACAGTTGTACAGCAAGCTCCGTTAGATGGGGGTTTGTAGGGTTTCTTTGGTGGTGGTTTAAGTTAAAAGTTACCTGCCAATGCAAAAGGGCAGAGCAACCAAACTGTTCCACCATGGCAAAGTGCAAAACTCCACAACATAAAGCATTTTAACCACAAATCGGTGAGGGTGCAAACTGATGCCCACAAATGAACCACACTCCTAAACCAAACGCTTCCCAGGCACCCCTCATCGTTCTGCTGGGAATGGGAATGTCTGGAGTTACTGGTGAGAGGGTCTCAGTCTGCGTGTGCAAAGGAGTGGCTGACACTAAACACATTAAACACACAGTACTTACAAACACTTGGGGCAAATTCAAGGCAAAATCATTAAAGAGAGAGTAACTTTTTTCCTCTTCTTCTATTTATTCACATTTCTTCCATCAGAGGATTACGAATGACACAAATAGCATGGAAGATAAAAGTTTAAATAAAATAAGCAGTTATGACCTGAATTTCATCAATGGGTGACACTTATTGTGTATTTCTGGTTCCTTTTTTGTAGTTTGGGAAGAACATCTTACTGCTGCTTTACTGGCTGAGGGCAAACCAGCAAACCTGGGAGTGACACACAGTAACAATCTGTGTTTATTATTGCACTAAGTATGTACACAAACAGCCTTCACACACCACAGCTCAAACTTGTTTGTGGTTTTTCCTCCCTCATACAAACATACATGAGAGGTTTCCTCTACACCTTTCACTACAGTTGGGAGAAATTTTTCCATGCATTGTCTCTGCAGAGGATAGTGCCAGATTCAGCCACCCTGGAAGCAAAGCCAGCAGCTGCCATGGCCACAGCACTCACTTCAGCCATTCTAAGGAGGTATAGGGGGATATATGAACACTGCAGTGCTGAACATCCCATTAAATGGCTGGGACAGACTCACATGCCAGCAGGAAAAAATGGTTTGAGTTTCACTTGAATCCACTCCCCTACACAAATCCAAAAGGTTGGTAGAACCTGAGAGCATGGAGTGCCAGAACAACACTTGAACTGGTTCCCCTTGCTGTAGGTATGTCCGTGGGAGCAGCCTGTTCACCTATGCAGCTGTTACTGGCAACATTTGACCTACAAGCCTGTGGGAAGTGTGTGATTCCAGTCAAATGTTTGTGTAGGGTTTGGTGTTGGTCTTTGTGGTGGGTTTTTTTGGCTGGTTGGTTAAAAAAATCCAACCAAACAGCAACAAAAAAACCCCAAACCACCCCCAGACATCAGAGCTCCTGGAGATGCCCTGCAAAGCCAATCTTGCCTCCGCAGGGATGCCGAGATCCAATCCATCACCCAGACCCAGGCAGCACAAGATGACTCCCAGGCTCAGCCAGGACACCAGCTGAAATGTCTGAGACAAATCAACCCCATTTCTAGCTGCATTCAATTCAAGAGAAAAGCTGGGATGATTCCTGTAATTTCCACATTCCCACTTTTCTCCCCCTTCTTCCCAGCCACTGTAGAGATACACAGCTTCATCACAACCTTACTAAAAGTTATGCAGCAACTTCTCCAAATGGTACCTGGGAGCTGAAAGTTTACCTTCAGCAAAATTCCACAGTCATTTGCAGAAGCTACTTTGAAAACATTCTAGTTCAGATGCCAAGAACCACTTGGCAAGGCCTGACAGACATAATTAGAGAGCTTGATTGTTTCAAAGGACATTACCCAAGAAAATTAGTATGTTGCTGCGGTTCTTGAAATAAATTTCCAATGGGTTTGGTTGCAGAGGTCTTGCAAGGGTTTTAGCAGACTTTTAATTACAGTATCAGGCCTCAAGTATTTTTCTAGTGCTTGGCAATATGAGATCCTATTATTTCTGCTTGCAATGCACACTCATTCAAAGCTTATCCACAGGCCGACAGCCTAAGAATTCCTACCGCTCTGTAATCCAAAATTTTTGTATCATTTGTGATATACATTAGTGACTTCCAGTAACAGCTGCCCCAGAGACAGCATTTTACTGTGTGATAGTTTAAACCCTTTGGCTCGGTGCTGTATCCTGAAATACACTGCAGGGAGACTAAAGCTTTTGCTGCAGGTTATGCTGATTTACAGCAGCATTAGGCCAAGCACTGTAACATCCTACAGAGCCAATTTGCCTTTTTTGCTCTCTGCTGTACTTCAGATGGGAACAGGGAGAGTTTGCAGCATCACAGCCCAGGGCTGCCTTTGCTCCAAGGCTGGTGCTCGTGGGTCACATCCCACAGGCAAGTGCCACAGGCATTTGTGCCCTGAGCCCGTCAGTCAGTGCTGCTTCTAAAGGTATGTCCCACATCCAGGCTCCCAAAAGCCACCCTGGGGACAGGAAAGCCCCTCAGCCTGTGCCATCACCCAGCCTTCTGCTCTGGTCAATCCAGTCTGCCCTGCTCAGCATCTCCCTCTCCCACCCCTCAGCATCCCTTTCAAACTAATCCTCTGCAGAGCTCGGGCAAAGACTTACTCCCAAAGACAAATTTCAGTCATCCAGACTCCGAGAGGTGCAGTAAACAGGGAGCACAGTGACCTCTATTCTGTAAGAGTGGAAGTTTATACAAAAGCCAAGTATTATCATTCATAGATTTATTATAAACTTCGGCATAAATTCATATACAATACTTTGGATTTTGTAGCTTTCCCTCTAAGATATAACCACACCCTCGTGAAATACTCCCCAGAGCCTTCCCTTACATGAAGGGAAGTATTACTATTCCCATTTTATTTAGGGGAAAGAAAAGAGAGAGAGAACTCGCAAGTCTCAGTTCCCAGACTTTGTGCTGCTCTATAGAATATATATTGAGCATTTAAGGAAATAGTCTTTTTCTTGGGAAAGAGAGTGGAAAACAAAGCCTTATGAATCAGCCAGCTAATAATTAAAAGCAACTAAATCCAGATCACTTTAAGCTGCACATGAGAATCTGAACTTCTCAGATGCTGAATTCTTCTGCCGACCAGAAAAGCCAGGGTCATTTGCCCAGCTGGTCACTATTGTTCTGTCCAATAAAGTTCTGGCAGGAATGCATGTTTAACAAAATACAGAGATTAGGCATAGCAAAGAATGTGGCTCCCCCCTCAGTGTTTAGGTTAGCAGGGTTTGCCATGTTGAAATACTGAAGCTTAAGCATATCAGATTTTCTCTGTCCTGTACTGCTGGTGCCAGTGACAGACACAAGCTGACAGCTCAGTTCTCAGGGGCGCTGCCATTTTATCTCTAAGTTTATTAAAAGCTGCATAAAAAGTTCACCTCAAATCTGCAGTGACCACTAATTAAATCAGTGTTTTCTTGGAGATGTAGAGTCATGATTGATAAAAGCTCTCTGTACCTCCCCACATGCCAGAAACTTTTGAAGGGCAATTTAAACCAAGCCAGAGACTCAAGGGACAAGATTTTGAGAACCTTGGAACAAGGTAACTCATCCTTAAGGGTCTTAGGATAGCCTAAATTTCCAAAAGGAAACTTAGCACCCAGTGACTAAATACAGCACCAAAATGGCAATGGCCTTCCTAACATCTGCCATATCCTGGTTCTGAACTGTCAAGAGCTCTTTAGCTCAATTTACAACAAGGGACAACACAAGACAAGAGTACGACACAAATGTCACGAGAACAAGTGATACAGATCTGACAGACCCTCACAGATCTTGCAGGAGCACAGCTTTTACCAAGTCAATGCTATACACAAAGCAGCTCTCAACTGGGCCAAGAATTTCTCAGCTCAAAGAAGAATTCTATTAAATGGACAGATATTTGAGACTCCTAAGTAGATTTGCAATGGATATAGTCCTTGGAGAACTGCGTACAAGAAGGTTATAAATAGCCTGGATTTACCTCAAAGTTAGCGGGTTATATTCAGAGATACCAAGGATTCCTAAGTTCCCCCGCAGGGGTACAGTAGCTCATGCTGGGTGAAGTTGTGGTTCATAGGTAGGAAGCATCTAAGATCCTGTTACCATGGCAGTCTCTTCTCTCTTTCTCCCTCCACAGAAAGATGAAATATAATTTTCTGTCAGGGGCACACAGTAAATCTGGAACAGGTACAGCTGAGATACAGACCTGCTGACAGGCAGATCTAGGTGTTTCTTCTAGGAGAGCCTTTTTGACTCATCCTAGCACAGCAACAGAAGCCTTATTTTAGCTGGTATTACTTTCACTGCCACTGAAAATGCAAACAACTCAACATTTGAACAAGATACAGTGATGAGACAAGCAGCCAGACAGCCCACATTGAGCAGGGTGGCAGAAACCAGACAGGTTCTGTGGAAGTACAAGACAGAATCAGGCAAGAAGAAAGCCAGGAAGCCAAGCAACCCGAGGCAGGAACAGGAGAAGTGGCATCAGACGAAAAGGTCTTTTTCTTTAGGGGAAACACAGGCAGAATCTCCCTCGGGTTGGAGTGTTAAATTCATGTGGGGAGAGCTGTCACCCATTGCTGCCTCAAATGAGGATTTGAAAAACCTCCCTGTGCTGTGCTGTGTTTACAGCAATAATGAGAGCCCGGAGGAAGGGGTTAGAAACATCTGAGTTTAATAAGGGCTAAGCAGCACACAGCAAAAAAGAAATGTCTGCCCTTCCGTTCAGGGCTACCACACCCCAGCAAGCACCGCCACCGCGGGCCAAGGGGAGCCCAGCACGGAGACGTTATGTCATCCAGCAGCACATCTGTCCCCAGCCCTTCCCCAGGAGCAGCAGCTCCGACCAGGCTGAGAGCTCCCAGCACCACACTTCTGAACCACTGAGCAAAGTCCTGTAGGGAAAAAGCAGATGTGGGTCGACCCCAGGCACAAAACAAGCCAAGGGCAAGAAGGGAAGTTTTTATGTAGTGCCTTAACTGGGCAACTCCATCTCACAAAGTCATCACAACAGGGCAAAAGGAGTATTTAGCTCATTTAGCACCTATGCAGCTGCCTTTTCTTAGTCCTAAATAGCTCTAACATCCAACGTGCACAGGGTAAGGGGCATCCTGTTCCCATTTCTCACACAGAAGACCAAGAACCTCAGTACTCATATCCTGCAACTGAATTTGCTGTGCCACCTTCCTCACAATCCACCCCCAAAACTGCCCTTGCATGATCAGGCATCTTTCATGAAACACTTGTCCTATACTGCCCTTATGAGGCACACTCTTCCCATGTCCTTGGTCTTTTTATTCCATTAAAAAGTGGAAATCAGGAATCGAGTCTTGTCCATCTGCAGAGACAAACACACCTCCTCTCCAGAGTGCACATGCACACACAGAAGAGGTGGGGGGACATCCAGAAGAAACAGAACTGGACCTGTTCTTAACTCTACAGACTCAGTACAATTTGGTTACACAACCACATCCAGGGAATACTCCCCTGCCTCATGATTTCACTGCACTGGCATTTCTGAGATGCTCTGAGCAAACACATGCCTGTATCCAGTACAAATGCTGCAAAGAATATCACTTCCACCCAGTTCCTAGGGGCAGAAAAAGTGGAATTGATTAAAAAGACATCTGACTACATAACCTGATGTCAATATTGGACATGAATTGGTCCCTTCTATGCAGTGGTACCTCACACTAGCTTCAATGTTTTGACAGATGGTTTGTTTGCTCAGCACAAAGGCAGGTGGCTGGATAAGCCTTACTCAGCTCTGGGAGGATGGACAGGAGACACAAAGCAAACCACAGAGGCAAAGGGAAGAGTCCTAAATAGGGGAATCTCACAGATACCTCCTCTTCTCAGTTTCAAAATCAACTGTTATGATTTTGAGTGGCAGATTCTCCTTTCCAGATAAACGACATCGATATGGAAGAAGAGACTGATCTGTTCCAAACATGAAGCATTGTGAAGCCACCTTCAGCTTTTGTCTCAGAGGCATCCATTGTGTGGGCCTCTGGGTGAAAGCCATTTCTAGACAGATAGGAGAGGCTTCTTTCTTTGCCAGAAATATGACTGGCCAGCTTTAGAAGCTGAAAAGGAGTCTGAAACCTGAAATAGTTCCTTATTTGCTGGTCCTCCCCAAAAGATTCAGCTATTTTCAAACAGCCAGGCCTAAGCATTACAGGCAGCACTTCCACCCAGGCACACTCTTCACTTACATGTGTTCAATTCCAAGAGGAGGAAAACTTTACTTGACAAAAACAGCCAAAGCACCTAAATCCTGTAATAAATTACACACCAACAAACAATCATTTCTCCAAAAAAAAGGAGGTAAGGAACAAAACCAATAAGGAACAGTATCAGAGTTCCTACTCTTGCTGGTTTCTGCAGCATTAGAGACTCTAATTCAGATGAGTGCTATGTTGTGCATAATTACACTAAGCAAGAGATTTAGTATTATTCAACTATATAAAAAGATGAAAAACGTAAGACAGTAACCAAATTAGTAGCATTAGCCTTTTTTCCAATGTGCAGCTATTATCCTCAACAGAATCTTTGTGATATCTAAGTTGGCACAGGCTGGCTGTATGCTCAAAGATTCAAAATAAACATTATGCCTCAGTGGAAGTAGATTTAAGCACTGTCTAGATCTGCCTAATTAAAAGTGAGTCGAGAGCTTTGTGCATATTTCAGAAATGCAGTTGGATGAATTTCTGTATTATCCTACAGGAAAGGCATCTATGCTTTATAAACCAGTAACATTTCCAGACGTGCTGGAGGTCTAATGCAGGAAAGGGTCCATTACTCTGACCCAGAAGACCTAAAGCACTCTATGCTTTCAGTTCTTCATCATTATCTGAAAGTCATTCTTCATTTTTCCCCCTTTATCAGGACACAGCCCAACAAAACAAAGATGTAAGTGAATATTCCATGACCCCAGTGTCACAGAACCACTCCCCAAGCAAAGCTGTGACATTTCTAACCTGGCCTGTTTCCACCAGGACTTTAGCACACTAACAAGTTCAACTTTGAGAAAACTGAAAAATATGGATTACTGAAAGAAACATTTGTTAATTTATGGAGGGGAACACAAGTTCACTAGCACCCATTGTTTTGCCTTTCTGCTCCCTTGTTTTTTTCCCCTCGAGCTGGTAAATGAAACCTACCTAAGAGGAAATTATTCACACAAGCAGCTGGAAAGACAGGACAGTAGATTTCCTACAGGAATACAGTTTACTGCAGTAGCTACGGTCACATCTGGTATTTAAAAGCCATTCCAGTGTCACCAGACCCTTACACTACCGTTGGCTCCATTGCTAATTGCATTGCAGAGTTACAGCCCTGAACCCCACGAGTCAGATGAAGATCATATGGCAGCAGAGTCCAGGGAACAAACACCCGACAGTTCCAGGGCCTGGTGATGAGCTCAAGACCTTGTGACCTCTTGGTTACCTGGGTTGGGCACTTCAAAGCGGAATTAGAGCAGAGGACTCAGCATGACACAAATCCCAGTTTGTTTGCTTGACATCCTCCCAGTCCACAGCAAACCAAGGACCTCAGGCAATGAGCAGACTATTAGGTGATGGAGGGAATGACTCAGAGAGCAAGATCCTGTCACTAAAAGGAGAGAGAACCACATTTGGCCAATATGTATAGTTTTATATTCCACACCCACTTAAGAGTCACGAGAGGTTCAGAATTTGAGGCTGAAGTAAGGTTCAAGTCATCTCTCTCTAGTGAGGAGAGAATTAATAAAAATCCATCAGGAAAACTCCAGACACACATTCTGAAAGCATTCTGACAGACTGCATAAATAGGTATACTTATTCATAGATCACCTTTTAGTATTAAGAACAGGCTTCTATCACATAAAGAGACCCACAGTACTTAAAGGCACTAAAGCCTCACCTAAGAGGCTGGAGGTTGCTACATTACAGTGCAGTTGTGCTGGGGAGGGGCAATTCCAGCCCAGCACGTGTGTAGCTGTAGCACCAGGCACAACACTGGCAGTTATTTTGGAAAGAACACATCTACCTACAAGAGGTCCACCCAGACATCTTGATCTCGAGAGCCAGACATTCAAGTGACCTGTTAGAAACCTGGTAGCCTCAAGGAATAACTGACAACATATTTCAAGCACCAACACTTCAGGTTTCTTGGGGAAGCAAGACAAGCTGCAGTACAGGAAAGGTGATGTCTGTTTAACTATTGTTCCCATGTCAAAGCAGCTCACGGAGCATGTTTAACTATTCCATGGGATCCACAGCAAAGTGATGTGCCCTCTGACATGGAGTTAAACCATTGGTAAAGGAGCAACTGGAACCCCGATCTCACTCTCCTGGGTTGTGCTCTGAGGCACAAGAAGAAATGGGTAAAGGCCACCTGGCTTTCCATGTCAAAGCCTCTGCCTCTGGCAACCAAATATTGCACTTACAGACTCCAGCTGACAGATAATACTTTCCTCTCCATATCCATCCTCAAGAAATATCACTGCTGTAGGAAGCACGGGGAATTACTGTGACCAAATGTGTAATTACCATTAGAATGTGGATAAGAATTCCTATTTGTACAGTCCTGTTGTTTGTAACATCATGGTTCTAATGTTCATTAACAGGAAGAAGTTTTTAGGCTGAGGAGTGTTTTGAAGACCTAACTACCACAGCTGGACTTGCACCCACCCCAGATGGCTTCTGTGATGGTACTGTAATAATCCCAGTAAAAAAAAAAATCCTACATTGCTTTTGGGTTCATGTTTTGGGGTTTTCTTTCAGCCATCTCCACTTCTCATCCAAAGAGGTTTCCAGTCTAAGCCCTGCAACTCTCAGAAGTTTCTGACTCCCACAGTTAAGCTCACAAGGGCTCAGTGCATGACTAATTAGAAAGTACAGGAAAATAGAATGAGGAGTTGGGAGAACACCAACCCCAAAGACAACTAACACAGAGGCAGGCGTTCCTTGACAACTGAACTACTTCCAGCATGGGAACAAGCTTCCCTTAACTCAGTTAGCAAAGCTTCTCAAAGCTTGGAGGATGATTTCTCCTTGGCAGGCAGCCCCTCCATTCTTATGCTTCCAGTAAGGCCCACTTCCCATTCATCGCCTTAACACAGCAGCAAGTTCAAAATGCATGCACTGAATGGGAATTTCAAGCTAAACTGTGAGGCTGTTGCAGTCTATACAATGCCAACAGACACTGCTGCCTGGATTTCAGTCACTAGCGCTTGCATATCTGAAGTTCAAAGCAATTCAAGCACATGCAAAGGTGGTAGACTGCAAGTGTCTTTGGTCTAATAACCAAGACCTGACAAGTAAAGCCAACCAGAAGATAGAATATTCATCATAAAAAAAAAAAAAAAAAAAAAAAAAAGGAAACTAAGAACACATCATTCCTTCAGAACAAGTATTCCATGGCTTCACTTTGAAGAATGTGAATAATTATATTTTTTCCTCCAAATTTCCCTTCACCACCACCCCAAGCTTTTTACACTGTCCAGGGCCATATTTTTCTGGCAGGAAATACGTTCAGCAGTCCTCAGAGCCTCAGGAGCCCATCTCTGAGCCAGCCTGCAACCTAGATACCAAGGGCTGCACCAGCACAAAGGACTCCAGAAACTTCTCCCTTTGGAGAAATACAACCCTTATGATAAGTTAATTTTTTAAAAATTGATAGCAGATTCCTAAACAGCTCGGTCACTTGTTGATCAAGGACAGGAAAAGACAACTGCAGAATCATGGTGTGTCCTGTATCAAGGAAACCCATCAACTGTACAGCACCACATCAGTATGTGCTGCAATGCACCAACACCTGGAGCTGCAGCAGGAATTTCAAGGCTCTGTCCCTGCTTATTTTTGACTCAGGAAAAATGCCAGAAGTCACTGGACAAAGCACACACTGGGAAGGTTGAAGAAAAGAAAGTACAAATGGCCATATGGTGCCATGAATAGCAATCACCTTCCCATCATCTTGTCTCCTCCACAGCCTCTCCAAGCAGTGGCCAGAAAGCTTTGCTGTGAGGGAGCTGCTGCTGCTTCACATAATTCAGATGCTACCAAGATCCTCTGTTTTGATGGCAAAAGGGACACTGAACAACATAAAAACCAGTCTATATCAGTTTGATTCAGTCCTTGAAAAAAGGCTTTGCATCTGCATAGACAGTGTCAGACTTGGAGCAAAAGCCTCACTCTATCATGGACCATATTAAATCCAGAAAAGTCCAGCTATCCCAACCTGAAGCTGCACCCGGCAGGAGACTACCCTCAGAAGTCCAACACTGTGGCTGGGGAAAGTTTTCCCACACAGATTTTCCCATCAGAAAGTGAAGCTGTTAGACATTTGCCAACAACAAAACTTCACCACTCAAGGGGAAATTAAAACATACAAAGATTGCTTCAACGTGTGATATTTGACTGAGCATTTGAATTTTTCTTTCACAACATCTACTGGTGATTTTTTCCTGCCTTCAATTTTTTACTTCCCCCTCTGCATTAAACAAGAATGGGAGATTCTCACATGGCAAAGTTCCACCAGACATAAAAAGTAAATTTAAAAAATCTACCAGCCTTCCCCAACATCATTGTTTAAATCAGGTTTATGTGGTTTTACACAATACTTTATAGACTTAAGAGGGACACGTTCCCCTGACAAAGCATCAGCTATCCAAACCACTGAGGCATGGGAAAACTGTGCAAGAGTATGAACTGGGGAAGGTCTTTGGTGAGCAGAGTCCACTCTCATGTAAGCGTGGTAGCTCTGAACAAAGATCTGCAGGCTAATAGATATGTACGACAAATGACATGTGGTTCTCATTGCAGCTCATGCTTTGGGAAGGGGGTACCTTGGAAGAGATCCAGCTGGGATAGGTTTATCCCATTACTCTCCTATAATTTTCTGCCGTTTCAAGCCCTCTGACAGTTGCTGTAGTTTAACATCACACCCCCTGCAGCCCCAGGCCTGTCTGACAGCGCAGCGGACAAAGCCACCCCCCTCGGGGGGAAATCCGCACCATATGCGAGCCCCGCGCAAGGCACAGGGCTGGTGCCCGCCCCTGCACCTCCGACACGTAAATCCACGGTGTCCATGCCCTTTCCCGATCCCCGGCCCAAATAAGCGGTGCTAACAGAAGCCCTCCTCCACAGCAGCACAACTCACACAGACTAGGTATTAGGAAGGGAGAAGGAAAAGAGGTAGAGACAGGATGGACGAGCCCTGAATATTAAATCTCAAGTCCCCATTTAAGGGAATGACAGGAAAAAAAATAAAAAAGTGAAATTCAAGAACAACTGGAATCAGGTTAAGCCACTCTCTTGCTTTATACAGTGCAGCTCATTCATCTGAACAGCTGTTTCACCTCTAGAGAAATACCCAGAGAAAACAGAGGGGAGGGGGAGAAGCCTAAACTGTTTGCTCTACTGAAGCAGTAAGATACAGTAAATCAAACCTGATTTATATTACGTTTATAAGAAATTGGATTTGAGTGGGGGGAGAGGAGAGGAGTGGGAGGTTTGGTTTTAAACAGCTACTTGGAAGTTGAAGCTCTTGAAGAGAAATCTGTAATTAAGGGCTTTCTTTTGTTGAGCTGAACAAGTTCCTCCTCGCAGCCGAGGGCTATAACAGTTCCCTCTGCCGGCATCCCCAGTGTCCCGGCTCAGGAGGTTTTCCTGCTCCGACTGCGCACTGCGCAGGGACACGCAGCCTCGGCAAAGCCCCTTCCCCTCCCCGACGGGCTGGGCGCGGCAGGGAGAGAGTCTGCGGGTGTCATTTACCCCAGCTCAGCTCCTCGATTCCCCAGCCGCTCCCTGCCCCAGGTGGCGGGCACTGCTGCGGCCAGGTAGGGAGACCCCACTGAGGATGCGGACAGCCCAGCCCGGCTCGCCCAGCGCCCTTCGAGGGACCGCTGCCCGCGGCTTTGCCGTGCCCATCTGTCCCCCCGGAGCCACTGGCGGGGCGCAGCCTCCTCGCCCGGAGGCGGATCCCGTCTTACTCACCGGCGACTGGCGAAGCCGCTGCCCGGCGAGCCGGAGCTCTGCTCTGGGTAGTTGTGCTGCAGGGTTGATGCTGGGAATTGATAGAGGAAGCCAGTGCCCAGCGCGCATCCATGCAGGCAGCAGCACCAGGACAAGAGAAGAGCGAGCTGCATTTTTGCAAGAACGGGGTTTTCCTACCGCCTCCCCCTTTCCCTCTTACACTGCACGGCAGGCGCGGGGGCACACCGTGCTCCCCCGGCCGGGGTCACGGCGGGATCCCACGGCACGGAGGTGCCCCCGGGAGCGGGGAACACGGGGCAGGGGTGCCGGGGACACCGGGACGGCTGCTCCGGCTCCCAAAGGGAAGCCCCGTCCCTCGGCAAGCCGAGCCCCGGCGGCGGCGGCTGCTGCCCGCGCAGGGGGTCCGGGGCCAGCGCGGCTCGATGCTCCCAGGGCGCACACTCAGCCCCGGATGCCTTTTCAAATTTGGCGAGGTTGGCCCGACTCCGTCAAAGGGGGCGTGGGGCTTCGGCGTTAACCCTTGCCAGGCCTCCCGGCAGACCCCGCTGCGAAGGGGTTCCGTCGGGGCAGGCGCCCGGCCCGGGGCGGAGGAGCCGCGGTCCCGCAGGGCACGGAACGCGCGGGGCTGCGCCTTGCCCCGGGCACAGTTGGCAGCACCCCGCGGGCAGGGAGGGCCCGGGGAGCCCCAGTCCCCACCCCAAACCAAGGCATCACCCACACCCAGCAGAAGCCCATGTGTCTCCCCGATTAACCGAGAGCCAGGTCGAAGGGAACTCGCTGCTCAGAAGTGCAGGCCAAATACCCAAAGGCTGGTGCCTGCTGCCACGTTCACAGATAATTTCTGCTGCCGAAGTTACACAGATAAAGTAGGAAATAAATAATTTTTAAGACACTTCATTCACAAGGTAAGCAGTAAGAAAGTGATCTCCACCATGGGCATCCTGCTCATTCTGGCATCACTCAGATGGGGACATGGTTTAGTGGTGAATGTGACAGTATGAGGTTGACTGTTGGATTCAACGATCTTAGAGATCTTTTCCAACCTTCATGATTTTATGATTCACACACAAGCGCTCCCTTTGCCACCACTTTGCAGAGGCCCCTTTGGTTTATCACCCAGGATGGCCCTGAGCTTGAAGAATTGCAGTCAACCCCTGGCAGGAGGAACATTTCTGCAGTTGTAGAAGGATGTGGGTGTTTCACAATGGCAGCACCCCAAGAAGGAAGGCAGCAGCAAGGCTCCCTTCTTTGTACAGCAACCGAGTCTGTATTTAAAACCCTTGTACATCTCCCATTTGGCAACAGTGTCACAACCCCATTTGCTGGCTCAGCGTCCCCTTCCCAGCTCTAGAGGAACCTGGGCTGTTGCAGCTCACTGACTGAGCAAGCAACTTCTCTGCACAAAACACCTCAAGGAAGGATTTAATTTTTAAGATGACACAACTGTCTTTCTAAGTTTTTTATCCTAAGATCCTGCAAACTCACAACACCCCCTCTGCACCTTCACTGTTCGTGCAGTCAGCCAAAGACAGCCCTGATGTACCACTGAAAGCAGGTCTCTTGCTGGGGTATTTTAGGGGCCCAGGGCCTCCCCATGGGGCTCTGCAAAAGCAGAGACCCTCTTCCCTCGAGGGCAAGACAATCCCTGCAAGATGCTGCAGCTGAAAAATGTTCCCTACAAGACACTGGAAAAACCCAGTTATCTTGTATCTGGCATTTGCCCCCAGCCACAGGTGAGCACCTACCCCTTCCCCCACGGTGCCCACCTCCAGAGCCTGCATACAGAGATAAATAGCCCCGGGCTGGAGCCTGTAACCAGACAAGTTTAGACTGCAAATGAGGCACCAGGTTTTTAAACAGCCGCTGTCATTAATCACTGGAGCAAATCACACAGGGAGGCAGAGGTGCAGTTTGCACTGCAGCTCAGCACAGCCCCCCCGGGCTGCCCCGCAGCTACCCCCGGCTGTCCCAGACCCAGAGCTGGGGCAGGCAATGGACCTGCACTCTCTGGGCCCAAAGGGACCTAAAAGTTGTGTCCCAGCAGCACTGGACCACCAAGCCCACTCAGAAACAGACACTTATTTATTTGCAAAAAGCCCTCAGTGCCTGAAGCCAGGACATAACAGGGCCCTCTGTCCCCAGCCCTGGCTGAGGGCAGCCTGAGCACTCTTCCCTTTAGACTCCCCTCACCTCCAACAAAAGGAACATTTTCCCTTCCCTTCTCTCACCCTCAAGAAAGTACATAGCTCCCAGAAACTCACCCTGGGATGTTCAGCCTTTCAGCCATGCTGCTCAGAGTCAGTCCTCAGGCAACCCCTGCTCAGCCTGACAGGGCAACAAAAGAAGAGACTTACTCTCTGCTCTGCCCTTTCAGCTGGACTACAAACCACTCCAAATTCAGCCTTCTCCTAGAAAAGGAGTCAGGAAGAGCAAAACACTGAGCAGTTCTCTGAAACCCCGTCCCCTTCAATCTGGGTGCTCATCCTGAGCTCCGTGTGCACAGACAAAGTGGGTGCAGCTGGACCTCTACCCCGCAGTTCGTTGCAGCACCAGACTGGGTGTTGAGGGCAGGGTTCAGCCTTTTGTCCCAAACACACCTCCCTCCTCTGACAGGCTCAGATAGATTATTTATCAATACTTAACAACACTGAACAGCACCAGGGGCTTTCTGACCCGTTCTCCTGGCCTGAGTTAGACCCTTCAGAAGCTCCTTGTAGTCTTCAAGCCTTAACTTCCCAAAAGCATTTTATTTTCAGCTGCATGGAAAATTGCTGCTTCAGCCTTCACTGATTTTGCAAGACCCTAGGAGATATTAAACACAGGTGATTAGACAAGACATGATTCTGGAAAATTATTAGAGACATCTGTAGGAAGCTAATGGTCTTCCTATTTCATGAACTGAGAGTGGAGACCATAGGTCAAATGACTTTGCTCAAGACTGCAAAGAGCTAAAGGCAGAGCCAGAAACATAGCTCAGATCTCCAGACTCCCATTACTTCTGCCCTGTCCCTAATGCACACTTGCTTCTACTCTGTATGGCTGATTTAAAATGAAAATGAAGAATTGACTTCCAAGCTGTTTCTGGAAAGAGAGAAGAAAGGGTGATATTGTCTACTGTAAAGGGAGAATTAAAGATGACATTTCATTTTAGTCCTTTGGATACGCGTAATATAATCAAACACAATAGCAGTAATAAATGAATATTTTTTCTCCCCACGGTGCTTACGAGTGCAACATATTCTAACAATTTCTCAAAACTATGTTGATAAATTGGAAACACAGTGATGGAGGTAACAAAGACAGCCAACAAAAACATAATCCCTTCAATTTATCAGAGAGACTGGCTTTGAGAAGAAAACCCTTGAAATCTGAACAGTCCTAGTCTTATAAACCAGACGTAATATATTTAAAATAGAAAACTACACTTTGTATGCCTGTGCATAAGCATGTTAATTGAAGATCTGCCCAGGCAAGCAGGGCTAAATAAATTATTTGGATGCATTTCACCAATTCAGTTCAAGATGAAAGAGGCAGATGCACACTGGAAAGCCATGATGCAGGGCAGCACTGGGGAAAATAAGTAAAGAGGTAAGGGGCACGTTTTCATTTACCAACCCTGTGAACTTTGCTGTCATAAAAAAGAAATCCTTGGAGGGCAGTCCTCCTGCACTCTGCTCACCTGCTAAGCAAATGCCAGCCTTACACTGTCATGTCAGGAGAATAATCCATTGGACATGGATTATGTGGGCACATGGAATGTGTTTCAGCTTCCCAGTCCATTGGGCAAACCTGAGACAAAGACATCAGAAACTATCCTGAGAAAATATCTATAATTTCTTTAACCATACACACCCTGCATGCAAGCCAACCAATAAATGAAGTGGTGGAAAATACAGACAATAAAAGGAATAATCAACGTTTAGTCTGATTTTCATTCAGTTGAAAGGGAAAAACTGGAATGATACAGCAGAAGAGGGGTCTGTGGCACAGAAGGTAGAAAAGCGCTGTCGTACCTGTAAGCAGACTGCAGCTCCACAACTGAAACGCCATCTCAACTCTTCAGCACCACTTAGAGTATTACAAAAGTCAGTAATTAGCTGGAAAAAAAGAGTCACAATCCTGTTAGAATCATGGCAAACAAATTTTGAAAGGCCAATCCCTAGGATTTTTTGAGTGCACTTTTCATGTGGATACTAAGAAGAGACCAAAGGAAAAGCGGCTTTGTTCTGGTTGATAAAACCTTGAGGAGCTTTAGAATTATGAAGTGTCCTTTTGAAGCTAGAATGAAGTCACTGATAAGATCATCTAAACCCAAAAATAATTTAGATAAGCCCCTTCTAGCTTCCCAAAATGCCTAGATCATTGTGATACACAAAGCATTCAAGAAACCTTGGAAAATTGAAAGGGATGGATAAGAGGTTAGTAACAGTAAGAGCTCAAGACCTCTATTATAAATTAAATTATAAGATTACTAAGGTTATTGTAACATGTCTATTACTGAGGAGTCAAACCAAACCTGAGCCAGACTGAAGATTTTATGGGACTGTGGAGGTTTCTCTTTTAAGCTAGTAGATAGCTATTGTGTGACATTTCTTGCATTTGGCCAGGAATAAATCAATCACAACTCAAAATGGAATAGAATTTTAAAAAGTCTCACACAAGAAGTTTAGCATACAGCAAACACGATAGACAGTGTTACTGTGTGAAGCATGAGAAATTATTCAGAAGTCATGAATGGCAAAACTCATTGACCATAGATGAGAACTTTGCCTGAGTGGAGCACTTGTGTGGGTATTATAAAGTAATACAGGGGATAAAATAACTCAGATTGAAGCATAATTCAGCAGATGGAAAATGTGATGACTCAACTGATCAGCAAGACAATGCCTATGTCCGGTGGAATTATACATACTCTGAGCATTATTGTGTCCTGGGAAAAATGATTTATGTCACCTTTGATGTCAGGCACTGATCTGCACAGGCACAGGGAGTTGTGGACACACCCTTCATCCATCAGAATCATCAAAATGCAGTAGAGTAGGGGTGCATACAGGTGTGATACAGACAATGCAGAAATAGCATCAAGGCTATTGCACTCAGACCAGAGTAGAACCACATTCAGAAGTAGCCAGGAAGGACTGTAAGAGTTACCTAATCCTTCCTTCTCCCAGTAAGAAGGCAAGATCTGTTATACATAGATTATTTTTGGCACAATTTTTTCTGCCCTGTTCTGAAAGACCTCAAGATAGAAAGTCTCCGTGGTCATCTGGAAACATACTTCAATGTTTGTGCTCTGTTCTGATACTTTTTCTTAGCATCCAACCTCATTCTGGTTTACCGCAATTTCAGCTTTTAATGGCTCACTTTTTTCATTATGGATGTAGAAAACTATTCCTCCTCTCTTTGAAGAGACTTTTAATTCCTCAACATACTTTAAAAAATGTTTTAATAACATTCCTTGTCTTCTAGAAGCAAAACAATGGGAGTTTCTTCAGGTCATGTTGGATAGTTTTGCTTCTTTTTGGTATTTTCCTCTGGATTTTCCAACTGGTCTACATCTATTTTACAGTATCCATCACCTATATTTCTGTGGAATATCACTGCCCTGCTGAGGATTTGCCTTTTTGACATCTCTACATCATTGTTAATCCATGTTTAGTTTGGGATTCTCTACCTTTTCCACAGGGCTGCTAGCCTGACATTCCCTCATCCTGTACTTTTTGCTAGTAAAAATTATTCCTGCCAAAGCATAGTGCCCTGCAGTTGTCCTTAATGAGTTTCATCTAATTTTATTCAGATTATATCACCAATTTGTCAAGATCACTTGAAATTTTAATCCTGCCTTCTAGTACTCTTGCATTCAGTTCCAGCTTTGCCTCATCTATAGATTTAATAAGTATGCTGTCTCTTCCACCGCTGAGGTCACTAAAGAAAACACTGGGAGGTCTGTCTCCATTTCTGTACCCCCAAACCACGTTCCTGTTCATTAAGTGTTCATTAAACATCATTCAGTCCCTGAGGGCTGCCTGATTGCTTGATGCTGTACAGGACATAAACACTGATACTATAAATTCTCCAGACCACAGAGCATCTTGAACTTCTACAACAAAACAAGGTATTTGTAACATGCAGTGGAGCAGCTACCAGAGACCAGGCTGCAATTTTTATTGGAGTCACTGATTACAGGATATCCAGATTCGGTGGTTTCCAAATGCTTGGCTGATTTGAAAACCTGTCCTGAGTCATGGACTCTCTGAATCTCAGACAAGGAAGGACTTTCATGACCGAAGAATGTCTCCGTTTTGTACGCTGCACCTGAAATCCTCCTACTTCTCTTCATTTCCCCACGGACCCAGGTTGCTTGACTTGAGGAACCCAGTATGAGTGGGAGTCTGAATTCCCCTTCCTTATTGTGCAAGTCACGTAAGAGAGAGTGGGCTCACTCCCTTCCTCACAAAATACACAAGGAAATGCACACAAAACAGATAAGAAAGGAGTTATGGAAATAAGCACCCTCATCTCAGCTCCTGCACACCCGAGGCACTGCCACCCGCCCTGTGGAACCAAGGAGAACAACTGGTGGGGATGCAAGCAGAGAGACTGGTGTCCCCTTTCATCTACCCAGAAAATCTGAATGTTCTAGCCATATTTTTACAGCTTTTATGGATTTTTTTTTTTTTTTTAATCTCCTAGGAACTTTCTCCATGGGCCATGACGATGAGGCCTAACCACAACAGTCTGCTTTTCTTAGCTGGCTTTCACAGGGCCCCTAGAAGTTGGCTTTGGTCCTTCAAAAATTTGTGGGCTGCAAGCTGAAAATTGCTGCACTTGGTCCCATTGTACATGGACCACCACATCCACAGCAGGATCCTGCCCAGCTAAGAGCTGAAATTGCCTCCAGTATTTTCACCTTAGATGTCTGCAGTTAAGGTGGATTAACAGCAGCCACGTGCTTTCTCCCTCTTCCCTCCCCTGCCTTTTTCCACAAGCTCCTTACCTGTCAGCCCTCTGTCTTCACACTGCAAACTTTTTGTCAGTCAGTGCCTCCCTGCACCATCCTTGCCCACGGACCTACCACACAGGCTGCAGGACCTTTCTTTTCCTCCTTGCTGCAGGTGTTTCCCAGAGCCTGCTCCAGTGTGGCTTCCACTGCTTGTGTGTTACTGGCCAACAGTCACAATCCCACTGTCACTCTCCTGTTTTCCTTACAGCTTTATCTTCATCTTATCCTGCACATCCAGGATCACAGGACCCCTCTGATAACTGACATTACATATTTATTGGAGCATTCACATGAATCCCTCCCTCCTCTGTCTTCATTCTTTTCCCAAGTTCCTATTTTTCAATTTAACTCTTCTTGTTTTCATAGACTTTGTCTGTTTCAATGTGATTAATCTCCTTCATTATTTAAAAATCATTTAAAATCACTGCAAGATCTCATTTAAACAAGATAATACCAAAGCTCTTCAGTCTTGCTTTATGACTCAGAGCTGAAAGGCACAGTATTACTGTCATTTTTCCTGCTTTATCCTTTAACCATATCCTGCTTAGGTAGAGTGAGCAGTACTGAAAAGAGCACTCTCAACAAGAACTCACCAGTGGTTTAGGTAATAACAATAACACCTTTTTGATATATATTCTGTTCTTACTGTAATGCAGCCCAACATCCTGTTCAGTTGTTGGGGTCTTTTCTTTTCTACAGCTGTTAGGCTGGGAGCTCTGGGGATTATTTAAAGAGAATATTTTCCAGATTTATCAATTTACCTTTACGAACATTTTGGTCTCCTCATTCTGAGGGGAGCAATCATACAAGCAAACGCCAGCACTGTTCAGTGGCACTGTCTTGCTCTTTAGCTGGCTCTCTACCCAATCTCCTCTCTTGAACCTGACAGATTCCTCTATGGAAGCAATAAAAAGGCAGCTAAGGTGCTAAATACGAAAGATTGCAGGCATTAAAGGATAAAGTCACTGCAAAGCAAAAGGTTCCAAGTATTTCTTGGCTAAGCACATGTACACTAATGCTAGCTTAGGTGTTCATAGAATACTCCATTGTCAGCAATGGATTCCACACCTAATGGGCTTGGTTTCCAAAATCCATCCCTCTTCCAGGGCCTCGCTTCCATTTTTAAATGACCCAAGCTGGAGCTACTAAATTGTACTTTACAGATATCCAGCTCCACGCACAGAACACAAATCTCTTTTACCACAAGAAATGCTCTTCATCTCTCTGTTTTCTCTTCTGCCTAAGGGAGATCAATCTCTCTACAGATGCAAAACCAATCCCCAAATAATCCTCTGGGATTACACTGGCTCACAGCCCCTCATGCCACAGGGTCTCAGGCAGGAAGGATACATGGACTGTCAGTCTACACCCACAAAGAATCTGGTTGAACTCCCTGACCTACCAGAGCCATCAGGAAATCTCTCAGTGCCTCCCTTTGTAACACAGGGTTCAGTGCTCTGTTATGTATCATGGCTATTGTAAGGATAATAGGAATGGAATAAAAATGACATGGTATAAATAGTAACAACAACGAAAGAAGAGAAATAAAAATAAAAGAAGCAAGATGAGATGTAATCTAAAGAGAGATATAAATTGTTCTTTGGCAGAAAGAAAATTTTAAAGTCGGCAAGATACTATGAAATGCTTAAACTGATTGTTGCCCAAAAAAAGAACTAAAAGCTTTAGACTAGACTAAGGAGATTTTTGGTATGTGATAGAATGGTAGGACAAGACTATCAGCCTTGCTGTGTGCCTGGAAAGAAGTGGCTCCCAGCATTTTTTTGGCTCAATTCAGAGTATTTAACTCTGAGATTGTTGTGAGAAACCCAGTGCAGTGCCCCAGTGTAGGGTGATGCCCTGTTCTGCATTGAAAACAGGTGTTCAGCTGGCTGCATTCTAGTGGAGCACAGGAGATTTGTCCCAGATTTTCTGGACATGATCTCTAGGTAATACTTGCCTTTTTTTTCAGATGTTTCAGTAAAACCAGATAATTGTTCGTGTACTGAGCCTTCCCTGAATGGACTGACAATAGATTTACTGAGCTGAGCTGTAGGTTGGGCAGGGGGGGATCCTGGCCAGTGTACATGGGAGGTGAGTGGATTTTGGTGCTGCAGTTCTGGAGCATTTCTGGGAACCATGGTTTGTTGGGACCAGGACACTCCAGCTGTGGCTGCAGCCTACAGAGGTGCAGTCCTTGGCTGGAGATGAGGAGAGCAACAGCCTTGATAACCCAAGCACTCATTTCCTTAGTTTTGAAGCTGTGTTAGGTGAAGAACTACATTAACAAAAACTCTCCACTGTGTTTATTCATGTTAAATGGCTTTGAGATACAGTTTCTTCAAAAGGTCCTGTACAATCAGTCTCCATTGTTCTGTATATATTTGCAGAAGATAACAGCTTCATTAAAATATGGTGTGCTATTAACTGCAGTAAATATATAGCCTTAAACCTTAACATGTAATGCAATTAAATAAGAAATATGAACCTAAGGAGGTTAAGTGCAATCAACCACTGACATACACATTTGATTTGAATTAAAAAACACACACAGAGGGAAATAAAGGGCCTCCGTACATACTTGGATAACAGGAAATCCCCTGGACACAAAAATAGTGAATTTAAGAATGGAGAATATAAAGGTCTAGTTCAAATTAAAGATTTTATGACTGAGGACTCCATTAAATCTTTGAACACTTACAGTAAAGAGTTTGGAATGCTTCCAGTCCAATTCTTTATGTTCTCACAAGTGACAGATTATACTTCTGAACTTCTATGGCAAAAGAAAGAAAGAGTGATTGTATTAATCCATCTAAATCTGCAGCTTACTAATTAGGATGAAAACGATAACAATCTGTACTTAGGTGAAGCATAGTATTTTTATGATCCAACTTGACAGCATCACTAGCCAAGCCAAAAGTAGAATATTTAAGTTCTCAAACTATTGAAGAACAATAAAATAATGAACTACTTAATACTACATGATCAACAATCTGTATTAAATATGAGCTCCTTTATAGTGCCCAGTCTACTTTGCTTTTTATATTTCCAAGACATTCCTTGTGGTGTCTAAAATACAGACTACAACATAGTGCTTCAAACCCGACCTGCAGCAGTGGAAGGAGGTTCAGTGGCAGCAGGTCTGCAGTGGCAGGCCCCTTTCAGAGGGCCAGTCTCACACATATGGGTTTTTGTAGCCCACAGATATGAAGGAGGGAATTTCTAATGAGTTTGCAAGTGAGCCAAGCATTGGAAACTAGTGTACTACTTTTACTAGGTTTTAAAGGGAATTGAGGCAAAATTATCAAGCCTAAATCTTTTAAAGTTTAGGGTGTAGAGTTAAGAATTCATCACTGCATCCAGGTACCTAAGCAAAGGAGCAAGGATTTTATTCTAGACTTCTCAAAACATACTAATTGCTGGTATAAATCTGTTGTAACTAATGGCATATTGCCAAGATGTAATTGAGCCTTAAATGAGAATGAATGTGAGACGTGAAAAGACAGCTGATTTGACCCAGGATGTTAGCAGAAACATAATGCCTGGAAGGATCGTGGGGTTAAGGAACTCCCGTGTTTGCCCATAAACTCCAAGGTAACACATAAGTCAAACCAGAGAATGAAACTGAGAGAAAACAAAATCCTCCTGTCAGTAGGCTCTCCTCTCCAATAGGGCACATGGCAGTCCCTCTAAAGACACTACACACTGCTTTGCTTTCTTTCTATGAAGTTATTGAGGGTCTGGCCTTGAGTGAATAACCAGATCAGACAACGTTAATAAATGCTGTCTCTTCCCAGACCAGGTGGCAAACACCACAGCTGCCAGTGAGTAACAAAGCTGACTGTGAAATTTTGTATTCAAAAGAAAAAGCATACGGGTCTAACAGAAAAGGTTCCAAGGGCCCTTGTGAATCACAAGTAACAATTACCCTGTGATTGTCTTCTTTCAGTACTTTCAGGTCTGCCACCTCTGGCAGCATTCTTACCAAACATTAATTGAGGTTTTTCACCCAGCCCAACAAGGCTGCCACGCTCCTTCTTCTAAGAGTAAAGGTTGCCCAATACATCCCAGCACAATGTTCCTCATTTCTCCCTATCAGGCTGTGTTTCTCTTTGCCTGCCCTCACAAACAGGTATTGGGAACACAGATTTAGGAGGTCTGACTAATGGTATGAATATATGCCTGCTTTAATTCCAAGTGCATCTGCACAGAAGCCAAAAGAAATGGTCCCATCCTTGTCCCACTTGGCCACATCCCTGCTGGTCTTCATTACCTTCTTTCTGTTAGCACCAGGCTTTTTGCAGTTTTGCAGTAAATAGGTTCGTAGAGCTGATTATTTTCTTTTCTTTTTTTATCCCAGAGGCATCAGGCTAGTTTTCAGTTTAATCTGTTCCATCTCAACAGGTAACTGGGAGGAAGCTGGATGGAGAACTGGGGATACGAATGGAGACAAATACTAATCTTTGAGTGGTGATACAAGTTAATGTCATATGTAAAAGAGCATATATCCACAGTGTAAATTAAGAGTTCAGGCTCTGTCAACAGGCAATGAAGACTCTCCTAAACAGATGCTTCCAATGGTAATTCAGAGTACCTAAACCAGAAGCCTAAAATTAAGCAGCATGAGTATGACAAGCCCTTAGTGTCTCAGGACTGTAATTCCCACAAAGAGTGGAGGCTCTATTCACAAATGCAAATGATCTGGGCTTTAGCAGACACACTTTTGCTTAATGGTTTTTTTTCCATGGAAAAACTGAAACTTTCCCCTGTGGGGGGCAGTGAAGACCCTCTGAAGGGCTCTCCTGCTAACATAATAAACAGCTGTGGGTTCTTTCCTCCTTAATGCTGTTTTTCTAGGGGTCCCTCTCTGATGAATTAGCAGTCCCAGTAGATTGTGGCAAACAATCCCACACACCACATTGTAGGAAATGGTACTTCTTGGAACTGATTGGTTTGGTCTGCCTTAACGCAGGCAAGTTAACACCACATTATCAAATGGACTGAGGTCACCAACCTCCACCAGATGATCTGCTTGATCCTTTTCAGACCAAAAGAAAAAGAAAATTAAAATGAAAAAGCTTGGATTCCTTACAGAAATCTGAGTGCTGGAAGCAGTAGGCTTGGTCACTCACAGCCCACCCACCTACAGATCAAGATGGACTGGAACAACCTCCTCCATAAGCCAGAAAAGTGAAGGGGGCTGGGAGGTGGGAGGAAGAGTCTCATATTTCATCTACCACTTTTAATAGAAAACAGAATGTGGTGTGGGGTTGAAAGGAAAATGGCAAATCCCTGGAGATCCTAAGTGTTGGCCTTGCAAGTCAAAGCTGTCAATCACACCGTGTGCCCTCCAACTCCACTTGTTGAAGGGAAAGAAAGGAAGGAGGAAGAGACTGGCACATTCAGCCACTAGGTGTTACTGTTGCTCCACGGACTTTAGAATAAAGAAAACAAATATCAGCGGCATCATCTGCAGCTGTACCTGTAGATTTAAACCATAGAAACGAACTCCTACTTCTGGATTCACATATTGTGACTCAAAGAGCACTTTGGTGCCTTTTCTTGGGGGGGCCATAGAGGCAGACTGATGATCCTTGGGGTTGTTTTTACATCTCTGCTTTGTTTCTCCATCTATAAAATGGAAATAAAGATCCTCATCTCCCCTGGGAAGGACTTTGAGGCCACAGATCAGTCAGAGTTGAAGTCCTCGACAATCTGTGGGCATGAACAAAGCAATAAAGTTTTGCATGAGCTTTTCCTGTTGATTCCAGAATAGGTTTCCTGAGAGAGACTGAACTGAGTGTTACCCCGCAGACTGGTGACAAAGAGCAGGACTCCACTGCACCCCTGTCAATGCACCTTAATGTCCTGTTTCCCTTTGGTCTCTTGCCATAGCTCCACCCTAAGATTTTTCCAGAGAGCAGCCACACTTCATCAAAACCATCATTTACTTAATCAACTACGCTTTGAGCCCCAGGGACACATCCCTGCCCTGAGATTCTTAAGCAACAAGCTTCAAGACTACAATATTGATTTTCTCCTTAATTTTTAATAACAGGCTACAATGCTCAAAAATAGGTGTTCCTTCCTCTCAGGTCCTGTATTCCATGCCTTGCCCCCAGGTGAACCAGTATAAATAAATGGCCGATGTAATGCAGGTCCCTGTCTGCGCCCACTGAAGAGCTGTTTCTGCACACACACAATAAATGTCACGCAACACACAGCAGCCAGGCAGAGCCTTCCCTTCGTGGTGAGCTGTGCCATGTGGTTGTGCTTCTAACCCAGGCAGCATTTTCACACACAACTGGAGTGCTCCAGGGCATGTTTTCCGAAGTTTGGAAATATTGCTACAGTACATGAAACAAAGTACCAATACAGAGCCACAAATGCTTATGAAAAAAAAATTTTAGTTGTTTTCATAGGAAAATTTTTATGTGCCACATTAAATGAAATACAATGCAAACTTAAAATACTACTCTCTGAAAGACTGAATGGTTTGCAAGTGCTCAAGTATTATCTGAAAGCTGACTGGCATTACATTTTTACTGCTGCTTCCAGTAAAACCAGTGGGTCTCTACCTTGGAGGCAAATATCCTCTGATCTGCAATTCAGGCAAAAAGCATCACTTGCCCTCATACAGCAATCACTGTGTCTCTCACTTGAGATCTCACCAGCATTTCTAGAGGAAAAACAGCTTTATTGAAATACTATTGATACCTTGCAGTGGCTCTTGGCTTTTGAAGGAAGAAGGATTTTTACAAGGAAAATCACCTGAAGATGATAATTTTTGCTTGCTACCAAAACATTATGGTGGCAAACCGGCCACCTAATAAATGCAAGATATAAAGACCATTACCAGCATTGCGTGGAAGTAGTTCACTTACTGCTGGGGTTTTCTCTCTGCTGCAGTCTGGCAAAGAGTTTTAAATCAGTGAAGGAAAATGATTCAGACACGTGTGCTCTCAGCAAACTATGAACCACGAGCTAACAGAGCTTTACTCATATGCCTAATGCAGATGCTGATAACATCAAATGTACTTGACTTAGATGCCTTTGAAAACAGTCACCCTAAGTGGCTTGAAAGCTTAATTCCCACTTTCTAAAGTGACTGCAACCCCTAAATCACATGGATAAATCCAAAAATTGCACCCTTCCTCAGCTGTGCTCTCCTTACTCTTCAGTGGCTAATATAAACACACAAAGCCCCTATCTGACACTCCATCTAAAAATTAATCCTAATTGCTTTCTGGGCAGCTGCACAAACAGCCAGCTCTACCCAGTTTCAGTTACTGCTTACACTTTTTTCCCCCCTTCTTCTGTGCTGCTGTCCACAATAGGACCCTTTCTAACACATTTCTCTTCATGTGCTAGTCTCAGCTAATACCATATGCCAGCTGAGGCTGTCCTGGCTCTTCTCTCTGGGCCACCCTTTCTGTCTTCCCTTTGGATGTTGTGGGTCTGAAATGTGGAGAACAACAAAGCTGCAGAAAGGATTAACTGTGAGTTGTCCCAGCTCATTGTGAATTTGGTCCTGAATCACACACAAATCTTCACAAACAGAAGACACACATCCAGTCTGCTACAGCAGAATCAAATTAATTGGTAGTTGCAGCTACTGCTTTTTCGTTGTTTTAGTCCCATGAACCTGAAAAGAAAGGGTTTTCTGAAGTTTAAAATACTGTGTGAACATCAGGATGCCATTGCCACACTGAATCACTGTAAATATCCCTACATAAGGAGTGAAACAACAAATGAGTCTCCACCGGGACAGAGAAGACTGTACCCCCTCAGTGAGAGCAGAGCATTTCTGGTTCACATTTATTAGCAGTACTGGTAATAAACATTTACATTGTGGTAGCGCCTAGAGGCTCTATTTGAAAGCTTGTCTAGAAGTGCTATTGTACCTGGGCACTAAACAGCTCTGAAGCAGCACATCTGTCTGCCAGATGTTTTATTTTCTTAGAAGCTGCCATTTCAAAAAGCCTTCCCCTAACAAGCCTTAATAAGAATCTTCAAGAGCTTGGCTTCATCATCCTTCCAAGGAGAATCTGCAGTTAAAATCACAATGAAACAAGGAAGGAGAGCACTGCTCGAGCTAGTGAGGGACACCAGAGAGGTGCAGAATGGTCTGAAGACCACACTGACAGAGGGCTCTGGAAGAGGGCATTGACCTCTGCCTGTTTCACCCCTCCAGGGCTGGCTACCAGGGCACTGGGGCCAAAGCAGGAGCAGCATTGCATGGAAGCTGCCAGCAGACTGGGGTGCAGCAGTGGGCTTGGTGATCCCTATTCCATCTTTCACTGACTTTTTGACCCTGAAAGGTTGCACAGGAATCACAGGCTTTATCTTCTCATGGTCCAAAGTTTGGCATCTATGGGCAGAAAAATGGTCAGAGAGGGACCTTCCACTTTCTCCCACTTCTGCCCTCAGAGTTATGAGCTGCTCCTGCCCTGGTCAGTGCTCAGGGGTCACACAGCTCAGCGGCTGGAAATCCTGCCCCGTGCTGAAAGCAGCAGCTGCAAGTGCCAGGAGGATTTCCCCCTTACCAAGGCTGCCCTGGGCCACACCCGGACGTGGCTTGTGAAGGATCCCTTCGCTCTTTTGTTGGGACCATACTTGCTCCAGCAGACCGACGAGCAGGCCGGGCAGAGCAGGGACACACGGGGGAACAGTGAGGGGACAGAGCAAGGACAGAGCGGGGACATAGTGGGCACAGTGAGGGAACAGCAGGGACGCTGAGGGGACAGTCTGGGGACACAAAGGGGACACAGCAGGGACGCACTGAGGACACAGTGGGCGAGCAGGAGGACACTGAGAGGACAGAGCGGTAAGAGAGCGCGGACACGAAGGGGACACGGGAGGGTCGGCGCGGGGAACAAAGAGCACGGCCCACACGCCCCGCGCCGCCGCCGACGCGCCCGCCTCACGACGAGCACCGCGCCCCGCCCCTCCGGTCACGTGACGGCGGCAGAGCCAATGGCCGCGCGCTCCCTCCGCTCCGCGCGCTGCCGGGCAACGGCCGCGGGGGGCGCCGTCCCCGCCCGCCATGCTGAGGGCGAAGGTGCTGCTGGTGGGGCCCCGTGAGGTGAGCGCAGGCCGGGACCCCCGGCGCCCCCCCGCCTGTCACCGCCCAGCCCCGCAGCGTCACTGTGGCGGGAGGGAGGGGAGGAGGAAGCGGGGCCAGGCCTGCACGCCCCGGGGCTGAGTGGGAGGGATGACGCGGGGGGCTTGGCTGAGCACCGTCGTCGTGGCTTTGGTACATTAAATTCTTTCACCCTCGCGTTCTGCCAGTCTGGAAAGTCGGTGTTGGCAAACTTCGTGTCCGAGAGTACGGAAGGGATCGGCAGTTACAGCCCGACGCAGGGGGTCAGGTGAGCGAGACCCCCGAGAGCCCCGCGCTCTGCTGTGCCACTGTGTGGGATCATATCCCATCGTGTATCCATCGTTTCCGCAGGATCCTGGAGTATGAGAAGCCAAACCTCAATGGGAACAACAAGGGAGCTGGGTGTCGATTCGAGCTGTGGGATTGCAGTGGTGATCAAAAGTAAGCCAGCACTGTCACTTCCTCAGGTTACTGAACTCCTAATAGTTCTGTTTACAAGGCATTCAAACTTAAGGCCCAAACCAATGATCTGTTTGACATGAGGAGTATTCCTGACTCTTTACCCCTATACATTGTTATAGTTTCTGCTGTAAGGCATCCAACACTAGGTACTCTCCGGCATGATCACAGCTGAACTCTGTTTTGGGTAAGGACTGACTAGAACAGTAAAGTCCACAACTCCTGGAGTGAAGTTACAGATACAGGAGACAGAGGCCCACTCTGTAACTGTCTTCATCTCCTTTAAATTATGTGAGTGGACTTCAAACAGTATATGCATATCATTGAGGCCCTTATTTCTGAAAGATGGAATTGAGAATGGGACAGATCCATTCTTAGGGCAATGTTTAATTAAGTTTATGTGAGCATTTGACCAAATTCTACATGGTCAGCAAATCTTCAAATTAGAAAATCATCGGATCAACTATCATAAGTCAAAATACTTGGAAAATGATATATAACTGGCAAGGTTACTGATGTTATAGTTTAAAAAGTACTTAGTGTGTTCTTGAGGAGGGAAAACTTGAGGAAGTTTGAGTGCATGTTTCTGCTTTCCAGCTGTCAGTCTTGCCATTTTCTGTGTTTTTCAAGGTTTGAAACATGCTGGCCAGCTCTCATGAAGGACTCTCATGGTGTAATAATCATCTTCAACCCTGAGCTGCCCAGCCACCTGAAAGAAATTGAAATGTGGTACTCGTGCTTCGTGCAGCAGCAGCCACTGCTTGACAGTCAGTGTCTCTTGGTGGCACATCACAAGCCAGGCAGTGCAGAGGACACGGAAAACCTGTCCTTGGGTAAGGAGATAGAAAACTCCATTTGTAGCTCAGAGTTTTTCATTGATCTTACTGTCTTTAAAATTGTTAATACCTTATGGCTTGCATGTTTCATTCAAATCTGTTGATTAAAAAACACTAAAGTGCTTTGCAAAAACAGAAATAATGGATTTCGAAGATCATCTAGGAGGTGAGCAGTATTCCTATTTCACAAAAATTAAGAAAAGGAAAGGCAAGGCAAGAAAAGTTTTAGTGGCTTCTCTAATTGAGTATGCAGCTGAGCCAGAAATTAAAACTCCTGACATTTTTCCTCATCAGTAGTAGTTTGGTTCTTACATTGGATTTTTTTGGTAACTGACACTTTTGAGGGCATTTAAGTCTGTATTTTGTCAATCAAAAAACAGGAGCCCTTTGAAATAAAAGGCTAATGAGCTGCATCTTAAAATTAGCAATAGATACCTTAGATACTGCAAAATTATTTGTGGCTCTTTATGGCTGTGAAAACATACACTCCCTCTGGGCAACCTGTTCCAGTGTTCAAACAAGCACATGTTTGTTATAAGCATTAATATATTAATACATATTTAATACAACAATATAATTCCATAATTTTGAAGTACTCAAGGAGTATCATATCACTTCAATAGTAAAATTGCAGTTCAGTGCTCAATTCTTTAATTCTGCTTAACTGAATGTGAGGCCAAAACCAGACTTAAGGCTTCAGTAATAATAAACTTTGAAGAATTTAATCTGGCAGTAATCTGTATTTGTTTGCAGCACTGACAAACTATGCTGCATTTCTTCTTGCCCTGCTCTGTGTTATCTGGGGTATCAAACATTGTGTACCACTGAGTTTCAGCTTATTTCAGCATGAGCTGTCTCATGACTTTGATTGTGAATATTTCTTTTATAAAAGGAATATACCTAATTATTTTTATTTACTTTCAAAGCTTATCCACTGAACAAGCTAAAATTGATACATTCCAACTTAGAGGAAGATCCCGAAGACGTTCGGATGGAATTTATCAAGTACTTCAGAAGCATTATCACCATAATGAATGAGAGCAGAGACAGGGAAGAAATGTCAATTATCTCATAGTATTAAAAAAATACTGAACAAGGAAGAAAAAATACGATTTTCCCTTTGTAAGCTATACTAGCCTGTGAACAGACCCTCCCAAGGACAATTTGCCAGGCTACAAGTACTTCAGTCTGTAAACAAGCGCTGACATCAAGTGAACTGTGGTGCCAAGGAGACCGCGGCACATCCAGGAATTTGAGTAACTTTGTAGCTGCACTTTGGCATCAGAGGCATAGGAAGGTGTTACTATGTTAGTGTGGACCAAAATACCAAATATGGGTCATGTCTTCAGAATTCCTTTGTGCAGGGGTGCTTGGAGAAGAAAGCCTGACAGAGCATAACATTTGGAGTTCTGCTGAAGCATCTGGGCAAAGCGCTCCTGTTAGCTGGGTTGCTGGAGAAGTCTTGTGTTTGGAAGTTAGTACAAACTGATGGGAATAGAGATCTGAGAAGCAGTCATGGTGTAGAATTCACTTTTTTATGTTCCAAGTTGTCCTTGTCTTTCTCTGGAAGAGAGCATGTTGTACAGCCATTGCCTTAGCAAGACAGAGCAGGTTGCAGTCTTTCTCAGGACTAAGTTTTTCTTCTATTCCAACAAAATAAACACGTTGTGAGGACAATGTTTAGGTCTCTCTGGGAGGAAGGAATTGAAATCTTGGTTTAGTGCAATGTTTTGACTCGTGTCAGGAGCTCCAATAAGTTCTGCATATTCCAGAGGAGGAAAAGCTGTTTCGAAACTTTTATTGTTCCCTGTTGCATTGAAATAAGTGGTTTCATAGATAATTTACTTTCTGATTTGTTTGGTTTGCACTCATCCCTGTTCTTCGTGTGTTTTCCTGCAGAAGACGTTTTTTGGTAACATGCATTACTAAGGTAATAAAAACATTTTAAAAATGCATCCTTCTTGTTCTCAGTGGGGAAGTTAATTATGGGTTTGTGGAACTCCTAGCAACTTGTTTAATTTTTAGTAAGGAAAATAGTGATAAAGTTGGAGTACATTGCAGCCTACAACAAGAGATATTTCAAAAACTTGGACCCAAGTAGCCAAAGAAATGACACCACACTGACACTGTCTTTTAGAAAACATCCTTCAGGGAAAGTATGTTATAAACCAGGAAGTACTTCATGTATTTAGGTCAAGAGAACAGGATTGAGAGATTCTTGGGGTTTTCGTGATCCAGGTTAATTAATCTACTGCTTTTCCTATTTTCGTGGTTCTTTTCTGAGTAGTGAGTAGCCTGTTCTTGTGCAAATGGCACAGGAGGTGAAAGATTAAAAGATCTTTGAACAGTTCCAGTTCCTGTTCTGCCATTAAAGGTAAAAGCCACAGTTGGTTCTGGGAGGCAAAGAGGGTGGTACTGAAGGAAAACATCAGTGAGGGGAAGGACACCAGGAAAGAAGTTAAATAAGCAGAAAAAGATGAAAAGAATAGATTGGAGGTGAATAGTGGGAGGTTGGCACTTCAACATCTACGTTTTATTTAAATGACTTTTGAACAATCAGGCTTTCTGTGCTTGCAATCAGTGTCATAGGGTGGTCTGTTGGAGGCAGTTATTGGAACATTCACAGTCTAACTAGAGAACAGTTTTTTACATGCTGCCTTAGATTACTTTTTCCTTGTTGCCAGCTGTGTAGTGCTGGAGCCAATTTTTAAAATATACTGCCTTAATAAATTCAGTTTTTCCCAACAGCAACATCGTGATTTTCACTGGTAAAAGACTGGTGTGAAACCCACCAAATATTTTATTTGGAATGTAAAACAGTGTTTGGGTGATTCCAGGGTTGAAACGTCAATGAACTCTCCTGTTCACCACCTTGCTTCATATAAAATGTTAATCATGATCTTACTTTAAACTCAAAAAAAGGTTGTAAATTACAGGTATCTATAGACTGCAATACACTGTTCATTAGAGAAGAAAAATAGTGTTAGAACCAAAGTCAGATGCCTAGACTTGACTTTGTATCATCCAAAAAGGGGTCATAATACACAATAAATGTGGAACATCATTCATAAAATTTGGCCAAGAGATGAATTTCTGTCATTGGTGAAGAACGGTAAAGGCATAGACTCATGCAAAATTCATCCTTAGTACTGGAGAAGATAACAGAGAAAGTATTTATTCTGAAGTATCTTTTATTAATGATTTATGAAGGGGGCCATCAGGGACACCCAGTTAAGAGAGAGGTGTGAGAATGCCAAGGAACACACACTGAGCCTCTGCCTTTGTGAGCCCTCAGAGCCTGCAGAGCTCCAAGTGATGCCCATCCTGGTGTAACTCAGGCTGTGGGGGTGCAGTTGTGTCTCTGTGCCTGAAGCCAGGTCGTTGGTAAGGGGCTGTTGTGGCAGCCCAGAATCCTCCTCAGACTGTACAGGGGGGTCTGGAGCCATGCCAGACAGTTTCGGAACTCAAGACAAAAGCACAGAACTCTATGCTTGAGCCGTGTCATCGGAGAACGCTGCCCACATTGAGAGATGAAATACAAAATAGAAAGAAAGTGTGTAATTAGCTTATCTTGTCACTGGGTGATTGTAGTTTTAGATTTATGGAGGTATGAGAGAAGAGAGTTAAGATGGAGGGCAAAGGGCGGTGCCCCTTCCCCTTCCTCTTTCTTCTCTCCCCTCCATTTTCTCCTGTGACGGAGATGATGGTCATTGGTGAAGGTAGCACTGTCATGTTAAGAAAAAGTAGAAGTTAATTGGAAAAGATTTATAAATAATTACACGTTGTAGAACTTAGTTGGTTTTCCTAAAAGAGATAAAAAAGTGAAGACGGCCTACTCAGGCGTCATTCCTGCTGTGAATTTTGGAGGAGCAGGTCATGCTGTCCTTGCTCCAGACTCTGAGAGATAAAAAACAATAAACAACCTGAACACGAATCGCAAGAGTGTCCAGTTTCTTTGCTCGGGCTCGGAACTTTTTAACATCAAGAAACAACCATAAAAAACACCTCAGCGGTCACTAACAAAGTGAACGCTAATAGGCTGTTCTCTGCTCTGTCCACATTTCTCTTGGGAGGCCAAGGAAGTGCCAGGCAAGTGTAAAGGAAACTGGGAGCATGTGGTAATCACCATGAATCAGCTGGCAAGCTCTGGGTTTGACTAGGAGTAGGAACAATTTAGGAGCAGAAGAGAACAGCAGCTCTGCAGCAAGAGCACTCTTTATTTAATTCTTCCACACTGAGGCCTTTACCTTACCACCACTCTGGGAAGTTTGTAAAGGCTTTTTGGAATTGCCTTTCCAAGAAGAGGAAGGCAGACAACCAGTGAAATCCGTCAACTCCTCCAAAATGTAATCTTCTCTAGGTGTCCTCAGTCCCTTAGAGTGAACAGGTCATGTCCCCTTCTCATCCTGTCAGCAATCAGGAACTCCAAGCCCTGGCTTTGTATCAGCTTTGCACAAATTGGGGGTCTCCAAGTTCTCTGTCCCCTTCTGTGGATCCCTGCCCATACTGGAATTCAGTGGCTATTTGTTCCAGCGGTTTTTCTGTCATGGTTTTGGGAACTGAGGCTGGAATCAGGAGCATAAAACATTTTAAATATTAATTAATTCAAATAAATTCAGCCTCCACAGTGCAGAATCCAAAGTCTCCAGGATATGCCAGCCATGCAGTGAGAAAACAACCTGTCACTTCAACAGAAGTTATTCAGGTGCAACATTATTTTGTCACTTGGCACTGAGTAATAATAATCCTGACAGCTTACTTCATTTTATTTATGATATACAGGTATGATTTTTAAAGTTTTATTGCTGTCTAGCTACAAAACCCTTTATAGCTCTACATGAGTTCTACTCAAGTTCACACTCACCTCCCATAAAAGCAGTTCATACATCATCGTTCTGGGCAGTTGACCTGTCTGGACAAAGAGTCAGCATGGAAATTTGATAGGGAACAGACAGAATCAGAGGAACTCTGCGGTGTTAAAATGCAGAATTTCAAGACTTCAGGGCTATATCCATAAAGGTAAAGACTGTGGCTACTTTGCAGACTGGTAGTTGAAGACATTTAAACTCTTCAATTATAAGAGTTTGCTCAGGTTAGTCCTTACAAGCTGTTTTCTGCATACACAGAACATTGTGAAGCCAATAATTCCTGGTGATGATGAAGACAGTTACAGGCAGTGCTACCCAGATGTGTGACTTGTTTACAACTAAACTTTGGGAGTAGCAGCAAAGCTGAATGAAATACATTTGGACCTTACCAAAAAAATGCAGCTTTCTTTTCAAGTCATATATTTTGAAGGCCAGGCCTTTGGTCTCAGTTGCTCTCAGCAGTATTGTTCTAATGGACACAATAGACATAAGAAATCCCACGTTCCTATTTCTATTATTGTGTTGCCAAGTGACTAAAGGGAGTCATGTAGGCCCCCACGTTGAAGATTGCCCATCCATGCTGGGGTTTTGCATGCTCATTTTAAAATATGCAGAGTGCTGACATGCAGATGCTTTAGGAAGCAGCTCCTAGAAGGTATCCAGGACCTCTTAAATCAGATCTGAAACAACTCAACTTTTCAACAGGAGTACCTTGCTCTGGAGGTCACTTGTATTTCCTCTTACCACTTCTCCAGAATTCTTCAGTGGAGGAACACTTGGCAGCAAAGGTCTGCCAAAATACCAGTTTACCTTGTTGAGAAGTTGCCTTCCCCAAGGAGCTAGAGACACTGCAGCAGTAATTCCCACAGCTTTAGTCGGTGCTCTTCGTGCACACATGGACACCATGGCACCAAGGAGTACCAGACACCATGTGCTGCTACTCTGAGCAGTTCAGGGGTTCATTCCCAGGTACAAAGCAAGCCCTTTGTCATTTCAGGTGTGTATTTTTGCACTGATCCACACAGGTTATTTATTTAGGACAAGTTTCCCTTTCAGTGACTGAGCTTTGCATAACTAGATACCTTGGAAAGGCACCTGCTTAGAATTTGCTGAGAACTCATCCTGTGAAAACCCTTCATAAACTACAGTGGGAACCTCTCACCTTGTGCTGGCATCACCAGTGTGATGGAAGTGGCATGTTCAAGTGGTGTTCAGGTTTGGCCACCCGTGCTCAGAAAGATGCACTGAATTGGGAAAAGGCCACTGAATGGCTAAAGAAGAAACAATTGTATAAGAAGTGTTGTTTTCTCACTCTAGCAACATAGCAAGGGGATATGCTTGATGTCTGCACATAAATCACAAAGAAAGACAATTGACTTCGTTTACTTGGACATGAGGTAACAGGAGCAATCAGAAGAGCAGGGATGCTGTTGATAAAGGGCTGGACCATTCTAACTAAGGTACACAAACCTAAATATAAAGCTCTCACCATCTGCTCCTTTTGCTTATTCTCCCCCTGCCTTTGAATTTGTATGTGAAAATAATTTGACCTTGAATATAAGCTTTTTGTTTTTTCTGAAAGACACAAAAAGCAGAGGAAACCTAATACATTCTCTTTGTTTATAATATTCGAAACTAAAAGGCAGCTTTGGCACAATACTATATGTGAACAAGCTAGTCAAGCAATAACTCTAGTCTGGAAGTTGAAGGAGTTATCTAAGAGAGGGAAAAACCTGGTTTCAGAATAGTGTTTAGTTAGCAGTTTGTGATAGATTGTCACTGGACTTGATCCTTCTAGTCCCTCTCTTATGAAAACAAGAGGTTTATTCTTTTTTATTCATGCAGGTATTTTTCTACAGAGGTGGCAGTGAACCAGAACATCAGCTCCAAACTTCCTTGAACTTTGAGAAACTTGGATTCTGATTTGTACTCCCCAGCTGGAGATCAGCTGAAGACAAAGGTTGTATTTACATATACACAGAGGAAATAAAGCAATTTTATCAGCTCATACCAGAAGAAAAGTACCACAAATTTTCTCACGTGAGTCTCACTTTAGAGAGTACTGCCTGAAATGGGCACTGGGTTTTGCTTGCATAACTCTCAGACAGAAACGAAAAAATGCCACATCTTTTGCTGCATTCTATTGTCTTTCTCTCCCTTTGTAAGGAAATTAAAGCCTATTTCTCTCCTAGTTCCATGAAATTTATCTGAATCCTGGTAACATGTCTCTGAGAAATTGCTCAGAGGGAATAACAGACAAGGGTACACCCTCCATTGCTATGTTACTGCTCCATGAGTTCCAGACAAAAGCATTTCTTGTGGTTTGGCAGCAAGCATCTACTCCTAAAACCCTGGGACTGCATTGTTCTTTACATGTCAAAAGTTGATTTAGTACCTACAGGCACAGATTGCAGGGTCCATCTTTTTAGGAGGGATCTTCAGGTTTTCTAGACTGCTGGGGTCACCTCTCACTCACAGCCAGTGGCACAGTTTGGGAGAGTCACACCCAAGTGCACTGTAGAGAACAGGCCCTCAGGTCTGCCCTGCAATGAATATTCCACGATTTTTATCCTGACCTAGGTTAAATGGTAATACTCCAGAAACTCAGCAACTGACTGCCAGGCCCGTAATAACAACCCTGAATCATTAAATAAAGATACATCTTCAGGATAAATTATTGTTAAGGCTCCAAAATAGTTCTGCTGCGTTTGGAATTCTAATAATGGTAGGCAAGCTTGAGTGGAACCTCTAATGATACAAAGATCTTGCAGTCTTGCTTATCTGTAGCTAAGTTAATGAGCCTGGGACCCAAACACAGCTATTATGAGGCCCTTCTGCTCAGAATGGTGTATCTTTACTTTTAAAGCAGATCATTAAAAGTAATATCTAATGAAAACTCCATCTGTTTTCCATTGAGCATACACTTGGTTTCTTCTTTTTTTGTTCTCTAAGGTTCCATGAAGCTTTGCAGCACACAGGGCTGACACTGTCACACACTAACAGGACAAGCTAGCCTTTGATGCAATTCCTTTGTCCAGGGAGGTTAAATATTGGGTGTATCTGGATCTATTAACATAAATGTAACCTTTTGGACCTTTAATTTCTTTCATATCCAGGAACTGGAGAGAGATGCACAAATATGAAGTAGTGTAATAAATCTTAAGTCACACAGACCTGCATAGAACTGAATCTACAGATCATAAATGTTATTTTACAAAGCATTAGCAATAAAAGCTGAGAGTTGCCACTCTGTTCTCTCTCTCTTCTACTCAGCTAAATGGGGATTTCTGAGTCCTGTTAAGACAGGGGCTCTATGACACAAAGTTGGGCAGTTGTGATCCCTACAGACACTCTTACAATTTTCTATCACATGAACCTACAGAAGCCAAAACATGCACATGCAGTTTCCATTACTAAATAATTCATTTGCCAGTCCCAGAAAAACCTGGTAGTATTAGATACACAAACACTTTATGCTAAGTGCTGTTAAAGCCTAGTTGCCAACAGACTTGAGTCTTAAGGATTTGCCCAAGTGTAGATTTTCTGTCCTCTTGTAAGGGTTTTCCTCCCTTATTCCCTATACAGACACGGCTACCTGCAGTAATGAATTTTTTAGGCATTTCACAGAACAAGAAAAACATGCCTAAACTGACCATGGAAATTAAATGGTTTTTTCCCATCAAAAGAAGGAAAATCTGGAAGAAACACAAAATTAAATGGGAAACTGGGAGAGTAGGAGAAAGAACAAGGAGGAAAGAGCATATCTTTGAATAGCACAAGCTGTTTATGAAAAAGATTGGAAACTTGGCTCACTGCAGAAGCAGAAGACTGGACTCAGCAACCCAAAAGATAATTTTTAATTCTACATTTCCTTCTCCAGAGCTGGTGATAGAATAGATAATTTTTCCTTTAGAATTAGTTTTCTCTGCACTTGCCTATGCAAACATGTAAGTTAAAATGCATGTCACCTCTTTCCCATGCTCCAACAAGGACAATAAAAAGAGAATGTGACCTCTTGTGGGGCCCATAACAAGTATAAATTAATGATGTCTTAATATGCATTCAATGTGGCAAAAAGTCCCATATTTCATACAGCTTTTTAAATAAAGCATATCTTCTATGATTGATCACAAATAAACCAGAACAGAATCAAGCAGGTAATGTGGAAATACAAAGTAATAAAGACTGATTCTTACCTTTTGCTTTTGTAAGAAAACGAGACTCATGTTTATGTTTGTTTATATGAATCAGCCCCAAATAACTGGGGATTGGTTGGGATTGGTTCATAATTCCCACTCAGATTTTTAAAACTTATGACATTTAATTCCTGAAGGTTCTGTGAAAATAGACAGCCAAGTTAAGACAGATTATTCATTTCTCATTGAAGAAGCAGGCTAAAATGAACTCAATCCCCATTAAACATCAGAGAATCCATGCCTAAACAGAATCCAAGATATAAATCCATAGGAAAAAAATATTTCACTGTTTGCAGAACTACTTGTATTGAATGAGATCACAGAGATCTAACATCAGTATGACAGAATCTAATCACCACTCAACAAACATTTTGGAAACAAGTCAGCAACCACATCTGCTTCACCAGAACCAGAGCCTCATGTGACAGGAAGCTTATTAGAGACCCTGTCTCTCATTATTTTGTTTTTGCTTATAACTTCTCAGCATGAATATTCAATATTGCAAAATCAAGCAGCTTCCTTTACAGATCATCCAGAAAGGAGAAAGAAATTGTGTCAGACATTCCAGATCCTGAAGAAATTGGTGCCTGTGGAGCTATGGATTTCTACCAGCAAAACATCTGGCACAAAACAACATTAAACATGAATAACTTGCTTCTCTTTCCCCTTACCATTGGTGTGAGGCAATAACAACTCCTCTGAAGTTTTGTTGATGTATCAAGCCTGGAAACAAGACAAAAGAGAAGAAGACCAGCCCTTTAAACATAGCAAGACATCTTAAAGGAATATAACACAAAATAACTTTTTAAAAATAGCATAAAATGTTACATTCTGAGACATTTTTCTTGATTACTACACATGAAACAGTTGCTTCACAATACTCTGAGTGCAGTTTAGGAATTCCTGTTTGGTGCTCTTTCATGGCTTCGGTCATAGCTCCAGGAGTCAGAGCCTCTGAGCAGGTAAATTTGGTAAAATTTACAGGGAAAACCATGACTCATAGGAAAATCTGTCCAAGAGTGAAGCCAAATGTCCAAAGTCTCAGCCAGAGTAACGGTAGCTCTGTGTACTCAGCCTTCCTTAGCTGAAACACTTCCTGAAGTGAAAGGATTCATCTCAAACACTTCTAAATTGGGTGGTCCATATGCACCAGCCCTCGATTCGCCCCTGCAGCCACAGCTGGTGATGTGAGAGCCTGCCCTTCCTCCCTGTGCCCAGCAGTGGATGAGTTTGGGAAGAGTGGGGCTGTGGAGTGTTGTGTGACTGAAATGTGGGCACCTCCATCTGCGGGGAGTGGCACCAGTCCCATGACACACCAACAGCTCCCGCTTTCCCTTCACATTCCTCAACTCTGCAGGAGTTCTTCTTGCACATAAAGCTGGACTGGCAGTGGCATTTGGAAGTGCTGAGCAGTGGGATAGCACTCACTTTCCCTGGCAGGGAGGTGTTGCATGGATCTGTCCCCACTAGGGCCCTAGGGTGGGCAGGCACGTTTTACACAGATAAAAGCTCTCAAACAGGGTCCCGCTCTGCAGGCACATCAGACAATATCTTCCCAAAGCCTCTGGATAACCTTTCTTTCTTCTTTCTCCATCACCTTGTGGACAGATAAAAAACCTTTCAGGGAAATCTTAAATCAGTGTTGCAATTTCAACCCCACAGATGTCAAAGTGATTTTTACACTCCTTCTGCTCAACTAATTGCCAAGCCCCAACAAAGGGACTTTAATGGGTTGCACCAGGCAATAAACCACCATCTATTGGCTCTAGCAACAAGGAAGGAAGAGAGGGAATGTAAAGCTGGAACAAAGCACAGACCCAGAGCAGGTCCAAGTACTTGCAGAAGCTGATTTATCCAAAGATTTGATACCAGATGTTCTATTCAGACAACTTTAACAGAGCCCCACAGAACATTAAATGCTTCTCGTGTTTTCAATACTCAACCCACTCCATCTGGGCACTTCTGCCACAGGGCACAAACAAAACACTGCTTAATATTAATCAAAGAAGTGACTTTTGCTCTGCAAGTTCAATATAAAAAGAGTAAGAGCAAACACATGCTAAGCTGTTCCTGGGAACACTGAACACACAGAGGAGCTGTCTTGGATTACAGCATTTCTAAATTATGCCCGAAGTCTTGTTTTAGGGAGGACATATTAGTGATATGTTACCACAAATATTGTGCTAAACTGGAGCACTCTGCATCTCTGATTAAGAAATATCTGGTTTGTAATATACCAAATTCATATATCCTTGCTTACCTAGAGTTTCCACAGATTATTGCACAGCTACTAGTCCATGGAAAAGTTGCATGCTTTTTCCTGGACATCTATTTGTGTTCACTTCTTTACAGATAATATTTCATTTTGCCTGTGCCCAATTTTAGCCTCATGGACTCCTTGTTCTCCTACTAGTTCCTTTTCTCTAGCCCACTAACAGCCTGTCGCCATATGTAGTAAAAATTACTACTTATTGCACACATCTGTGCAAAACCTTTTTCCAAATTATTTTAATTCTTGAAATCCAGGACTGCCTACATTTGTCAAACAGTACCAGGCTGTTGAGACTGTGCAGTGGAAGCTGAGGTCACTTCTCCCTTATTTTCTCAGCTGCCAGTGCACCCTCCTTGTCTCTTTCCGCTGATTCAACTCGGCAAAGGGGAAGGATAACAGGATAAGTATCTGGCCCAGTTTTCTCTCTCTCTGCAGTAGCTCCTTTCCATCATGGATTTAATTCACCTACTTTTCCTAACCGGTCCCATCTATAGCCACCTCCACTTCCTCCTTCCATGTATCATTTGCTCCCTCAGGCAGTAACTCCAATTCAGAACACAGCTCTTCTTTAAAAGATGTGACCTTCTCCTGTTGTCTCCTGTCTCCTGAAAGGCTGAAAACTCTGCCAGCCTTCCCTTAGAAGTTCTTCTATAACTGACTGTAGCCTCTTTCTCTGAACTCCTCGTGCATCCCACCAGGTGCAGCTGGACCATGGGAGGTGCAGAGCTGCCTCTGTCCCAACGCCTCCGATCTCTTGTGTGTTTACCCAGCTCAGGCACTGGATGGTGCTCTTGGCACTTTCATGCCGCAAAAAGCTCTTTCCAAGCAATCCCACTTCTCCTGAGAGCTGTAAAAATTCCCCGGGGTCAGATACAGTTGCACGCCTAAGCCTCTAAATCCCAAGAAGAGCATGTTTTGACTACACAGAATGTAGCCGAAGCTGCAGTGGCAGAAGCTCAGCTAGGTAAGAACAAATGCCAAATGAAATGTCACTGCCTATGACACACAAATCCACCGAGCAGTGGCTTTCACATTCGGCCTCAAATATTTTATTTGCTAATTGGTTCCTTATCAACGTTCCCCATAGCAACAAGGGAGATGTAAGTGGCATAAAGTGGGCTGAGTGACATTATGTCTGCATGTAAATGTGACTGGGATTGTGCATGGAGGGGATGATCTGAGGGAGGTTAGCAACATAATGTGAAACCTCCTGTGGTCTCAGAGGAGAAAGGAGCTTCTTAATGATGCCTGAGTGAGGCAGGGGAGCTATCTCAGCAGCAAACCTTTCTGAGAGAATCAGACTGAGATTCTATAGAAAATGAGTTTGTTTGATCTTTTTGCCTGCTAAGAAATATTAATTTTACACTGGATGTTTGTCTTGGGTTATTTTTCATAAAAGGTCAGAAGATTTTTGGTATTTTTAAAGATGTAATGAATAAGAAAAGGAAATACACTTTATGGCAAAAAAAAAGGCTATAGGGAGATAGGAGATAAATGTTCAGGTTTTTTCCTTTCTTTTGCTGAATTTTGTGCATCCCCAGGCAAACCAGGCTCTCTGAGTTTGCTCAGCCTTGTAAATTGGAGATAATTCATCTCTTCTAGCTCTTCTAAAAGGTTCTTTCTTCAATGGAAGGTGCCATAGAAGTACAAAATATTTTGTGTGTCTGCATCCAAGGGACGTAGGTCTGGAAAAGGCACTCCAGCAAAATAAAGAAGCAAATAGAGAGACCACTGTAGCATTTGGAGAAATCAGGGAAAACAGGGAATAAAAGGATTCATAAGGATGGGGTGGCACTGACAAGAAACCTCTGGACTAGCTGGATGTATTCACTGACCCAAGATGTGAGATTTAAACTTATATTGGTAAGTATTTGGATTGGACCACCTCTGGCTACACAGAAATCAGCATAGCCCCAGAAAAGGCTCAGAAATCACTGAGGAATCCCACCTGGAGGAAGGCCTTGAATTACACTTTCCAGCAATCACACCTGGATTAAACAGTTCAGAGGGTGGTCTTGCTCAGCTGAAGGATTTGCACAGATTTGGTGATCCCCTGAAATCCTATGGCAACTCTTCAGCTGCCTGGTCCATTGTTTACACACAGACTGCTCAGTCTTCTTGGGTATTGTCCTTCTAAATGTCTCCAAAGACAGCTCTGAAAGGGACAAACTGAGGGTTAACAGTGCTTGGATGAATAACATGGAAATCTTTTGGCTACACCATTTAATACAACACACATGGGACAATGAATTTTACAGTACTTGCAACACTCCCTCCTCTTGGCAAGTGGGCATCGCAAACCATTAGAATTTATGGGATAACTGAGCTGCTTGTGCCTCAGAGGAAGAAAACAGGATAAATGGCCCAGTCCTGCAGATCTGACATGACTCATCTCATCGAGGTTAACGAACTGGCCATCTCAAGATTAGGGAGTTGAGTGCATGAGATGCTACTGCTCACGCAGGCTGTTGCTTAGAGAAATGCTGCTACAGGCAATACTTACATGTAAAACAGCCTCAAGAAGCAGAAACACTGTTGTTATTTTAGGTTTGGTTGGGTTTTTTTAAAGTATAATCTCATGAACAAAGTGAAAAATGAGAGTTGTCTCTGGGGTCCCACTGCCCCCGTTGTCCCCACTGCTGGACCACGTTGGGTTATCTTGGTGAGGTCTGATAAATGTGTGGTGGCTGACACGGGCCTTGCTCTCTGTCTCTGCTCTGTTGTGACATCCTGCTGCAATAACAGAGCTGCCAGGAGGGAGCCTTTGTCCAATCTGCCTTCAGCAGTGATTCAAGTGGAGATGCTGGGCTGGGTACTGCAGTAGCTGCAGTGTGTGCAGATAACTTGGTTAGTGCAGGTATAGTGAGTCTGGATGGGGTATGACATATTTTTAGATCTCCCCAGGAAGGAGTGTGTAAGCACAAAGAGTTGAGCCTCCCTGCAATGGCAATTCTGATGTACTGCTAAGCAAGGTTACCCAAAAGACTGTGTTCTTAATGTGCCCTTTGTTACTCACACAGACTGAATTTCTGATTCCTTGGTTATTTTGCAGTAAAGAAATTTGTTTCATCTCATGGTATATCACAATATTCAATGAGCTTGTCCCTTGGGAACACAGAGAGCTTTCAGATCTTAATATAGACATCTTTCAAATGAGATCATTAATGTGTATAGATCTGGATTTAGGGCCAATGCAAGTACTTCGATTTTTTGCCTGCCAAATTTTCTTTTTTGGCTACATTTTCTTCCCATATATTCAAAGAACTGCACCACATGGAATCCTTTAAACAATGGATGGGATAACATAATTTTTCAATTGCTCTTGAAAAGGTTTTTAACCACATAAACTATTCCAGGGTTCGCTAAGAAGTTACCATTGCAAATAATGTAATTGTTCCAGACTGAATTCCTTGCATTCCAGAATAACTTTTGAAGCAAAGAGCATGACTAATTTGGGATTTTTAACCAGCCTCTTTATGGTAATACTTAGATGAATGTAAATTTTCTCCAAAAGCTTTGCTTTAAAAAGAAAGGACCAGAGCCTACAAACATTCCTAGCTGCAGAACCAATACTTAATGCTAATGACCCACTGATCTCAACAGAAGGAAAATAAACATTTAAAAAATTAGGAAACTGAACACTTTATTTTAAACAATAAAAAAACCTGAGAAAAACAGTAGACAAAATCTGGCAAAATATAAAATAGAAATATATAAAGTGCAAGCAATAAATTCTGGTTTTCCTCTTCTCATTTGCAAGCAGGACAAGGCTGTTACTTGCCTTTGGAACGAAGCCAAGCCTCGCTGTCCCGCAGCACTGAGTCCCTCCTTAAAGATCTGTGTGGCTTCTGCTTCCCCAGGCTTCACCTGGAATTAAAAACACACCTTTTTTTTTTCTTGTCACATGTTTCCTTTTAACATCTGAAACATTCTTGTTGCATTCCTCTAAAGATGATGTCATTGCATGGTTTGGCCAATGGAGACTGTTACCCAACTCTCTACTGTGTAACACCTCCAGGTAGAGTAGGTGGGAGATGAAATCTCTGACTTGCTGAGGCAGAGGGCCCCCAGTTCCGCAATTCTCTTCCCCTGTGGGTGCAGTGGAGTTTAGCCTTAGCAACCCACAAAGCCACTTCCCAAATCCACCTCGTTACTGAGCTTTCTTGGATTAATTGAATTAAGCAGTGGGTGGTTTAAGAGATGAACTACACTGGGAGCACGGCCTGTAATTCACTGCAAACTCCCACCATACAGGGCACAATGAAATCCAACTTATTCATGGCCAGTAAAGCAGCAGACATGGGGAACAGCACTTCAGAGGGCCTTTTGGATCCCCATTTTGATTCTGTGCTACAAGCCAGCTTCTCAGTTCCCACACATCAGCCTGTTTCCACTGGATTCACACCAGATGCAGATTTGGCCTTGCAAGTCCAAAAATTTAGTTTATCTTTTTTAAGACTCTGGGTTTTCTAGAATTGGCTTAGCTGTCATATAAAACAATAGTATCTTGTATCACTCAAAACGAAAGGAATTAGCTCTGTATTTAGTAGCCAAACTGCCTGTGAATACAAAGCTTTCGGGATCATGCTATTTCTCAGTCTGATCCCAGCCCTGCCCCTTTAATTCCCCACAACGAGGGGCTTGCTGGAGTGTGCAGGGGCTCCCCAAAAAGCTGAGCACTTTGTGGCAAGTACAATGTATGTAACTGGGTCTTGTCCTGACATGGAGTTGGGACATAGCCAGGGTAACTCAACCAGCCTCAGGATCTGGGACTAGTGTCACAGATAAGGACAATGATAATTACATTCTTCAAAGCCTTGTGAAAATAGATGCCTCAGTTGAGGTTAAAGTGCCCCAAGTAAAGAAAAAAAAAAAAAAAAGGCAAAAGCAAAGACACTGAAAGAGGAAAATCTTTCTACATGACCAAAAAAATAAGCAGGGAAAGTTTAGTCTGGAACTTGAGCACCCATAAGTACAGAAGTCAATCAACCATAAGACCTATTAGGAAAACAGATTTAATAAGCTCTTTCTCCACTTATTCATTTTCCTGCAGCAAAATGAAAATACCTGTTCTCTGCTAGATACATTATGTGAATTACTTCACTGTGCTCTTTGCAAACAAATAACCCCAGTTCCCCCCCAGTGTCCTCCTGGTCTCCAGCACCCACTCACTGCTTGTCCCTGGATGTTACAATTAAAACAGAACCTGCAAACTTCTCTTTCTCAGTGAGCCCGCAAGATTAAATTTCAGACATAGTGCAAGGTGACAGCTACTCCTCCACCTGTACTGACACAGCACACGTTCTCCAGGAAGATGCATCTGCCATTCACACATGTCTGCTGCTTGGGGTGCTGATGCTGAAAATGCCCATGTTAGGCTTTTAGGCCAAATAAATTTGATAAAAATTCATGGGATTTTAGGAGCATTATTTCTGGAGAAGCTTATTCCAGAAATAGTCTCTGCTCACCTGCGTCACTGATTCCTTAATACTGCACTTGTCTAACATTGGCACCACGGGGACTGAAATTCAGGACTTCTGGTCTCTGCTGGTTCTGTGCTGCAAGACTTGTTCCTCTGACTGAAAACTGCTGCTAAACCTTCTTTACCTCTTTTAAGATTTAGCTGAGTCATGTTGGGAAATCGTTTGAGATCAAGGCTATAAGAACTAGAAGTGAGTAGAATTAAATGGGACATTTTGGGAGGCACAGAGGAAGTTACTCAATTGTTCCAGGTTAGAAGACATTCTGTTAGATACTACATAAACCTTCACCTCTGTCAAGTCCAATTACTGTCCAGAAGAGAAAGATTAAGTAAGAACCACACCTATAAAGCTCGTATGGCTTTACATTGAAGAACAAGAAGGGAAAATAAAAGGACAAGCCCCTTGAGAGTTTTTATACTCTTCAAACTATATATAAAACCGATTTAGAATGTAAGCTCAGGAGTTCTGATAGAGACTTGGAAATGTTGCAATTGCAATAGTAAATATCCTGTCTATGGAAGTGATTAAAGTGATATTATATTCATCCCTTAATAAGCACTTGTAGGTATGACAGATATCAAGCCTGATATTACCTTACTTGCTTTTTGCAGCAGGAGTGATGCTGCACTGAGTTTGATCCTGAACCAACCAAAATGTGTCAGAGTTTTGCCTCAACAAGATGAAATTACCTGCTAATATGGGTCTTCTGGGGTACCCATATGAACTCACACCAGAGAGGAGTTTCAAGAGCTCAGTTCCTACACTCAGGACTAGATTTTCAGGGAGATTCATGCACTGAATTCTTGTAACATCCAGCTAATTATAAAAAAGGCTAAGCAGGAGCTAAGAAATTTGTAAATGTACCTCAAGTGAAAGATACTTCATCCTTTGATCACCTGTCACTAAGTCAGCAATTCCATGAGTAGCTGACACTTCTGGGTTCTCCAAATTTCCATGAAGAAAGCCCTACATGTCTCAGTTTGGGAAAAAATTGAAAAATTAGGTCTTTAGTTTAAGCCTGCTTTATACAATGGCAAAGACTGAGAAGATTTACCTCAATTGATCAAAAAGGGCAAAATGGAATAATTTTGAAAGACTCCCTATTTCAGGTTTGCATTTGGTTTAACAGAGAAAAAATTTACTAGGAAATGCAGTATCCCATGCCTTGCCATACCATGTATTTTGGCAGCAAGGCTTGAAAGACTGTGGCAACAAGTGAGATTCAGTTTAAAAGTGACTCATTTTAGGGTATGCAAGCTGTAAGAAAAGTGAGTTGTAATCCTGTCCTTGAAAGGACTTGGTGTTGCAATTTCTCCTCCAACTCTGCCTTCTGTGATTTTACATGTTCTCAAATGATGTAGATCTACTATTTTATTGGTAAAACCTGGAGTTCAGACGTTCTCCCAGTTAGATGGAAGGACTAAAACCCATCAAAGGACTAAACTTCCATCAGCACAGCCCAAACATGGGTGCTGGGGAAGGGACCCCTTGGCAGGACAGGCTCATTCCACTGCCCACCCAGGTCACAGCTGCATTGTTAGTGTGACAAGTGTGACAACTAAAAGTAGGCCAGGGGCTAACATACCAATTTCCATGCCAAGCGCGTAATTTACTAATAAAACTTTCTGATTGTTTGCAGACCTTCTGACTTTTGAGGTTCCTTTTGTCCACAAGGATTTATGAATCTCGACTGCTTCCATCCCCTTCAGGGTGGGTCATCGCTTCAGGGAACGACTGGATGTGGCACTCAGTGCCGTGGTCCGGGTGACAAGGTGGGGAGCAGTCTCAGCTTGGACTGGATAACCTCGGAGGTCTTTTCCAACCTCAATGATTCTGTGATTATAGGGTAGAATTTGTTGGTGTTGCTCAAAGCGACTTCCTGAATAATAAACATTAATTATGCCTTCGGGCTGTAGGCCCGGGGATTTCTCCCTTGTCCGGGGCTGAGGGGCCAGCCCGGGCAGGGACCCGAGAGAAGCCACCACCACCCTCACCCTGTCCCCAGTCCCTGCTCCCAGTTCTTGTCCCCGGTCCCTGTCCCTGTACCCAGTCCCCGTCCCTGGCCCCTGTTCCCAGTATTTGGTCCCTGTTCCCTGTCTCTGGTTCCTGGTTTTATCTCTGTCCTCGTCCCTGGTTCTGGTTCCTGTTCCCTATCTCTACCCCCAGCCCCCGTCCCTGTTCCCGGTCCTGGTCCTGCTCCCGGTCCCGGTCCTGGTCCCCGTCCCCGTCCCTCCCCGCTCGGCGGCCGCAGCCGGTCCCGTGTCTCACCGTGGGCGCCTGCGCGGGGCTCCTCCTCCTGCCGCTTCTCCTCCTCCTGCCCGTCCTCCCCTCCCGCCGCCGGCGGCCGCTGTCAGGATGAGGCGGAGGAGGCGGCGGCCCGGCCCGGCCGCTCCCGTCTCTCTGCCCGTGGCGTAGCGGTCCCCGCCCGGAGGAGGCCGCGGCGGCGCCGCCCGCCGAGCCATGGCCCAGCCGGGCCCCAGCGCCCAGACCGAAGGTAACGCGGGGGCGGCGGCGCGGCCTGCGCAGCCCCGGGCTCGCCTGAGAGCCGCGCCGGCCGTGGGGCGAGGGCGGCGGCCTGGGCGCGATCGGCCGGGCAGGGTCCGGGTGGGGGCCGCACGGAACGGGGACCCACCGGGAGGGAGCGGGGAGCGCCTCGGGGAGCTCGGCTGGGAAGGCCTTAGGAGGGGGCGGGAGGCAGCGCAGGTGGTTTTTTAGGCTGTGAATGTGGAGCAAGGGCGGCTCCCGCACGGAGCGGGGATAACGCTGGGAGGACGCGCTGCTGCCGGGGAACGGGAGCCCAGCCTGGATGGGACGAGGCCTCCTCGCCCTGGCAGGGGAGGAGGGGAAGGGTGGCGGTGTATCCAGGTAGACGTGGATCTGCCTGGTGGGACGCCCTCATTGATTTGGCCGCGGCGGGGGATGTTTGGCTGTGCTCGAAAAGGCACCTCGGAAGGTTCAGGTCGGGATGTGCAGTGGGAACAGTGCATTCCCTTGCTGGAAAAGACAAAGAAAATAACAGATCTTCTCTCAAGGTGGTATAATACCTGTGCAGAGGGAAGCTAAGCTTTCCCTGAGGGTTCTTTCTGTGGGAAGGTTGTTTCTTTCTGGTGTAAGAGGAATTTTGAACGTTTGTTACCTTGGAATAGGTTACAGAACTGTGTGCATGTAAAAAAGCTGTAGGTAATGCTTAGCTTGGAAGGTGAGGTTCAAGGGACAGTGTTTACTGCATAGGATGTATGGGAGGGGATGGGAAAGCAAGAAATTTAAGTTGAGGCTGGTCGTAATGTAGATACAGGAGAACTGGAGAGATGTGCAGAATCCTGCAGGATTGGTGCTTACCCAGCCATTGGACTAGGCCAGGGCTCTCCTCTTTTAGAGAGCAGTTGAGTTTCCTTGGGAAAGCACTCTGTTAGAAAAGGGCAATGATGTATTCTTAATTATGCATGTCTAGGGAATTGCGTGGGCTTTTTTTTTTTCTTTTTGTGGAGTTACACGAGAAAGTGCTTATCCTCAGGGATTTCAGGATTTCAGCCTGCCTTTTAAAAGTTCTAATGATGAAGGTGCTTAGATTGTGGGGTTTTCCCTACATTAAGGTCAGTCATTGCTTGTCCTTCCAGAGCACTGAGGGGAAGGTGAGTTTCCCTGCTGTCATGCTTGTAAGGTCAGCATTGGTAGGGGTTGTTCTCCTGTACTTTGTGGTGAATAACCATTGTTTATTGTTCTTCAGCCTGTTCTTCTGAGAGCTGCAGAACAACTTCCAACAAATTTTCTCCTTGGCTCTTGCAGACTGTCTCACTGCAGGTGTGCAGGGGAGCTGTGCAGTGTACAAATGTTTGCTGCCTCTTGACCAGGAAAGGTGCCTGTAGGTTTGTAGTGTATTAGAAGATCCACGTTGGATATATTTTTTTTGTTGTTGTTTAAAAGGAAGGCAAAAAAAGATACAAGTAAATTTAGTGGTTTGATATGTTGATGAAGTCTGTGTTGGAGGAGGCACGGATTGCTGTCTTTTTTCCTGGGCCCTAGCTCTGGGGAGATGAGGATGCTGTAGATAAGGGGATGGGCTGAAAGTTGGATGGGTTCTGAAAGTGATTGCTGTGTCCTACACTAATGAACTGGAGCTCCTAAAATGGCTCCTCTCCCTCCTCTGGCAGCCACAGGACCACTCTGGGGTTTTTTATCGGCTCCTCTCACTATACTGTTACTATACTGTTGTTCTCATCTGTGTTGGTTTTGTTTGTAACTTGCTGAAAGTGTGCCTTGAAACTGTTCTATTTTAATGTGGAGAAAATTCAAGAAATAAATTATTTAATGTTTTTGCTTGTCTGCACTGAATTTATTGCTTAAAGGACTAGCGTAACCTCTGATTTAAGATTATGTGTGACAAAATAGAACTGGATTAGTATGTTCCCCTAAGGAAAAATAATGGCTTTTTATAATTACTTGTATTGATTATAAATAACTTATGCATTCTTTACTCATGCAAGACACATCATCTGTGATTTGTTTTGTGAAAAGCAAGTATAAAAGAACTACTTTTTCTACTGTGGTAGAAATAACATGGAACAACATGAGAGGAGTTAATGTGGAATTTGTGTTCTATTCTAAAACCTGTACTGGAATGAAAATGGGCCCAAGAATAGGGGAAGGAATAGTGCAGAGAAATCGGAAAAGAATGGGCGTTGTGTCCTACCCTGGGTTTGTACTTTGGATTAGTGGAGACGTTAATAACCCTCTAATCCGGTGTGTGGGGTAACAGAGTTTCTATACGATAAGAATCGCAGAGAGGCCGAGGGCAGCCCTTGGCTGCTGCCAGAGCTTTGTGCTCCGTGCTGTGAATTGTGAGCTTGTGATGTTGACCTGTGCTGCAAGTAGGTGTGTGCTGCCTGCTGATCCTGGTCAAAGGGCTTTGGGGGGAGATTTTAATTTATATGCATTGTCTAGATTGCACTACCACAGCAGTAATGTCTTATTTTTCAAAATATTTTTATTTTGAATATAATATTCAAAATTCAAACCTCTCAAGCTCCTGGGTTTAGTTTGGATCTGGGTGCTTGCCATCTCTGAATGTAAGGTTACCAAACAAAATGCGTTGGCATAGGTTTTCCCTATCAGAGTGCTCAGGATTCCCCTTCTCATTTCTGGAAAAGACTTCAGTGAGGGAACTGCATAACATAAAACACTATTTCTTCAATACTAAAATGAATTAGAATGACAGGCCATTTATTAAACTCTTCTTACTGCTCTAAATGTAAACCATTAGTACAGTCAGACTGATAATTAGCATACCCATTGATATTGTTCAGTGATAAACTGTTAATGGCACAGTCTATCAGATATTTTAATATCTGATAATTTTAATAGGAATTTTGCTGGCAGAAAGAATTGATCCAGTATTGGAGTAACTTAGGCCAGTAAAAAGTGTCTGTCTGTTTGTGGTGGGAGCTGTGCCAGCTCTCAGTGGAGAGAACTGCTCGGCTGTAGATGGAGGATTGGAGGATGTTGCCATATTGATTTTGGTGCCACCAGCAGTGCCATGATCTGCATTGTGTCCCTGTGTCAGTAATCAGGATCCCAACAAGAGCTGGGACTTGCTGTCACTGTCACACACCCCAGGGGCCGAGTGATGCTGGTGGAGAGGTCAGGGATGTCACGTAGAAAATTAACTAACAAAACCTTAGATGCTTTTGTATTTCTAGTTATTTTCCTTGTAACTATGTTACTTTTAAACGAGATTAAAGTATCTAAAAATGCTATTACTCATCTCCAAGCTAGGTGTGGTTCATAGGGGACTGGCTTTGCGTGCTGATGTTCAGCTCTGCATTGTTCATGCAACTGTCAAATGTCAAACTCTTATCTCTTGTGAGTAACTTCAAAATTGTTGGTGCTTTCCAAGAGGCAAAAAATTTCTTCCCTCACTTTCATTTTGCTTGGTCCTTGTTTTATTATTATTCAACAGTTACTAATATTAGTAAAAAATATATTTTAATTAAAACACAAACATTCACACTTTTTTTTTAGGCTGTGTGCTTTTCTGTCATTTCAGTGGACAAATCTGGAATTTGGTTCCAAAACCAAAATGGACACCTTGAATGTACCTGTTTCCACCTCTTATTGTTTCTAGGGAAGTTTGGATCTGATCAGCAGGTCAGTTCGCTCTGAAGTGAGAATATCCACATTCAGAGTGCCTGTTTTCCTGTTGAAGTCAAATTGCAAATCTCCTCATTTTGAAAAATACCATGACTCTGTTCTTTATCATTACCTGTTGATATGCCAGAAGGCACAATGAATATGCTTTAACCTGTGGACTGACTCTCTCTTGCATTTTGAACACTGGAAGATATAAATTCTTTGCCTGTTTTTATTGCTTCTTGGCCACTTCTCCATTGTCACAGAGAAGATGGGCTTAGTAATGTGTTTTCTTCCCTTCCTGGCCTGGTGCCTCAGGATGCTTAGCTGCTTTCCCATAGCCCTTGGTGGGTGGACTGGATTCCCACTGTGCAGCTAGTTTGTATGCACTCCCTTAAAAGTGATTGAAGAAGGAATTTTGTTTTAAAACTTTCAAGAAGCTAAACCAAACAACTTCTGTCAGTGTGGGAGTGGACCAAATCCCATAGGCTTCATTATGGGTGATGCTTGACTGGCAGACTTGCTGGGCTTTCACTCCAGGCATTTTATTTAAAAAGTGCTTCTCAGATGTGAAGTTTTCTATCCTAAATTTAGGTATTTTAACTGCATACTTTTCTTCTTTAAAAATACCAAATATGTAGTTAAAAAAAAAAAAAAAGGCAGCCTGAGATTGAGATTATGGCTTTACTCGGACTGAAGTCTGTCAAGATAAGAACTGGTAAGATTGATAAGCAGCACTTACTAACCAGGCTGCTATGAAAGCCATTGTGGGTGTGTATTTCAGAGAAACATCTTTCACACCAAAGGTCTGGTACTTCTCAGTGGTTCAGCCTTTACTTGCAAAGTTGGGTTTAGTGTCTGATTTAGTGGTGGCCAAGTTAATGGTACCTTTCTCAAATCCTGATTTCCTTTGCAATTTATTCTATAAATAAGGTAAACATTGTGTCATTTTAGTCATAGTATAGTCAGTTAAGCATGAGGATGAATTATCTCTGGAAAAATTTAAATCATTTGATATTTTTGTGTAAATTGGCATAAGAAGAACAAGTAGGCAGTGTACCCTTGGTTAATATTTCTGTGCCTTTCAGAAGGAAGAGGGTTTTTTTTTACCTGAAAGATACCTGGTGCTTGAGAAATTTTTAGAGTTGTCCTGTTGCTCTGTAAGCAGTGCCTGTAGCACCCTAAGAAGGCAGAACTGCAGCCTGACTGCTGATAAAATGAGGAATTGTGTGTATTTTTTTTTCCCCATTCATGTCTCCTTCTGTCAGCCACAACCCCCCTTGGCATTCAGCTGACTTGTGATGGTGCTTCCCTCCTTCCTGTCTGTATCCTACACTTCTCTTCCCAGGCCTGACTCCTTCAATACAATGAAGGGGAAGAATAAAAGCTTTTGAGTCATCTTTATGTCTGTTTCCATCTCCTCTGGCAATTCCCGCTTCACATAGCGAAACAGCAGAAATGTGGCCTTGCTTGCTCTTTGGTGTCAGGTTTTTGCTCCCTCTCTGGTCATTTGACCGTGTCTTGGGCAGCTGCTGCTCTTCAGCGAGTCCTCTGGTTTCCTCAGCCCTCCTTCCCAGCCACCACCTCAGCTTCTTTAATATTGTTCTCCTTGCCTCTTGCAGCCTCCTGTCTGTGGGTGTCCCCTGGACCTTGCCCTTGTTTTGGCTGCTCCAGGCCTTGCTCTGCTCTGTGGGATCACACCCATCCCTCCATTCTTCCTCTTCTAGAGAAACTTGCATGACTGTACAGGCTTCCTCAGTGAAAAATGTCTTTTCCAAGCAGTATGGCTCCCTAGCTATGCTGAATCTTAGTTTATTTGCTCTTTTTGAAATATATTTTTCTTTATTTAAGAGCTCTCCAGGTTCTGTTACTAAGGAAGGAAGATCTCCTTGTGCTTTACTCTTGGTATAGAGAACTACTAATCTGCTTTCCAGCCCTGCCTTATACATGTTTGGGTTCTGAGTGTTTTTGCAGGACAGATTCTAGAATTTTGAGGTAGTGAACTTCAGTTACCTGATCATGAGGTTGGCTGACATCTAATTCTTTAGTACCTTGGTATCTTTATTTCTAGACTGAAGTAGCTAAGTGCCTCACAGATTGCAAAAAATTAATTGCTGAAAGTTAACTTACGCCTCTTGGAAATAGCCAAAAGATGGAACACTTCTATTTTCTACTTCTGTCAGGGCAGTTCTGGAAATTGGTATCAGTAGAGAGCAGAACAGGAAACAGCAGTGCTATGATCTGCTAATTTGGTTCTGTGTGCAGTTAAGGGCCCTGTCTTCTGCATCTGGCTGTGTTAGGGTGTTAGGGACTGAAAACTAACCAGAAACTTGGAGTAAAAAAAAAAAAAAAGCCAGTCTGATTTTTAGTTACTTAATAAGCCAAAACCACCTTGCCTTACTGTGGTGAGTCACACTGAGAAGAAATTTAAATTTGGGTGGGATTTTATTAATATTTATCTTGTTATATTTTGTGGTTTCTGAAAGTGTTTTTTAGTAAAACCATGGAGCGAAAGTGAAATAGCAGATAGAAGTTATACATGGCAAAGTGAATTGGAATCAATAACTGGAAGGCAATGGTAGCATTAACTGTGTGTATTCCAGAGGGAATAGCCTGGAGGTGAGAGGGGAGGATTACCTGGGGATCAAACCAAACCAGCTTTGTCGATTATAATGGTGTTCCCATGCCTTTAAGCCAGTGACCTGAATAGACCGTGTGGTTTGTGTTGCATCTTTTGTCAATACATGTTTTTAGCTTACAGATAATTGCAACAAGATTTGCAATGCTGTTTAAATGGCAACAAAGGAGAGGAATATGCCCAGCAAAAGGAGAAACAGCTCTTTCACTGTTTTTGTCGAGTGTTTCCGTGTATAACTGTTTATCCCCCACATCCGTGCCTTGGTAGGGTAACTTTGTATTTGCATGGCTGGTCACCATTAAAATACTCCCCAGCAGAAATGATTTATTTTAATCTATGGTACATCAGTGCTATGCAAAATCAGGAGGCAGCACCATGGTTGGTTGCTTTAAAGAAAAGAACAAAACAGTAACGTAGATAAAACCACAGAGTATAATACAATCCTTACATCTGTGTGTTTGATGTCGTTGCCTTAATCTACACAGGAAGAAACATAGAGGGGTGTTAGAAGTTATTGCTCAAGCTGTAAGTATTTTAACCATCCACAATCAATTTTCATGTCCAGTATCCCTTAAGAAAATTGTTTTTCCTAAGGCCTACTGGAGTTCGTTTTAGACTCCCATTGACTTCAGACACCAGAATTGGAACATTCCTCTTACATTAACAGTAACCTGTGCCAAAATCCCTCTGATACATTTTATCTGTGGTGTTACTTGGTTTATTTTGATGAAGTACAAAGCATAAATTTGGCTCTGTTAATTCAAATCATCTGACAGACTGGCATCTTTATGTCATATGCTGCATCTTAAATTTTCTTTCAAAGATTGGTTTCAAGTAAGGTTTTCTTAGTCGCCAGCTTGCAATGTCTGTTTATATCTTCTCCCATGTGAAATTAATGGGAAGGCAATTAGGCAAACTGGATTCTGCGCTTGAGTGACACTTCTAGCTGTGAAGATATTATAGCTGTCGGTCTGGTCTTCACAGCTTCTGTTGGAGTCTTAGATGAAACTGGAGGTAAAGATGTTAAATCTCCACGTGGTGCATTAACTCCTGATGGTACAGAGGTTACATTTGTTGGCGGCACTGAGGATTGCATTTAGCTGATGATCCTCAGGAGGGCTTGTAATGGCTTGTTACAATGTCTATCTAACTGCGTATTTGCTTTCGAGCAAGAGTAAATGTGAGCCTAACCTTATAGTGGAATACGAATGTTTTCTGATACATTTTTATCTACAGCTCTAGGTTTTGTATCAGTCTAAGCACTTCTATACTGGAAACACTCTTTCAGTTGCATTTGTTCAAAACCTGAGTGTGTACAAACACTGGTGGGAAACTTGAGCTTTGGAATTTGCTTTCTAATACCAATTAAGTTTGTCAGCTTCCCCTGGAGAGTCTGAATGGAAATCAGGATTTGAGAAAGGTCATTTATCACTTACAGATGTCATTCATCAAGTCTTAAAAAGTAAGTTTTGCTGCATGACTACACCAATCTCAGTTGCCACAAGGGAGAGTGGGGGACAGAAGGAAGGCCAGACTATTTATTTTGGCAGGCAGCAAGCACTTAGGTTAAACTGATTATCAGACTGTACCCATAGGCTGTGGTTTCATGTTGCAGCTAAGCCAGTCTAGAAGGTTGCTGCTGCTGAAAGAAGTGCTCCTGCTCTCTTCTTCCTGCTCCCACAGTCGTGTTTCCACCATTTCCTTCAGGCCAGCTCTGCACGTTGGACCCATCACTGAGCCAGTTCAGCTCAGTTACCCAGTTGAGAACTATTCACTGCTGAATTAATTAATTAATTTAGTGAAAGACCTGTAAGTATTAGAGCTGGCGTAAAGGAAGAGTGGAGACCACACAGTAGTAATGTGAGAGTCCAAGGGTATAGTTCTGTCTTTTTTTTCACAGTTTGCTCCAATCTGTGTGTTCATTGTCACATGTGTGTCAGGCCTGGTCTGTGCTCAGCCAAGTGCTGGGTGTGATCTGCTTGGGACCTGGTTTGAGATCCACTCCCCTCCCACCCCCCGATGTTTCCCTGTATCACTTCTGATGCTGTCACTGCTGTCAAAGACTCTCGTGGCATGGTGGGGATAAGAGGCACATGTGCTCACAGTGAGGTGGGAGTGCTGAGTTACCCTGTCAGATGACCACCAGTACAGAAATTGATTTAAAATTATCGTAACTGCAGGCTTAGTCAAGCCTTCCCATTCTGTACTGCTTATAACACTAGAATATTTTAAATGTTTAGAAAATTTCATGCTGGAGGAGGATTTTCTTCCTTTTTAACTGTTCAGGAATTCATGTAGTTGACAAGTGGTAGCAAAAAATACGAATATATGGAATCACAGCAGTATTTTCTGTCAAGAAATAGATTCTAGAGGCTTGGGGGAGTACTAGTCTGTTGTTCTCAGGGAACCTATTAAATTGCTGTAGAAACCTTACTCCAAATAATAGGATCTGTATCCTGTTCCTTATCAAATAGAGATGTTAATTGTCTTTTATTATTTGTCATACTATATTTATCATCACAATGTCTCCATAAATATATCTGGCAACAATATTTTCCAGATCATTTATTAAGATTTATATCCTTTAAGTGGCTACTCTATGGCACCATTTCTTCATGCCTACAACCTGCTTTTCTGACAGCTAAGTTTTTAAAATTACTATTCCTTGAAAGTAAGTTTTTACCTTTTCCCTTTCCCAGTTTATTCACTGTATACCAATTTGGTGGCCAGATTATGTAGCAAGGGGTAGGGAACCACAGTGGGAAAGAAATCTGGTGTTAACTCCGTTTTGTAGTGCTTGTTCACATCCATAACTCTTGAGCTGTGTATGAGTTGCTGCTATTTCTGAAGTTTTTCTGGTACCTGTGAAATTACTGCAGTGCTGTCTGATAGCTGTGCATGTGGAGGTGAATTTCCATGCTCTTGGCGATTATTTCAGCTTTTGAAAATGTCTACAAAGACGCCAATTTGCTTTAAATGGTAGTGTCCTCGTACCTGCAGCAATGGTAAATTACAGAAGCTAACGTCTATATATATTTTGCAAACATTGGCTTCTTTTTGGTTTCTTCCACATCACTTTCTTGATCGAGCTATATTTCACTTTTGTTACCTTCCTTTGGATTTTTAAGTATGTTAGGTTATCATTAATTTGTTCCTCCTGCTCAGAAATTGGGAAGCAGAGTACCTGGGGTGGTCTGTGGCCCGAATGCTCTCAGTGCTACACCTCAGTTCTTGGCCCCATGACAAATAGTAAGACAGCACGAGATCTCAGACTAGTGGTGTCTGGGGGAATTTTGGAATTAATGTAATGGTTTTCTTTTATATATTAACTTACTTCATCAAAGAGAACAATGCGGTAGGGTTGTTTTGGGTTGTTTTGTTGGTTGTTTTTTTTTCCTTGAGAGTTGAGTCATACTTTATTCCCATTTTTCTGCCTGAAGAGGACAGCCTTTAATAAATCTGTAGGCGAAGTGATAAACATATAATAAGGAGTCACAGGGATTTTTTTTTTCACTCCCACTGCAAATGAGTCAGCAATTAAATTATCTTGAAAGAAAATCAGTCTGTTGTCTGGGTTTAGCGAATGTTTACATTTTAAGAGAACAGTTATATTAGTGGTGCTCAGAGTGCAAATTGTGTAGGGGGTCTCCTGTATAATGAAATGCATATCACAATCTCTCCCTAAATGACTCTCAATCTGAAATATTTTTATTTGATCAGAACAGCAGATTCCTGGTGGTTGACTAAAACAGACAATATCCTCAACTTAAATTTTCTTCTCCTGGGAAGACACACTGAAAACCTCACTGTCAAGTGGAATTGCCACGTGTAATCCAGTTCTGGATTTTCTGGTTATATCATACAAATGATGAGACGTGGTAGTGTGGAAAAACTTGGCAGAAATATTCCTGTGTAAATACGAAGGCTCATTCATATTTTCAGCCTTGCTCTGGTCAGGAAGATGTATGTGACTTGACATTTTTGGCGATTTGTTTGCAAATGCTGTGGAAGGGGATAGGTGGTTGTGCTGGAGGTCTGGTTCCAGGCTGGAGGAGCCTCTGAGTCTGCTTAAAACACCTTCAGTTGGTGTTTATCTTGCAGATAATGAGGTGGGACAGGCTGGTGAAATGAAAGGGGCAGGGACGTGTGTGGCGTGTTTGACAGCTGCATTGTTTGAGCTCAGATGTGTGAAATGCTCAAAAAGCTTTGCCGAGGGGATCGAGTCAGGCTGTGCCTGCAGGGTGTAGAGATCTACCTAGGCTGGCCTAAAGCTGGCAGTGGTGTAATCCCGCTGTGAACCCTCTTGGAGAAATGTGCCCAATTCTTGGGGACTTCACCTTGCTCAGTTCAGTGCTGCCATCACCGTGCTCTTGTTTGTTCAGGCGGTGACTGGTCTGAGTAAATGCCCACAGCCTGTAGAGTAAATAACCCCCTTCATAAACCCAGGGAGACACTGAGTGCTTTTTGGTTTTGTTTTGTTTTGGTTTTTTTTAAATTTATCCTCCTGAAAAGAGCAGATATAAAAAAGAAAAATTGTTAAAGCAAGGGGAACAAGATACAAGCACTTAGGGAGCAGGGAAAATGCTGGTGGTTGTGATGAGATTGGTAACTCTGTTCTCTCCATTTTTTGTCACTGTAGATTAATTCGAAGTTCACCAGACTGTAGCTCGCTGCTGACTTTTGAAATACTCTGATATGCATTCAAGCTTAGCAAGACTGTATTTCTGAGGAGATTCACTGGTGGTAGCAGCAGGATGCAGCCAAAAACTTTCCATGGGATTCCATTAATGGTGTTGTCTGGTTGACTTTTCCAACTCTGTGATTCATCCACTGCTGCCCCATTTAAATAAGTCAAAGAACTGACAAAGCCCAGAGCATGGTTGATTTTCTTGGGAAAAAATGCTAACCAATAGTATTTTTCTGAAATTTCTTGAGGAATTGTTCTCCTCATCAAAACATCAAAGGCAGAGATGAATTAGAGTGAAAACTAATGATGGCAAAACTCCTTGTGCGTTAAGATGGGACTTCTGTGGAGAAGACTGTGTGCACAGAACTGTGAGTTCTGATGGCAGCCCTGTTAAAAGGAGAGAAGCAGCTACTCTGGTGAGAAGGGATCAATGAGAAGCCAGGCTATAATGATGAAGGTAGGGGGCTGTCCTTGGGATGAAATGATGCTTTTGGCAAATGAAAAGAAGCTGTTGGAAAAAAATTCAAGCTCACTTTTTTCAACATGGACATCCATGTTTAAGTGCATTCCCGTGACACTTGATGTGAGTGAGCACTGTTCCATTGCAGTCCAATGTAAATAATGTTTAACTAAGCATAAATTCAAACTAGACTTAAGTTAACCTGGGGTCAGAATGGCTAAGTGTATAGAAAAGCATTACTTGTCACATGAAGTGGGCTTACCAAAACTGCCAGTCAGGTGTGATTCTCCTTTACTGAGTGAAATGGAGTGTCATGAGGTGGAGATTTGGACTTCAGAAAGCAACTGCCTGCTTTTGTGTCCAGGAAAGGAGGTGAAGGAGGCAATAACAAAGCAAGGAAGTAGTTAACACATTGTGAGAGCTGTGAAAAGGGAGAAAAAGTGGGAAGTGGAAGTGGAAAAAAAATGGGGAAGGAGAAACTGTGTGTTGGCCTTTTTTTTCCTTGTAATTGTGCATGAAGATGTTTGCTGTGTAAACATACTTTGGGGGAAATTACTTACTTGTTCCTGCATATGGCTATTTATCTCTCCAGGTTTCATTAAGCCATTTAAAGGACCCTTGTTTTCTCTTCCCTTTTTTCTTGTTCTCATCTTGTGGCTGCCTCATCCCTGGAAGTGTCCAAGGCCAGGTTGGACAGGGCTTGGAGCAACCTCATCTAATGAAAGGTGTCCCTGCACAAGCCAGGGGGTTGTAATGAGATGATCTTTAAGCTCCCTTCCAGCCCAAACCATTCTGTGATTCTTGATTGTATTATAGAAGAGAGTCTTCGCATTTATTCAAACATCTTAATTTCTTCAGATATTAACTGCTTTAATTTAGTGATAACTTTTCATTTTCTAAGATCCTTAGTGTAGGATGTCATACAATGTTTAGCATGAAAAAGGAAAATAAAGAGTAGGAATAGGCACTACTGAGATTACAGGTTATAGTGGAAAGATGTTTGTCATTCTGCTTCAATTAAAAGTCACATTACTTTCAGACTTTAATAATATATTGCAAACTTCCACTTGATGTTAACAGAGTATTTATAATGTGGTTAGATGTTGGTAACGTGCAATGCTCGGCTGAATATTTTTGATCCTGCACTTGCTGATTTACTGCAATAATTAAAAAGCTTCTGTAACAGATATGATGCAGCAAGGCTCAGCTCTGCATGGTGATATCTGCATTTGTCAGCAACACCGAGTTTTTATGGATTTGGCCTTAAATTGGTACCGGATTGTTTGCCTGTGAATGTTTAGTCAATAGAGAACAAATTGTGGATGTCAAATAACCTTCAGCTGCACAATCAGCCAGAAATGGCTGGATGAATGCAGCAGTGTCTGAAAGCTGCATTGCCAAAAATGGGGAACTGCCCGAGCTCCTTCTGCAGAACAGCTCAGTGCTGGCAGCACTGGGGCAGGTCCTGTGCCAGGGCACAGCTGTGGGGCAGAACCCCCTGGCTTTCCCCTTTCTGGGGTTGAGTTCTCCTCGCTGCACACAGTGAAATGCTCTGAAAGAGGAGGTGTGACAGTCGGAGGCGTTTGGTGCCACTCTGAAAATGAAGGTGGCCAGTGAGAACTCAGGGGTTATTCTCTGTCCTCAAGTAAAGCAAGGAAAGTGTGTGACCAGTGAGCTTGAGCCATTTGGCCCAGTAAATAAAATGCTTGATGCTTGTAAATACAGGTTTGAGTAAAGCAAGTAATTACTTTCTTCCTGTTTTTATTTTTTTTCCTTTCAGTTTGATCTGCTGCTGCTGAATATCTGTGTGTAAGGGCAAATGTTGTTCCTTGAAAATAAAGCAACCCCTATTTCATAAGTCAGGAATTGCTTCTGTTTAAAATGCTTATTCAGAGAACCATAATCTGTTCCTTTGCTTCTGAGTGCCTCATGCAAACAGCTGGATTGGAGTGTATTGTAAGGGGGGAGGGGTTGGTTCTTTTTTCATCAAATCCTGTTTGAATAAAAATAAAGTGTTTTGCAGCCTCTATGCACGGTCTGGTGACAGATTAAAAGTTTATATAGTAGCATAATTGTGGCTCCAATATCATGTCATGATAGATGAAAATTAGCTCATAGAAAATAGTAGAAAGTCATAGTAGAAACTCATACTCACAGAAATAAGTATTTTTCCACACTTCTGTCTCAAGTAATTGTGACAGGAAAAGAAAGATAGAAAATGACAGAAACTATTTTTTTTTTTTTGGTCTCCAAAAAGTTGATTGTACATGTAGGGTTTTTTTCTGCTCTGTTTTCATATTTCAGCTATGTTGGACTGAACTCTTGATGCCATATTTGACACTTTAAATATCAAGCAGAAAGCTCTGTGGCATTAATTTTATAAATAGACCTGGTACTCAAAAATAGTCTTATTGATAATCAGCTTTGTCTGTCTTAGTTCTGGAATGATCGCTACATGTTTGTATAACTGGAAACTGTCATACATAAAATTTAATCCTTTTTGGAGCTGATCTGTGGAACAGCATATAAATAACTAGTCAATAAGAAATATGTGTTTGTTCCTGTGTTTTCCTAGAATTGGGATTTTGCTGTGCAGTGGGTTTAGAGAAAGCTATATATTTTTTACTAGAGTTGTTTGTTTTTTTTTTTTCTTGTGTATTGCAGCAGTTTCATGGTTCTCCTGTAAATCAATGAGTCCGCTCTGAAATGGATTTTGCTGTCCTTCTTTTGAGTTCCTCTACCTGGTTAAGGCACTCAGATTCACCGTGCTTTGCTGTAAATGTCAGTTCTCCACAGGAGATGGGGATCCCTGTGTCTGACCTGGAGTGTCTCTGCAAAATCTGTGTTGTTAGCTAAAAATAAAGCTAGTGATTTAATTGGCATATCCAACTCTGTCATCTGTAGTCTATTTGGCCTAACAATCTGTGAAAAAAATGCTGTTTTAAATTGTTGGCCAAAAGGATTTCTTGTTTGTTTTTTTTTAGTTTGGCATATCAATTTTAATTTAAAGTTTTCTCAGTGCTATTTCAGGAGTTAAGAAACTGGGTCTTTAGGCTTTTTCTTTGTTTCATGATGACTTAGGGCCCTAAATAGGGAATTAGGTCTTCCCACTACTGCTCCGAGGACATACAGAGTGTTCCGTGCCTGTGCCGTGCGTGTGTGACAGCGGATCCCGTTCCAGCCGGGCACAGCGCGGCCCAGGCCCATCTCTCGGCTGTGTTTACTCTGTCCCTCATCCCTCGTTAAACATTGATAGCTGGGAGGGGGAGTGTGGGAACAGCGCCTGGCAACTCGGGGAATACTGACACTGCGAAATGGACGCCTTGCTTTTGGCGCTGGTTTTAAGTTGATAGCCTGTGATGGCAAATAAATTTTCTTTTTCAGCTCTGGGGTGAGTTGGACCTAAATTCAGAGTGAAAATTAAGTGATAAATGACAAAGACCTAATTGGAAATCTATGAATGAGTCAGTTTCCTGCCATTGACTTCAGTGCATTTCCAGGTGGACTTCAGTCTGTGCCATGTAGCCCGAGGGTACCTGTGCCTGGCAGTCTGGGCTTGGGATCGCACTTGCATTTTGGGAAGTGTCTGTATGGCTTTTGTACAAATTATAACTCTGAAGAAGAAAATAATTTCTTTGTAAACCTAATCACTTAGCAGAAAGGTGGCAGTTGTTAAGGTGTCTCAGAAAATAAACTTTCTTTCGCTTTTACTTCTTAGGGAGGTGCATTTGAGGAGATTGATGTTAACCTATATAGCCTATTGTCCTCAAGTTTGTGCCTTGTCCCAGTGCAGTGGGGACGTGCTGAGGTGTGTCCTCAGCTGTATATGTAGCACAGGTGGTAAAACCACTTTAAACTTAATATAGAATCGAAAGAACAATGTTAATGCACAGTTGCAGTGATGGATGACCTGCAGTTGAGATCTTAAACTGCTTGTTTTTTTGAATGCCTGCAGCTGACCCTGACAGCTGCCAGAGCTCAGTTGTGGTGGGGGTTGGTTATTTAGTTATTTATTTATTACTTTTTAGACATAACTGACAGGCTGCAGAGAGGGAGGAATACTGTAAAAATGTAAATATTTAAATTTCATTTCCTTCTTGGTTACTCTGCCCTCCCTCCTTGTGTTTGGGCGGGAGGATTTAAAAAGGATGAGTCTCTTGTCTCCCCAGCTTAAAGCACTTGAACATTCTGCTCTTGTGGTGTCCTCTTGCCCTTCCATCCTCAGCGGAAGCAACTCACACCTTCAGAAGAAGTACAGCTTGGTTGCTTTGCACTTTCTGATGGGAGCAGCAGCACAGCTGCTGCTGTCTCTCTGCTGAAGGAAGATGGAAAGGGAATCAAGTAAACAAGGAGTGCTCGAGTCACCTTTGGGGGCAGGAGAGTTGACTGATGTCTACAGTTGATTTAGCTTTCAGGATTACTAACGGTAGAATGAAACGGTTTATTTGTGAGGTCTTCAAAAGAGTGCGTGCAAGGTGAGTGATGTCCAGGTTCCTCCTTGATCAGTTGGAGTGTGTTCAGTGGAATGTGTGCAGGGAGGTAACTGTGGATGCAGAACTGCCTGGCTGGACCTGGACAGTGCAGCCACCTGGCCCTGGCACACAACTCCCTTCGGCTCTAGTGCCTCCAGGAGTTTCCCTTCAGGAGCTGAAGCTGAGCTCAAACCCAGCTCCTTAGGGCCAGCCTGGCTGTTCCTGGGGTGTGGAGCAGGAGATGCCACGGTGGCTGTGGGCTCTGCATTGTCCTGCACAGGACTGGGGGGAGTGGAAGCACAGGCCAACCCTTTCCCTTTGCAGGACTTCAGCAAGAGATCAAAGGCAACCCTTTAACCTTGGGAAGCATTTTTTCTACCCAGACCTGGTTCCCCGTGTGCTGTTTCATCCCTGGTTTTGATCCAGACACTCTGTGAACTCACTTGAAGCTTTGCTCTCAGTGTTTCTTTGCTGCAGGTTCCTTTCATTTTGTGGAGAACACTGCTGTGTGGTTGGCTTTGAACCCCTATGAACACATAGGGGTTGCTGGCCAGAAAAACCTATGTGTTTATATTTAGGGTGATAAAAAAAAACCAAAATGAGGATTTTTATGAAAAAGCGACATTAAAATTTCATCAGTCCTATATCTGCATATATCTTTTATTCAGTAAGAGCTGAGCAGATGAAGTGCTGTATTTTGTAACACTGTAAGCTCTTATAACCAGCAATCAGTAAAACATACCTGTGCTCTTAAAAGGTCCTTTTGTTTGTATCTGCTCTTACTCTACATCCTCTGGTACCAAAAATAGCTCTCCCCATCTCAGTGGCAGTGCCCATCCAGCGTTTTACCACTGCAAGCTGCAGAGCTGATTCCAGCTGTCTGTGTCTAAATGTTTGATGCTGAAGTCGTGTAGCCTTTTTATTGTGTTTTCACTACTTGATTGTGGTGGGAAGTGTTGGATGGGATACACAAACACCTCTGGTGGATCAGTATTTTGTGTATTTAGTCTGTGCTATATGGAGGCTTTAACTGAAGTGATTGAGCTTTGCACGGCAGAGTTGGAACATGTCCACAAAATGCTTTTGCAGAACACATAGAGACTCATGTAGAGGATCATTTTTTCCCCAGTACATTGCAGCAGGGAGATGGGTTTTGTTCTGGCTCATCTGTCTTTTATTTCTGTTTTATGTTTGAATTCTGAGGTGTGCAAGATGAAACTGCCACCTACTGCACATGAAGATAGGTTGGTGGTTGTATGGGGCCTTTATAGCATCATACAATGGTATCATATGGGATTTTTTTCAATAATAAGCATGTTATAACAATCTTTGTAGACTTTCTACTCTTCCTTCTTTCGTTGTACCACCAGATGAAGGGCTGATATGGTAAATTCTGGAAAGCAATGTGATGTATATGTGCTCTTGGGGATTTTTACCTGCTGGAAATGAGGAGAGTTTGATCTTAAAATCAGCTAATTCTCCGTAGATTGTGGTCATCCTCTAGCAAACTTCTCTAGATGTAATCTGGTTCATCTTTTGGTTAACATGCAAAACTGAAGACTGGGTTGATAATGGCACCTAATTTTTAGCTTACAGGGTTTCCTGTGCTTTACCCTTTCGTAGCTGTTGGCTGAGCTGCTGTCACTTTTTTTTTGACCTCAGCCTTAGAGCACTTGGTGCTTTATTGCTCAGCCCTCACACACTCCCTGTGCCTCGTGACTAAATTCCCAGGGAAAAAAACCATCACCAGAGTGATTTCTATTTCGTACTTTATTGTATATACCAAATTGTGGTTTTCTTTGGGAGATTGTTTTCTGCAGAATTGCCTGCCACATTCCCTCTAGTTCCCCAGAGATGTTTAGAGTTTGGTGCTACATTCTAAGAAAATTTACCTTCCTTTGTTCCTTAAAGGACTGGCTAGTTTTTATGGTGATCATGAGGCAACAGCAGAGCTAATGAGTAAAGATATTTTAAAAAGAAGAAGTCCCAAACCTCAGCCTTGCAGAATGGGATGTCTGGATAACTGTTAGTGACGTACCTTATCTTCTGCTTTATTTTTAGATGCTCTTCTACAACGAGTTGCAGAATTGGAAAAGGTCAATGCAGAATTTCTGCGCACAAAGCAGCAACTTGAGCAAGAATTTAATCAAAAGAGAGCAAAATTTAAGGAGTTATACCTGGCTAAGGAAGGTAAGTCCTCAATTCTCTGAATTATTCTAAAGTTTATTGAACTTCATCTTCAAATAATCCCTGTATGAAGCATAGTCTTTTAAACAGTTATAACAAGAATGTAAGAGATTCAATAGGTGGCTATTGAGCTTCCGAGAACGAACTTTTAGAATTAAATTTAAAGATTTGCCTCATGAATAGGAGACAGAGCAACTTGATGTCCATGCAAGAACACCACCAGTGAGTGTTAATACTAATTTCCTGAATTCAGGGTGCACTCTCTGAGCAGGAGCTGGTCTGGTAAATGGCAAGACATAGCCTGGATGCTGTGCTGTTCTTACTCTGTGGCCTTTTTTTTAATGTAGCATTTATTTGTCTGAAATTTCCGTCAGAGGTTGGCTGTAAGCAGGCGAACGTTATAAAAGTTTTAATACCAGCCAAGGGCATCTATTTCAATAACACAATTTATAGGAAAATTTGAACCACATGAGCTCAAATATCTGATGAAGGATTGGAGAGTAGAGATAGCTGTTCTGAGAGCCAGATTGATTTATTTCTAATTCTGATGATTTTCCTGTCTTTAACATATGAAAGCAGAGCCAAAACATAATGCATTAAGACTGCAGCTGCTATATAAGCTTATGAGAGCAGAAATACAACAGGCATAATGAAGATCAGATCATACAGCAAACCTATTTACTTGTGTTTCTAAGGCTGGATGAAAGGAAATTTTAGATACAAGACACTACTGATGAGATCAGCAATAATTCTCCCATTTTGGTAGAGTCAAAAAATAGAAAATAAATTGTGATAGGGGAAGAAAAAACACCCCAATTTTTATGTGTACTGAAATGAAAGGACACCAGAGGAGAATATACAAGCAATTACTTTTCTTTTTCTTTACCTCCCCCAAAACTTATTTTCCTCCCTGTTTCCAAGACCCTTTCCTAAATGTGCATTGGGGCTGTTGGAACCCGTCTTTAATACTGTCATTTGAAAACTAAGAATATTAATGCTACAGAGTCTTGGTTTTTTTTTTTTTTTTTACACAAGGATTAATGTCCTTTTAAGTACTTGGTTAGCTCTGGGTTCCATATTCTCTGTCGGGGTTGAGAGCACCAGGATTGATTTGGCTTTTTGGCCCTGAGGGAAGTACATGGAGATAGCTTGGTTTGGGTTGTGTGCTGGCCAGATGTTTCTGCTAAAAGTGATTGCCATTGAAACAGGCTATGTGGGCATAAAGCACATATTCTGTGGTAGTGCTTTTGGAATTAATTATACACATCTTCCAGATCTGTTTGTTTCAGATTAGCCGAGAACTCAGGAGGATAATATGAAATTAGTTTAATTTCTGTTTATAGTTGTAACAATTAGAGAAGTAGTGGGAGTTCCATTGAATGTATCCCTTTTCTTTGCAGAAGCTCAGTTTTACCAAAGTCTTTGGTAAAGAGCAAATTAGGCTGCATAGTTTTCTGATGTGGGCTCTCCAAAGTGGTCACAGTGTTTCTGTTCAAGAAATATGAAGTGTTCCACCCAAATTGAGAACCAAGTTAGTGCCAGAAATGGGAGAAAAACTGTTTTCCAGTCTGTTCTTGCCTTTTCCAGATTCATTACCAGAATGAGTTAAATAATAAGAACTGATGAAAAGCACATTTCACTTTCATCAGGTATATTGATCCTAGTTATATCTAGTGTGTGCTTTGTGTCTGCATGCGTGAGAAGATAGTCCTTTAATAAAAGGCAAGGGCAAGCAAAGTCAAGAAATAGCATTCCCTGAAGATACCTGCCAACATTTGTTCAGTCCTCACAGGTAGATGTTTTAATACCAGTGCTTCCTTCACTCCCTTCTGTTCTTTGCCATAGCAACTAGGGCTACACTTCAGATTGAATTCATTAGTCAAGCTGATTGTATATAACCCTCCTTTCAGAGGACCTGAAAAGACAGAATGCAGTGCTGCAGGCAGCCCAGGATGACCTGGGCCAGCTGCGGACCCAGCTGATGGAAGCCCACGCCGAGATGGAGAACATCAAGGCCATAGCCACAGTGTCAGAGACCACCAAGCAGGAGGCCATCGATGAGGTCAAGAGGCAGTGGCAAGAAGAAGTGGCTTCACTCCAGGCCATCATGAAAGGTAACAACCAGGCAAGCTGCTGAGATCTGCCACCCTGGTGTCTTTAGGGATTTGTGCCTGCTCTTCCACAGAATATAGAAAATGGTTATGGCCTGGGAAAGCTGCAGAGGGGCTGGATGAAGTCTAGTTCCCAAGGCTGTGAGAAGGAGATTGGTGGGTTTTTATTGTCAACTTGAGGACAGAATTTAGAATTCATGGCCATGGGAACCTCATGTATATGCAAAGCATTTTTGAGGGACTATGAATGTGATACTTCATCCTTCCACAAAGATAAGTATGATGCCTGTAATTTGACAAGTCTGGAAACAGCTTTAAGCTGCCAGCATGATTCTCTTTTCTCCTTCTGTGTGAGCACAGTTCTGCTCTCCCAGTCAGGTGTCCTTCCAGTACTCACATGGGCCTTCCCCCAGGGTAGTGACTGCACATGCTGCTCTCTCAGTCCTGGGTGGTTTTTTTCTTGATAGTTCTGATCTATTCCTTGTTTTATATTTGCACACTGCACAGCTGTTGACATTTCTGAGACAAAGTGAGTGAACAAAAGGATATGAACTGGGAACAGACTATTACCACAAATGTCTGTTTTCTTAAAGGTCCACAAACAGGATCACTCCATCCTGAGCCTACAGCCTGTTGGCTGTGGGCATTTTTTCCATCACCTCATTATGCTTTTCACCCAGAACAGACAAACCTTTGTGTATATTGAGTACACAAATGTCTGTTTATTTATGATCTACACAGGTACATGAACCTAGATTAAGGCTCAGCCGTGCCAGCTGCTGTCCCTGTGTAAACACAGACAGCTCCTGACTGAGAGGGGTAGTGTTAATCCTGGGGAAATGGAAGCTGTGTGAGAAGTTTGAATTTCTTTGCATTTTGGAGTACCTTTTTAAGGTTTTGCTCATTTGTTTGGATGATGTGCTTGGAGGTACAAAATGTGCTGCTAAATAGGATGTTAGTCATGTATGTTACCTTGAAATTAGGAGTTGCACAGTTTTTGGGGCTTCTTTATTTGTGTTCTGGTGATGGTACTAATGGAAATTAAGGTCCTTTGGATTTCTTACTTACATATTTGGGTTTTGGGGCAGGAGTCCAAGGGAAGGGAGACTTCACTGTTCTCCTAGTTTTGATTAATTATAGTAAATCACTAAGTGGTTGGAGATGGAGTTCCTAAAGCTCTGTTCTTTACCTTACACTGAAAATAAGTTTTGAAAATGCTGTTTTTTAGAGACTGTTCGTGACTATGAGCTCCAGTATCACCACAGGATGGAGCAAGAGCGAGCTCAGTGGAACCAGTACCGAGAAAACATGGAGCGGGAAATTGCGGAGTTAAGGAGGCGACTGTCTGAAGGCCAGGAGGAAGAAAACCTAGAAAATGAAATGAAAAAGGTACCTTGGAATGGAGTTCCTCAGTTTCTGTTTGAAGATAGGCCCGTGGGGTCACGCATGGGTTCATTCCTGTGCCTGCTGTAATTCCTCAGCAATTCACCCAGCCTGCTCCTGCCACCTTGCCAGCCTTTGTTCATGGAAGTCATCATGACCTAGCCCATTTGAAGCCTTGAAGGTTTTGTTCCTAATTATGTGGATTCAGTGAGAGAATTGCACCTGAGAAGATGGTAAAGTTTTGCCTTCGGCTTGTAAAAGCAGGCAGCCTTGTAAAGTCACTAGTCAAAATGTCTAATGAGCTCAAGTAAAACCACCTTTAGATTTTTCTGGATTGACTGCAGTTTTATGAAGTTTCCTTTACCCTTCTGTACCTTTATTTCTTTTGCCAGGTCTTACAAACCTAAAGTGCCCATTAAAAACCTCAGAATATCTAAAATGTCTTTATTCTTTCTCCAGAGTAAGCCTCAGTACTACTGCCTCCCTAGGAAGTACAGAACCTTGCTGTCACAAAATAACAGGCTCTAGATGATGAAAAATAATGTCTCTGGAGTAGGGACAGATATTGTTGTAGTTGTTCAAAGATCTGTGATTAAGAAAAGTTCATAGATGTAGATTGAGGTGCCTTGTCTTGAGTTCGGGTTTTCTTTGGTTTTTTATTGAGGTTGAAGATTTGATGTGTTTCCTTTCAGACCAGCAAAGGAAATGGAACCTATCATAATAGATCAGTGCTTTATAATCTTTGTTTATCTTATTATAATAACTTGCATTTTCATGAATTTCTCATCTCAGCAGGCTTACCTTGGTCTTCAAGGTGTTCTAAGACAATTTTGAAGTAGTGACTGAACCTATATTCAGTAAAGGAGTAGGCCAACATCTGATAATCTGCCACATCACTGCATGTTCTTGTTCCTGCTTGCCGTCAGCAGAAGAAATGCAGTGTGGAGTATCACCAACATTCCACATGAGAAACATTTTAGCTGTTTTTATTATGTTGTAGCAAGCAACCAGTATTAGTGTTGCAGATGGGAATTCTTTTTCTGAGACTTAGAAAGATTCATGACTATTGCCAGTTGTGGTTGCGTTGTTGCTGTCGGTGTTAGCTGGGACTGCTCTTCATGTAGGCCTGATTGCAAAGGTAGGAGTCAGGGCAAAGCCTGTTCTAATCCCACTGGAATTGTAAGACATATACTGTTTTTAAGAAAAGGTTTTAGCCTTGTTAAGGAAAAAAGACTTTGGTTGAAGCTGAGTGGAGGTTCAAAACTGGATCAGTGTAGTGAGTCTTGTAGAAACAACCCAGAAGATGCAGAGCTCATAGTTTAAAAATCCTGGCATTGCACTCCCAACTAACTGCCAATAAGCACTTCCAGAAAACAGTCTCTCTCAACTAATTCAGATTTTTAATCTGAATTTACTGATCATGTGCACTGAAATTGCAAGTTGCTGACATGGCAGCACAGCTCACCTAAACTCAGTGCCTTTAGCAGAGCAGTTCAGCATAGCAGATAAATAGCATTTTCAACTACAGTCCTTTAAAAGGGAGTTCAATAGCCCTGGTGATCCTAAAGGAAAAGGTGATTGGTTTATTAATCTCTGGTTAATAGAAGCTTGGAAAGCTTTCTAGACCTGTAAAGCAGAGGAACATATACCTTATGTAATAGGAGGGGGAGGGGAAATCTGGTTTTCAGAGTGCAGCTTGAAATAATTGCTTAAACTGCTTTGCATGATGTTTTAATCTTCTTTGTTATTATTAAACCTGTGAGGTTTTTCCTCAAGGAGACTGAGAATTAGATCAAAATTAGGAAAAGGACATTCAATTTTACCTAAAAGCAAACAAGCAAATCTCAAGGCCATAAAATGGTGTTTGGCCAGCAAAATAATGAATATTCATGTGTCAGCAGTCAGTGTGAAAAAAGGAATTTTCTTGATCACTTGGGATGTGGTATTTGAAGACTTGTGATCAATTCCTCATGCAAAATGGCATTTGCAGCCAGCAGTGCTTATATTTCATCTTTATATGCTCTTTTGTCAGAAAGCGCATGTCTGGTGGAACACATGCTTTTGTCTGGAAGCAGCTGTTCTGCTTTTCCATGTAAATATATTTCAGGTTGCAAATTGCTAATTTCTGTAGAAAATTTGTGTGTTCTGTGGCTTTTTATCATAAAGCAACAATTTCTAAGAAATCATTTTCTAAGAAAACCTTGTAACTTTGTCTTCGTAATCTCCCCTCCCAGCTCAAAAAAGGTGGATACCTGACCTAATGATTAACATGCTCACCTAGTGATTAATCTTTCAGAAAACTTGCTGGTAATTTATAAAAATCTATTTTCCTGTTTGGTTGTAATACCAAGTAGGGCTGGGGTTTTTTGTTTTCACAGAAGCTCAAAGCAATCTACCACAGCAGCGTGTACTTCCCTGCAAGTTCTCTGCTGGGTGATGACTGGGCTGACTCTGGACAGCGACTGGGTGGGGATGAGTTGTGCCCCAACTTTGGCCACTGACAACATTTGACTTGGCTTTTTCTTAGTCAGACCTCATTTTCTGTTCAAGAAAGGATCTGTTTTGCTGATGGGGCTGTGATGAATATAAATACTCTTCTTAGCACAGTTGTGTCAAAGTTTGAGTAGCAGAAGTCTGCAGAGCAGGTATTTGTGTGCAGAGAGAGCAGGAAAGGACAAGCCTCCTGTTAGGAAGTGTGCTTATTAGTTAGGAGAGGGGAAATTGGAAGGGGAGAGTAATCAAATTTCTTTGACAGAGTTGGCCATAAAATCTGATATACAGTAAGCTATTTTTGTTGGTAATGGTGAAGAACAGTGGGATAAATTTAGAGGACTTTTAAATGGTTTAGTCCTGCTTTAAAGAGAAATGTTCAAATTGTGTCTGTGTGTTTTCCGCTTGTCTCATTTCTAAGGAACAAGCTCAGGGATAATGGTACTTGGGATTTCTCCTGTCATGGAGTCATCTCCAGTCCATGTTCTTCTGAAAACGACTTGGACTCATGTTTGGCATTATCTCTCCACAGAGTCATGTTCCTGCTGTGGTCTCCAGGTCCCTCACAGTGTATTCTGCAGCCCTGTGCTGGGGGAAGCAGGTTTGGCTGGGGCAGAAGTGGTTTGGATGCTTGGGTTTTGGTTAAAGAATGAGTAAAGATGAGCTGATCATGTGTAAACTGTGGCCATTGACAGCCAAGTTAAGTTTAATCAAAAGTTAGAAGGAAATAAATGTTTTAAGGATCACACCTCTGGAAGAATCTGAATAGCACCTCTTAGCACAGGAAATTTGGTGCTGTGGCACCTCTTGGCACATGTGACAGTATCTTTAGGTAGCATTTTTCAACACAGCAGATATTCTCATTTTATTAAAAGGTTGAGTGGAGCTTTAACCTGGATTTTGGAGTCTCAGTAATTCTGCTTTATGTCCAAGAGCAGACCCAGGGCCCAGCACTCCTTTTGTTAGCAGAAAGAGGCTGTTCTGAGTGTTTAGCTCAAGATCATACTGACCTTTAATAGGGATCCTTACAATATGTTGCAACCACAGTGTCAAACCTCAGCTCTGTTTACCGAGCAGTAAAAGCTGTAGTAATTTTTCTGTATGTGTAATGATGATGATTGTGATTATGGTACAGTTTTGTCTTTCCAGTTGGTTGCTGTTCTCAGCCTGGTTTTGCTTTCAGAGAACTTTCTGACTGTCTCTGAGCTGCTTGGTTCCAACACAGGCACATTTGTTGCTCTGTATTCTGTGTTGAGCCATGTGAAACCAGGCTGGCAGTGAAATATTGCTGCGGTTATCATGAATAATTAGAAAAGAACATCTTCAACACTCCAGAAGATGTTGGGCTATATTTAGTCCACATAAACCAGCTATAGGTAGCATTAAATGAATAGAACTGATATGATAAATGAAGTACAAAGCAATGTCTGAAGTGGAACTCCTGCTCCCATCTGTTTGAAAAATGTGACTGTTGAGTTGCTGGCTGCGAGTGCCAGGGTCTGGGTGTGTGTGTGACAGTCACATGTCTCTGGTATTGAATTCACTGCCAGGTGACGTCCCTTGCTTTCCTCACGGCTTTTACTGGTACTCCAGCAGTGACAAAATGTAGCAGGAGTAAATGAAATGTAAAATTTTAGTTTTGTGTTGTGTTCAGAATTTTCTGTAAAGCTTTAATATTGTAGTTTTTATATAATTGGCAGGTATTGCAATAATGTATTTTGTCTATTAATTTTAAGTTAGAAAACTTCAGTGGTTAAAAATATTTTCTATTTATCTTCCTGGAAGTCTTGCACAGAATACACTTGTCAATAAACTCACCAGAAACTGAAAGTCAGACGAGTAACCTCGAAAACTTGCATTCTAGTCTAGTTTTAAAACCAGACATGAGTGTTATCTTTTACTGTCTGTCTTTGCTGGTGAGGTTATGAAAGGTGTCATCTTTTGAAAATTCAGCTTTGGAGCACAATTCCCTGCCCTCCCTCCCCTGCTGAGTTCTTCCAGTAGGAGACAGAGAACAGCTGAGCGTTCTGAGCCTCATGCACACAGCCAGCCTAAATCAGAATGCTGGAATCCTCTGTGCCTTGAGGAGTTTTACTGCAGCGGGTGTTTGAGTGTTCTACTGGCTCTTGGGAAGTCTGTGGGAGCTGCTCCTTTCACTTGGAAGGTCTGTAGTGCATCCAGGAAGGAAAGGCAGAGCACTTAAGAAATGGGGGTGTCAGGACCACGTATTAACATGTGCAGTTCTGGATTTGAACCCTGAATGCTATTTCTCATTTTAGTTCTTGCTATTTTTACCTGTCTTTCCCTTTTTTTTTCCCTTTCCTTGAAACAGTCCTCTAATTCTGTTGCTCTTTGATCTTCTCAGAGCTACTTTTTGAAAAAAATCATGGGATAAATTGTCTATATATAGTTTGAAATATTCAGTACAGTAACACCAAAACCTGGTGCTGTGTCAGTAGTAATTTAAAGTTGAAAAGTGATCTTCTAAAAGAGAACTAAGCTACACTAGGCATTACTGTGCAGCTCCTTTTGCTTCGAACTTTTTGAGTAAGTAACTGCATGGTCAGTACATCATCATGCACTTCTTTGGCGTTTTTTCATATGTGCTATGTGGCAGCAGGTTGTGGGACAGTTAGGCCTTTACTAACAGAAAAGCACACATTTTGTTAAATGCTTGATCCATACGTTTTCTCCCAGGTATCAAGAGTGATAGATTTGCTGACATTCCCTTTTAAAACAGGTATTTGTGGCCTAGCCCATACATATATTTAAAATCTAGTTGCCTTCTGTAGATGGAGTAATATCAGCCTATTGTCACAGAGATGGGTGCTGAACTGAATAAATAGCAGTAAGATGAGCATTGAAAGTGGAAGTTTAGTCAGGTTTTTTTGTTGATGTAGAGATTTTCTCCAAATGTCTCCAGTAATGGGAACTGTTGTGAAAATGCTGATGATTTATTACAATTTATTATCTTAACTTCAGGCTCAGGAAGATGCTGAGAAGCTGCGCTCGGTTGTGATGCCCATGGAGAAGGAGATTGCAGCCCTAAAGGAGAAACTGGCAGAAGCTGAAGAAAAAATAAAAGCAGCATCAGAGGTGAGGTGGAGCTCTAACTTGATCCTGATTTATATCTTGCAACATGCTAGTTTGATGCAGACGAGTCAAATTTTATAAGAGAGAAAAAGGTGTACTGGGAAACTCTTCGTGCCCCTCTTGTCTCCTGTAGCTCAGATGTCATGTTTGGCCTGTATACATTTTTGCATCTTTCTGTTTTGAGAGTTGCAGCGTGTGGGGGTATCTGTGTTTAGAATAAATTGCACAGCCTCGTGTCTACTAGTAATGAAAAAAGCTCTAGAAAAACACCTGCTTTGCACCTCTCCCAACCACCGGGCCTCTAGGTCATTGTCCCACTTGCAGCCTCAGAATCAGACTTGGCTGTTTCAAAGGTTTAAAGGCTAGCAGATGGAGGGTTTGGTGTCCTAGGGTGGGAAAGCTGTCCCCACCATCAGTGGCAGTCACAGCCCAAGGCTGGCCTGAGCCCTGGCCTGGCGTCAGCGCATCCCGTGCTGTGCTGAGGAAGATGAGCAGCAGCTCTGTGGAGCCAGTTAGGAATTGCCTGGAGGCTTTGCTTTCCTCTAAGATAAAGCCTCCTGTGTTTTCTGACTCAGCAAACGATAAAACTGAGCAGTGCCATAAAGAAATCTTTCAGTTTGTTCCTTGTTCCAAGATGGGATCCATTTCTCCCAAGCGTCACATCTGAAGGATGTTTATGTAACCCTGTCTTAAAAGGTTCTCACTGGAGATTCTGCAGGACACTCATTTCAGTTCTTTGTTAGCTTTGCTATTAAAAAAACCCCAAACCAACAAGAAGAAAAAATCCAAATATATTTCTTCAGTATTTCATGATATAACTTCTCTTTATTTACAGATTTTCCTTTTTGCAACAGTCTTTCATGAGTTGGAAAGTTTCTTTTCCTGTCTGTCCACAACTTTTCTCTCTTCTTAGGCTTAGTTCAAGCTTGCCTCATAGTCATTTTTTCTGACTACTATGATTGCTCTATTTTGAACTAGGGAGTTCTTGGCTTATCAGCACTTATCAGCTATTTAGTTCCTGGCTATCAGCACTGATTAAAGGATCACTTCACTGTCTGCTTTCCCGAGATAGTTTCCTTCTTACCATCTCTGTGCTCAGTGCTGCTGCTGCTGTGATCCAGCTGTTATAACTGTGATACATTGATAGATTTGACTTAGCAGAATTTTAATGAGTAACTTATTCAGAAGTAAATACAAGCACTACTTGCACACTGGTAGTTTAATATTTGTGATTTCTGCAAATAAACTGATCCTTCAGCACCTGTACATTACCTGAACAGGCAACACCATAGCGTCTAACAAGAAGGAAATGTCTGAGAGTGTTCTCCCACTGAGCTGGTTGTTTCCCTCTTTTTATTCAGGTTAAAGAACTGAACCATTATTTAGAAGCTGAGAAGTCGTGTAGGACAGACTTGGAGATGTATGTGGCTGTTCTCAACACACAAAAATCAGTCCTGCAGGAAGATGCAGAGAAGTTGAGGAAGGAGCTGCATGAAGGTACCTATCTGATAATAGTCCTTTGAGTCTCTTCCCCTGAGGATGCAAAACCCAATGGAGCTGTTAATTCTTTTATAATCTCTTACTTGAACTTTATTAAAAGAAATCGGGAGGGGGAAGCAGCACTTTTAGATGTGAAAGGCCTTAAAATGTTTGCAAAAGAGTTGAATGTGGAGTTCCCTTATGATGGAAAAACAGCAGAGCCATTCATTCCCTCAAGGCCTGTTGAATATCTGCTAAGTTCTTAAAGTATTGCGAGCTTCATTCTTGCTGAAGTGATTTGAGGTGTGCATTTGTGCATAATTATGAGCATTGTTTCCATAATGTGTAGACCTGGCTCCCTGAGGTGTGTCAGTGCTGAGTGCTGGGGTGGGTGTGCAAATATCCATGGAGGGCACTGCAGCCCAGAGTCACTGCAGAGGAGTGGGAACCAGAACCTGCTGCTGAAGGAAAGAGGGACCAGCACTGAACCCAGCACTAAAAAAATTTCTCAACCTTTGCTATTAAAGAATGAAGTCGGGGCATTAATCTTCTCACTGGGAAATCTTGAACTGTCAGTAATACATTTCTAATCACGAGCCAAGTTTGGAAATTAAGAGAATGATATTTGAAATAAGACATTATTATCCTAAATAGTTGTTGAACAAAGCTTGACTGTTCTTGATTAGAGCAATAATTACTTTTATTCCTGAAAATGCTTCTCTTTGGAAAAGATATTTAAGCACATGTGTTTCAGAATAATTTTTTCTCTGTTTGCATAGTTTGCCATCTGCTAGAGCAGGAGAGGCAGCAGCACAACCAGCTGAAACACACGTGGCAGAAAGCCAATGACCAGTTCCTGGAGTCCCAGCGCCTGCTGATGAGGGACATGCAGAGGATGGAAATCGTGCTCACCTCGGAGCAGCTCCGGCAGGTGGAAGAGCTGAAAAAAAAGGATCAGGTTACCTGCTGCTTTCCTCTTCTTCCTTTTATTTTTTTGTGATGCTGTAGGTTTACTGTGGTGTAACAGGTATGGAAATCACATGTTGGAGGCAAGTGTGGTAATAGCTCAAAAAATGAGAACTGACAGTTTTAACAGAAATCTCCCCTTTGAATGACAGCTGGCAGTTATAACAGGCTCCATCTGGACAAGTATTTTAATGTTGATGTATGTAGGAACTTTAATGTTGCCAATAGTTAAATGAAAAGGTAAGAATATCCAGGAATTAATCTTGGAGGAAGAAATAGTCATCTATGATGCAAAACATCTGGGTTAAGGATGTCAGCAAGTTTCACTTCTTTCTAGGTTTTTTCAGTCTTCTAGTACATATCCTAGGCATAAATTAAGACTTTCATTTTAAATTCTCTTTTGCAAGTGATTGTGTGTGTACTTATGACTTAGTGATCCGTTATGGGGTTTTTTGATTCTCTCTATTCCATCATTTAGTGATCAAGGCACTTCCTGTTTCACATTTCATTTTAATGTTCATGCTTGTGTAATGGCTGTTAATGAGTTCTTTAGGGATATAGATATGTTATGTATATATATTCTATGCAATAGCCAGTGTACCAGCTAGTTTCATTACTTGGTAATCCCTATCATTAGAATTTTGATCTAGGTAATATGCTTTCTGAATAAAATCATTCTAGAACATGAGTTGGCCACTCAGCTTGCAAAGTAAGTTCTCACTTAAGTCAGTTTGGGTGCCTTGTGAAATGAACACTGTATTTATTAACTAAAAGACTATTTATGTGCTAAACACTGGATTTTAACCAAAATAATCTTTTCAGTGTCTTCCTTGTAGCTTAGTTTATCATGAAAGCTGATGTCATGACTGCTGTGGCAAAATTGAATCCCATTTTCTATGTACTCTTATTGGCCACTGATTTTTAGGAAGAAGATGATCAGCAAAGGCTTAGCAAGAGAAAAGAAGAGAAGCAAAAAGATTCAGATGATGAAACAAAAGCTTCATGTTCTCTGGCCCCTGAAGAAACCCTTACCCAGCTCTCTAATGAGGAGGTAAAACAATTGGATCTTTCACTTGCACTTGGGCGTTCCTCAGGGTGTTCCTTGCAAATACAAATGCAAAGTTACAGCCCTTTATTCTCTGTAGCTTCTAATCTTATTAGGCAATAAAAAATCCTTCGAGTTGCAGTTGAATTTATAAATCCTAATTAATGTTGGAAGACAATACTGCACCATCCTGAGAGGTGCCCTTAAAAATGGTAATTTACATTTTGCATTCTGGAGGTTAACTGCTGGGAGGTTCTCTTGGGATTTCTAAGCACGCTCCAAGACACCTCAGTGTTCAGGATTAAGCCAATTATATCTGATCATTCAGCAGGAATGTTGTAGCTACTGTGCTAACCAAACTGGTGAATTCTGTACTTACCATTTCTCAGGGTCCATTTTGGTTTTGTGAGTCAAAATAAGGAAAAATTAATAAAAACCCACCAATTTTTTGTGCTATAGGAGCTTACTTAACCTTCAAGAGACTTGAGACTTTGCAGAGTGAGCCCGTGTTTTGCCTGGTTTATTTATCATTTTTCAAGTGGAAAAAAAGCATATACTTTTATATATGTATTCTAGGATCTGCCCTTTACTTTTATCAAGGATTTTTAACAGTTCAGAATGCAGAAGGATGTTCAGAGTCATGGGATGTAAATGTAGCTGAGATGTAGTTCTACCCTTTAGCCTACATTCACTTCCTATTTCAAATACTGTTTGTCTTCTGTGTCCAGATGTGCAAATGAGGCACATTGGTGGGGAACAAAAATTCATCTTCTGATGTTTTCTTTAATCTCAGTTCATAGCATATTCTTTAGTTTATCATTCACAACATTTATTTGATTCTAAGATTTATACATGATGGAAAAATCTGTATTTTGAGAAGGAGCATAATCATCAGAGTGTTTTGGGGTTGTATATGTGTTTGGTTTTGTTATTTATAACATCTTTTAGCTGTTTGGAATGTGTTTTATGTGTTGTAATCAATCATATTATTGATCAATTCTTAGAACTTCTCATAATTTGACTTCCAAATTCTTCTCTGTTGGGCAGTTTGCAGTACAAACAGATGATTTGTTAGCATTGTTTTGGTTATCACAGAACAGCTGTAGCCTGAAAATGCACTTTTGTAGAAGTCTATATTCTCTTTACTTTTTTATTATGAACTTGTGTATATACATGCAAATATAAATATTACACCTAAAAATGATTAAAACGAGGCATTTACAACAGTCATAAAACAGCAGTACATAATATACATATACATATATATATATAAATATTACAGGTTACAAGCACTTATATGAAGTGCCAGCAGCCTGCTGGTCTCTGGGCTTGTTTCAGAAATGATAATTTTTCTCAAGAGGCTGGTTGCCAGTGTTACTTCCTTATGTGTCTAATGGCAAAGCAGAAGTGCATAATATTTTGGAAGGTATTTTGAAAGCAGTCATATGCTTTTTAAATAAAGCATTACTGCTCTCTTTTCAGTGCTATAAAAAACAAAAATAGAACAAGAGGCTCCATGTGCCTGATACACATCACAGGACAGTTTGTGTGGCTTTTGGTGCTGGCATTCCCCAGGATACCTTTGTGTCTACACCCAGCCTTTCTCCTTTTCTTTTTATTTTATGTACAAATGATCTTGCAAAGAAAATATTTTGCTATTTTGTCAGACACTCAAAGCAGAAGGAAGAAATAGAAGAACAGCATTAACTTGTCAGTATAGAGTAGATTTTAGCTATATTTTTCTCCGTTTATTTTTGTGTTAATGTAAAGGTTTTTGTTTTATGAAAGACTTCTGAGTTTACTTTTGGAAGTGGAGTATCTGCCTTCTGTTGTGTAGATTGTGGTTGTAGGAGGGATCTTGCAAGTGCATCTCTACAGGGGAAGCATCTTGTCTCAAATACTGGGAGATGGAAGGTGACTGTGTCCTTGCTTGCCTGGCAGGAAGTTAGCTTTGCAGAGGCACTCTGTTAACAGAAGACTCTGTTTACTTGTTTTATTTGGTTTTGAATTCTAGCTGGTTCACTTCAGTTCTCTGTCCTTCCCTCTGCCACCTTAAGCTTAGTGAGGAGATGTTCTTGCCAAAGAAATTTAGATTTGCTTTCTGCTGTGTCTAATAATTAGTGTCCAGCATTCCTCTTGTACCATACTAAAATGGAGTGAATAATTTGTTTATCCTGTGTTTTTCAATGCCAGGTTCATGTGAATAGCACCCACGGCTCAGTCCATTCCCTGGATGCAGACTTGCTTCTTTCCTCCGGCGAATCCTTCAATAAACCAGATACTGATATGTTTAAAGATGGACTAAGGAGAGCACAGTCAACAGACAGTCTGGGCACGTCTGGATCCTTACAGTCCAAAGCTTTAGGATACAACAACAAAGCAAAATCTGCTGGGAACCTGGATGAGTCGGATTTTGGACCACTTGTTGGAGCAGATTCGGTGTCTGAGAACTTTGATACAGCTTCCCTTGGATCCCTGCAAATGCCGAGTGGGTTCATGTTGACCAAAGATCAGGAAAAAGCAATCAAAGCAATGACACCAGAGCAAGAAGAGACTGCTTCCCTGCTCTCCAGTGTCACCCAGGGCATGGAAAGTGCTTATGTGTCTCCCAGTGGGTACCGCCTGGTCAGCGAGACGGAGTGGAACCTGCTGCAGAAGGAGGTGAGTCCTCCTGCCTTGTCCCTGCTCTGGGCAAAGCTCTGCATCCTTTGCTCTGCCCAGAGCCAGGTGTGAGAGGAAGAGGTCACATGCTGGGCAGCTGTTCACTGTTCCCTCTGGGAATGCTTGTGTAGGTGAAGCACATCCAGTGTAAGGTGTGTGAGCTGGCCCTGCTCATGGGACAGGCAGCTTCACTAAACACAGTGTGCTTTGGATTTTGAGGAGGGTCTGGCAGAGGTGGCTGTTGAACTCAGAATTGTGTGAGAGGGTGAAAAAAAGTGGGAGAACTTAAAGAATAGGAGAAAATGGGAAGTCAAGGAAAAGGTGTTACAGTGGAGCTGGGGATGAGTAGGAGGGGGAAGAGAGGAGCAGAAGGAGCAGAGCTGGGGGTGCTGCTCTGTGTGCCAGGGGCATCTGCTGAGAGCTGTGCATGGAGTGCACTTTGGAAATGAGCAGCCAAGCTATGCCCAACGCACAAATTACCACAGAGAGGCTCCAGGAAGTTGTTGGGGACTTGCATCACCAGAAAGCCATTTCTGAGAGCAGCAAGCAGCAGGTTAGACTAAGCCCTGGGCCAATTGCAGTGTGGATGAGCAAGGAAATTGTTACTTCTGGGTGTTCTGCCTGTCAGTTTTTCAGCAGCTTTATATTATGCCAGTTCAAAACTTGCATTTGGTTTTTTGCTGAAAAGGGGAGTATTTGGGGTTTCCTGTGGTTTCTGTTTCAGAGGAAGAGAGGCCAAGGATCAACACTTTAGGGGGAAGTAAAGGTGGGAGGAGATAACAATCCAAGGTGGATGAAAAGGAAGACAAGATGGGAGTAAAAAAAGAATGTAAGAGTGTAGTGAAGGAGAAAAGGCCAGATGAAGGCCAGATGAAATGAAGAACTACTGATATTTTTTTTCTCAATTTGTTGACATTTAACTTAGTGCAAATCATTGCCTAGGAGATTTCTCCAAACCTGTTGTTAAGTTGCTTTTTTGTTGTTTTCCTACTGACTTGCTGTATCTGGAGAAATCACAGCATCCTGAGCTCAGATCTGAGTTAAATCCCTACTCTTGAGTATTTCCTTGCCCTGTTGACATTTTGATGATGTTTTATTTCAGCCCTTTCTCAGAATTCAGAACAGAAATGCAGCTTCCCACATGTTCCTGGAGGCAGGAGCACATGCTGGGGTGCAAATGCCACTTGCTGTGGGTTGGACATGGAGCAGCAAATACAAATAGAGATTCAGCTCAGAGTTGACCTGCAGCTGGAACTTTGATAAAACTTCATTTACCCCCTTGGCCAAAACCACTGCAGTTCCAGAATGATAGCAGGTTTACTCTTGGTTTCCCTGCTGCCCACCCCAATACTGTTATTTTCTTCTCCTGTTTGGTTTCTATTTGTCAGAAGGACACACTAGTGACTTGAACTCTTTGTGTCATGGCTTTTTGTGCGAATGGTGGGGCCCATGGCAGGAAAAGCTGATAGCCCACAGCTGATTTGAGTTTTCCTTCACTTTAGAGCAACTAACTCAATCCTGCCATTACCTGATTCTGTCTCTGTCTTTTATCTGTAACGTTGTGTGGTCACACAACACACCTGAGTGTGTGTGGCATTCCTGTGCTCCCTGGAGACTTCCCTGGGCTCATGGCAGGTGCTGACTCTGTGTTCTGCAGGTGCAGAATGCAGGGAACAAGCTGGGCAGGCGCTGTGATATGTGCTCCAATTACGAGAAGCAGCTGCAAGGTATCCAGATCCAGGAGGCTGAGACCAGAGACCAGGTGGGATTTCTCTCGTTGCTTTAGCCAGGCTTTTGCAGCTTTTTGAACTACTGAGGATGCAACAATGAACCATCTGCTGTTTTATTCATTGGTTTTAATTGAGCAGTATCAACATACTGAATAACTTGACGTGTTATTGACATAACTTGATTTGTTATTATTGTGTGGTCATAAACACCAACATGTACATTCTTAAGGATTCACCTTGAGGAACCACTTTATGTGATGCTGTAAGACCATGCAGTAAAGGCAGTGTTCTATAAAAAGTGTTATGCCCATGCTGAAGTCAGTATCTTTAATAATTTATATTTTAAAATGCTTGTCATGCATTAAATTCTATTATCTTTGATACTGTAAGAACTGTTAACAGAAAAGGACCTCATCCTAGCAGCACAAAATGACTTTTAAGTCTTGGAGGATATTTGTTTCCTGCCATATACCAAAGAACAATTTTCAGATGGGTGTGGAAGGCATGAGTCACATTCTGCTTTGAAATAAGTGATTGAAGTCATTACATGGCCATGGTCCAGTGCAGTTTGATGTCCCGTGTTTCCTCAGAGGGATAATCTGTGCTGGAGGCTGTTTCAACAACAAAGGAACTTCTGGATTGCATAGGATTTTTGAGGGATTTTGTGTTGTGGTTTGAGGAGTGGAGGGGTTCAGGAAATAAATGCTCCCCAAGAGAATGGAAAATGAATTAATTTTGTTGTGACAACACAGGTGAAAAAGCTGCAGGTGATGCTGAGGCAGGCTAATGACCAGCTGGAAAAGACAATGAAAGATAAACAGGAATTGGAGGATTACATGAAACAAAGTGCTGAAGACTCCTCTAATCAGGTACAAGCATTTGGTAATTGAGATCCAGGAATCATGAAATGTTCTTCAGAAGCATGTAACAAGAACTTGTGTTTTGTGAGATGTGGAGGCAACACAAATGAGAATTTCTAGGGTTAGTTATGCTCCACCTGAGTCTGCCACAGTTTCTAGATAAATCTATTATGTCTCTAATATTATGTTACCCAATTTTGGCCTTAAAATATCATCTCTAATCTTGATATCCATTACAGAGTGGCAGTAGGAATTTGAATAATGTTTGAGTTTTGAAGTGACCTGTGTGTGAAAGGACCCAAACATGCAAAAGGAGCCCTGTGCTCTGGGCACAGCCTTGTTGGTAGGAGCGTGGTCCTGTCCCACCACTTGCTCTTATCAACACTTGACACCCAGGTAATGGACTTGTGGTGAAGAGTGCAGTTAATGAGGAGCAGGGCCAAAATAGGCACTGAACTCCTTTAAAATAAGAGCCCACTGAAAGATTTTTTCAGTCTGAGATGTGTACCTAATTCTTCTGGAACAATGAAGCCAAATATAATGGGTGGTAATCATAGTTAAAAATAAGAAGGAAAAAAAGTCATCATCTTTGGCCTATTAAAGCTTACATGCTGTAGGTACATGCTGTGTACAAGACACTGAATTTACTTCACTTGAGCTGGAACTTTCTCTCTTCCATCCCACCCAGTGTTTTTTCTTACTGAAGAGTTAGTCATTAGACAAAGTCCAGCTTAGACAACAGGAATATGTTCCTATGGTACACCCTGGCTCTAGCAGGGTGCTGTTAATTAAGTAATGCTTAATCTTACATGTGTTGTGAAATGACTTGTGAAGTTTTTGAAGGTAGGTGCTTTCAGAGAAAGGTACAAAAATTCAAAACACTCTGAAAACTTAGATAAAAGCTCTTCAGTTTCCTTCAGTGTTTCTGAACTGGCTTACATTTAAATTTTATTAGTGTTAACTATTGATTCAGAGTTCGGTAAATAGAATATTAAAATATTGTTATTGCAGAAACTGTCTTTAATCTGTCCTTACTGCCTGGATCTGCATTCCTGCTTTACTGAGAGAAGAAGTAATGTAAACTTCAGTGGATTTCAGTTTGAAATTTCAAAGTATCCGTTAGTACTGATAGCAGGCAAGAGAACTGGTGTGTTTATTTCTTTTTCACAATCTGTTCCATGCTTTATTTCTTACATGTCTGTCTGGGTTTTCTTTCTTTAAGATCTCCTTGCTCATGGCCAAGTGTCAGAAGTCAGAGAATTTCCTCAGTGAGCTGCAGCAGGCGTTTCTGCAAGCCAAGAGGAGTGTCCAGGAGCAAATGGTAAGAGAGCTCAATTCCAGAGATCCTTGTCCAGCCCTGTTTGTCTGCCCCTTGGAGCTCAGTGTGTCTGTAAAGGGTTTTGTCTGTCCAGCCCAGGCTGGCTGGGGAGGGCTGAGCATCTTCACTTGCAAAGGGCCTGGTCCAGTGAGCTCTGATGGCAAGGGCTGGAGCTGGGACAGTTTGTGTCATTCTGTGCTGCTTTCTGTGTTTGTGCACGTTCAGGAGTGTGGAGATCACTGGTCAACTTCTCTTCCCCTTATTCATTATCTAATCCCATGCCTCTTTAGTATCTTAATTTCACCTCAAATCTGAAGACAGTAGGTTTTCTCAAGACTGTTTTTAGGACTCATCACAAGTACCATCATTAGTGACTATTTTCTTGAGTTTTAGAGATGAATGATCAGTGTTGCAGGTCAGACTTACAATATCAGCCCTAACACCCAGGGAGAGATGTGTACAGGAACTTAATTTGTTAAAACTCTTTGAGCATCTTGTTGGAATTAAGCCAGAGAATAGGAAGAGGACCTCATGTTCTAGAACTAAGTTTGCCTTCCTTAGAACAAGTCATTCCCTTCTATATCAGAGTCAAGTCTCTTCTTTTTTCCTCCCTGGCACAGCATTTGTGGGGACCAAGAGAATTAATCCTCGTGGACCCCAGCACTGCATTTTTGGGTTCTGGGATTGTGTAGGACATCTGGACACTGCTGGCAGAGATGCTCTGTCAGGTGCTCTGTGGGACTGCACGTCTGATGGATGTGCAGGAGATTCAGGAAATGTGTTGCTCTGAGTCTGCTTCTGCTGCTGCCCCCCTGTAACACAGCTCCTGCCATTGCTCCTGGTCCCCCATTTCCATTCCTCTTGGAAGAGTTCACTGGATGTTTTTCTTTGGTAATGCAAGCAAAGCCATGTCCTCTTCATCCTTTTTCTTTCCATGGGATCAGCTGTTCTGATGCTTTCCTCAGAGGACAGTGGGAGGCAGACACCCACCATGGAAAGTTTCAGGGTGAATGTTTCGGGTTTTTGGATAATCTGCTCTTACAGCTGAGTGCTGAGGTGCTGTTAATAAACATCCCTGCCAGCTCCTGAAAGCACATGTGATTCCCACCCTCCTTCCCCTCCTGAGCACAGCCAGCTGATGGACAAACACGGGAGGAAAGTGGGAGACTGAACAAAACTGTATTAACCACTGGCTTCCTCCTCTCTTCCTGGACACTTAAAGTTGCCTTTGCCTTTATTTGTGGTGCACTGACCAGGCAAGAGGGAACTGGTTGTGTTGATCCACACCATCGTTTTGTGTCCCTTCTTTGCAAAGAATATCTGTTCACCAGACTTTGGAAAGCAGTGGAAGTAAATGGGGAAGAAGAGATCTGAGCATGACCCTAAGTGTGAATTTATGCTTTTCTTTGCTTTGGAGGCTGTCCTTACACAGTCAAGGGAGCAGGTTTCAGAAGAGTTGGTGAGACTGCAAAAAGATAATGAAAGTCTTCAAGGAAAACACAGCTTGCATGTGTCCTTACAGCAGGCTGAAGATTTCATTCTGCCAGAAGCAGCAGAGGTAAAGCATTTTTAAATCGTTAACACCAACAGTGCTTGTGACTTGATCTCACCAGAATATTATTCTTTATCAAAAAGCTGTCTCAAATAGCACAAAGAACAGTAATTGGGATTTTAACCCTGTAAGTCTGTGAATGAGTGTCATCCCCCTGTGCCATGCCTGTTTCAGGGTGTGGGTGGATTGTAAAACCAATTAACTGTGGCCTGACAGCTGCTCTGTGGTCGGTGCAGTGCAGGTTTGGCCCAGTTCAACCAATTCAAGCTGTATTTTCCAGCTGGGCACACAAGTGTTCAGTCACCAGGGCCCCACTGTATTGATTCAATTATTCAAGTGAAGTCAATCACTTCTGTCCAGTTAAGACCAGCAATAACCCAGAGCCTTGAAAAATGATAAGCCTTATCATCCCTTTCACGGCCACTCCCTTCCTTTAAACCTAAAAGATTTGGTGGGGCTGAAGGGCAGGGGAGCATCATAAACCTGTGGGGATGTGAACCTTGCCATGTTCTCATTGCTGTGGCCCAGCCAGCTGTGGCTGTACCACCTCGGTGGAGGCAGGGTCTGGGATGCTGGGGCAGACCCTGGGGTTTGTCCCTGAGCAGATACCCCAGTGCTGGGGTGTGGGACAGCAAAATGCACATCTCTGCCAATCCCTGATCCAGGAGCTCCGGGAGCTGATCCTGAAGTACCGGGAGGACATCATCAGTGTGAGGACAGCAGCAGATCACCTCGAGGAGAAGCTGAAGGCAGAGATCCTGTTCTTGAAAGAACAGATCCAAGCTGAACAGTATTTGAAAGAAAATATAGAAGAAACTCTACAGCTGGAAATAGAGAATTGCAAAGAGGAAATAGGTGAGCAGGGGCAAAACAGTCTCAAAATAGGAATATTAGAAATTAATAAGATGCACAAAGTAGTAGATTTTGTAGTAGACTTATCTGAATTCTAAATGCTGTCCACTTTTGATAGCAGACACACCAGAGTTGTGCAGCTGAAAATAAAAGTAGAATTATTAGTTTGCTTTTGAGGTACCTTTGATGTAACACGAGCTTAGTTCTCCTTTAAATATTAACAGAAGTAAACAGGGTATGAACAATTTCCCATGTTTCTTGCATTTAAGCTTTAATATTCTTGTTTTTCAGCTTCCATTTCCAGTTTAAAAGCTGAACTGGAAAGAATAAAAATGGAAAAGGAACAGGTAAGAAGCCCTTTCACTGTGGACCTTCTGGTTTTAGTGATGTGGGGTTTTTTAATAAAGGGTTTGGGGTTTTCTTTTATTTCCTGTATTGATGCTGGTGAAGGAGCAGGACACAGTCATAGTTCTGTTCCTTAAAAGGAATGTTTTATTAATCTGTAACCTAAATATTGGATTAACTAATTCCTAACTAATACTAGGCTACCTAACACTGACCTAAATGTCAGGTTTGAACATTTCTCTCCAGCTCCAAAAATAAATAAATGGAGAGAAAGAGATATTATTCGGATGTTTTCTCTGGCCTAAAAGAGATTATTTAGGTGTGTGTCTGAGTCCCAGAAAGATACTTTGACTTCTTTATGGAGGGACCGTGGGAGATGGAAATGTTAGGAAGTGTAGTTAATTTTTTTTTATATTATTATTATTATACAGTTGGAAAGTTCTTCGCAGGAAAACCTGCAGCAGCTGGAGAGTCTGCAGGAGGCAAAGAACGTTCTGGAAGAACAGCTGAAGAAGGAGACTGCAGCAAAGGTAGCTATGATGTCTGGATGTGAAGTGTATCTGCATCTTTTGTGATGAGCAGCTGTGTCAGAGAATGTGGCACTACCTAAGAATGAAAAAAAGCAGCTTTTGAGTGTTGGTAAGAAACTGGCAGTGGAATAATGTCCTCTGGATGTGGTTTAAATCCTCACCCCTATTTTCACTGGGATTTGTAAAGTGGTGGGTCTGAATTGCTGCTGACTTGAATATCGCTTGGATTGCCCTCCCAAGTTAAGCCTCAGTAACATTCCTGCCTCTGGAGAGTCCTGATAACCAAACTTGGGGCTGAATGCTTTGATGCTTTTGAAGCAATGGCTTTTTGTGGTTGCTGTAGGACGGGGCTCTACTTCAGCACTCAAGTGAATTAATTGGGTCTGAGCACTCGCTCTCTGCCTTCTCTTCTTGTGGTTTTGGTTTTTTATGCCCCTTCCCCAAACACTTTTCTGACTAAAACTCAGGACAGCAAGACAGTTACACTGCCAGCAGCAAATGACTGCCCTCACCATGGACTTACTTCACTAAAACTCTGCCTTTGTGTTTTGAGGTCCCTGGTCATGGTGCTGTTCAAGGACTTTGGGGTTTTCATGCTTTCACTATTGGCACCTGTTAATGGGTATTAGCCCCTGATTTTGCACTTTGGAAAACTGAAGTGCAGAAGGACTGGTGTAGTTTGTTGCCAAGACCCTGTGAATACTGTGCTGCTTTGCTCTGGTACCACGCTTTTTAGTTTCTACAAGCTGCTGATTTTTATTCAGTTCAAGCATCAAGAATCTTTTCCTCCTCAGGCCAACCTTGAGCAGCTGGTGTTTGAAGAGAAGAACAAAGCTCAGCGGTTGCAGACTGAGTTAGATGTCAGTGAGCAGGTGCAGAGAGACTTTGTAAAGCTTTCTCAGACACTTCAGGTAAGAGTCTAATCACTGTGTGAGGGGCTATTCTAGTTTCATTATTTCTCCAGAGCTGTGTAAAATAAGAAATAGCAATTGTAAGTTTTCTTAGGTTGGTATTTATGATCTATTTTAGAATTTGTTAATGCAATAAACTGATCAGGTATTCCTAATATGATATTATTATTAAGGCTGTTGGGATTCTATTCTGATTACTTGGTTCCAGCCAATTTTCAGTTACTGTACTGAAAGAAGCTGTATAGAGCCAGAAATGATGGCTCTTCCAGAGCTGTTTTTCCTTGTCCATCTCCTGATGTTTCCAGTGTGGTATTTTCATAGCAAATCATTCAGGTGCAAATATTTTAGGACAAAGTAAGGCACAGGTACTGTTTGATGTGAATATATGAAATGGTTCTTCGTGTTACAGTTACTGCTTTCTGTTTATACATCCTAAAAGTCTTGTCCTTGCTATGGTCACTGTTGTTATCTTTGTATTTCCTCCACCAAGTGGAACCTGTGGTTGACATGAGGTGCCAAGAGGTGGCTGAAGGGGGTTTTGTCAGGGGTGTCCCTGAGGCTGATTGTGGTTAGTCAGGCTGTTCTCTGCTGTGGAGAGCACGGAGGAAGCTGCAGTTGGTGTGTGCAGAGGGTCTGTCTGTGCTTGGGAAGCCAGGCTGGACTGGGCTCACCTTCAGGGCCTGCGTTTCCAGAGTTTGCACCCCCTTTATGTTCCAACTTTGCTCACAGAGGAGGTGCTGAATTTCAGCCCCATCTCCTCGGAGTTCTTGGCCAGGCCCTCAGTGACACCCAGCAGAATTCAAACTACACATTTTCTGAGTCAGGCATTCAGGTTTACTTGGAAAATTAACCCCAGAATGTGGGAGATTTGTTTACTAGACACAGTTTAGCTGGATGGATAATGGAGATCTGTCCTCTCTGGCTCTTTCTGTGTCTGGAGGAGTTGGTAGGACAAAGGAGACCACTGAGTTGTCCTGCCTGGGGAAGTTGCTTCTTGTTTGTCATCACCCACTCTGTTCTTTAAAGTGCTGCAGGCACTGGTTTATGCAGCTCTTAGAGCAAACGTGGCCACCACTTTGAAGATTTGTGGTGGAGTTCCACAACCTGCAGGTAGTTTAGTAAACCTTCAGTATGAGCTCAGTAAGAACTGTAGCTCAGTGTTTTGTGTTTTCTTTCTGCCCTAAGCAGTTACTGCACATCAGTTTGTGCCACGTGCACTGTGCACAGTGTGAGGTGACCATCAAAGGAGGATTGTGGTTTCATGGCAGGGTTATCCCCTTTCCTGGCCTTGTCAGTGAGAGCCTGGGCAGGTACCCCTTGTGTGAGGGGTCCACTGGCCAAATTAGTTACCAGCATTTCAGAGGAAGGGCTAAAAACCGATTAAATGCTAGTTGGGAATTTATAACTGAAAGCCCAGATCCTACTGCAAACAATGGGAAAGTTTGAGTGTGATAAAGAAATCAGTTGTGCTCTCTTTGCTTTGATTTCACCACAGTTCTGCTGGGCCCTTTTTCAGCATTTAAGGAATAGCTTAAACTATCACCAGCAAAGCAAGGAGTGAGCTTGGAAATGGGAAGTTTGCTCCAAGAGCATTTTGGATGTGATCTTGAGAGGCTCCAAGGCACACGTTTGGCTGCTCCTTTACATTCTGCACATCTCCAGTTTGCCAGTGTCAGTGACTGCAGGAGACAAAACACAGAGAGATGGTGATGGCTGCAGCCCCCCAGGAAGTGAGGCTTTATTGTAAAATCACAGCTGCCTCTTGTCTTCCTTCCTCCCCTTCTCGGGCCCAGATTAAGCTTCACACCTTGCATTTCTTCAGCCCCTGGTGATGATTGATCCCTCGGGGGCTCCCTTTGGGTCTGGGTTGGGCTCTTGCACCCTTGGCTGACGGCGGTGCCTGTGTTGGTTCCCTGCAGGTGCAGCTGGAGCGGATCCGGCAGGCAGATTCCCTGGAGAGAATCCGTGCAATCCTGAACGACACAAAACTGACGGACATTAATCAGCTCCCTGAAACATGACACCCTGATGGGCTCCGAGGCTGCGTCTGGGGTTTTTAACTCATCTTTATAGCAACATTAATTATTATTTAACTCTAACCGAGAGAGCAGAAGACAACAGAGGGGAGCAATGACTTAAGTTTTGTTTCTAGAGGGGAAAAAGGTTTCGTACTGGGCAGGAAGAGAGCACAAGGGTGACTTGTAGTGTAGGAAGGAGAACTTTCTAATGGAAACACTAATGAGTGCAGTGTTTCGTGTTCCACTGAGTGGGATCAGTCCTTACATTCTGAAAAACTTCCCTCTTTCAGCCGACTTCGTAACCTAATATAGAGTTTTGGAACATATACCCCTGTCTTTCCCTCTGTCCTTTCCCCCACTACTGTGATCAAAGTAGCTGCTGGAAACTGTGTTGTCCCTCCAAAACGTTGAAGAGCAAAGTGGTTGAAGTTTTTCTGTTTGAATAGTCAGTAACAGTATTCAGCTAGCAGAGAGAATGAGGTGTAGAGTATGCTGTATGAATATTTTATATTAAAATATGACTTTATTAGCAGGACACTGGATATTGATCTTATTTCATAACTCAGTACTTTTTTTTTTAAAAACCATTGGCTCTGTGAAGAATCTGAATGCTGCTGAAATGTGGATATGAGTGAGCTGTGTATCTCCTGAACAGAGAAATGCTAATCCAAAAAAAAAAAAAAAAGAAAACTGTACTGAGAATTTAGCTCCTTGCCATTTTTCTGTTGGATTCAGATACTGAAAGAAAAGCACAAGAAATGCACTGTTTTGTAATCTCTTTTCACAAATGTAATTTAGAATATGGAGCTACAACCGGTTGTTTCTCATCTCTAAAGCTGAGCAGTGCCTGGAATCCCTTCTCTGTGGAAAAAAAAAAAGCAAACCAAAAACCAAGCAAGCAAACAAAGAACCCAAACAGAGAAAAGCTGGTAAAAGTGGTGTGCATGTGTGAGCACTGGCCGGAGGCGGTGCAGGTGTGCCCTGCTCTGGGGCTGCACCAGCTGTGAAGGCAGGAGCTCCTGGGAAGGTGCCAGGGGCAGGAGGAAGCCGGGGGCCTGACCCCTCTGCTGGGTCAGCCTGGTGCCAGCAAAGGCAGCCACTCCCAGGCAGGGCCCAGACGTGCAGGAGCTGCAGCTCTCTGGTGTCCTGGCTCTGCTCAGAGGTGGCTCCTGGCTGCCCCTGGTTCTGCTCCCAGACAGTTCAGTTACACCGAGTGGTGTGGCAGCAGAGGCAGGGAATTCTTGTGATCGCTCAGTTGCCAGCTTTGGGTTTCTTGTTCTATAAATGTGCAGGGGTAACATGAGCATTCCTCCTCCTCCTCCTCCTNCCTTTTCCTCCTCCTCCTCCTCCTCCTCCTCCTCCACTGCTGGAGCTCCATGCACGCAGCTGGGTGGATTCCTGAACAGTTGCAGGTGTTGATGATCCTGGTGGTACAAACCCAGTTCTTGAACTTAGAACTCAGTTAAAAGGAGGCTGAAGGAGCAGATCCCACTGTCCAAAACTTCTTATTTTTTCCTCCATTCCTTGCTGTTTTTTCTTCACATACTTGGCCGGAGATCTGCTTTTCTTCATCACCTTCAGAAGTGACAGAAAATGCTCCAAACTGCAATGCACATGACTATATTTTAAAGTGCTTAGATCCTATTTTTAGCAGTGTATATCCTGCTACTGACATAAAGTCAGAACCAGTGGTTTTGAAGAGGAATGCCTTAAAAACAGCCAAAAAAGCATCATACAAGCTCAATTCCTTGCCACTCATTACAAGAATTAAAGCATTTTATTCACCCTAGCAATTAATTCCCTTTGTAATCCTGACACCCAAAAGTAATTTTTCCCACGTTAGTAATGACTAGACTAACAGATGGCAGAGCTGTCGTGTCTAAAGGTGACACTTTCACATAAAGGTGCCACTGAAATGTGGCTTGGGTCTTTAGTATTTGGCTATTACCAGATTAGGGATGTTTTTAACCTTTCTCACGATTTGCTGAACTGTGGGTGACAGCAGCCGAGTCCTGATGCATAAATCCAGGACCAGATGTTTTTCATTCAGTTTTCCAATGGTTGGGTAAACTTTGGAGACAAAACTACAGGTCTTTAGTAGGAGCTGCAGAACAGAAAGGAAAGCTTTTTTCCCTGTTCCCACCCTCCCTTCCCAAAAACAAATGTGTAACTGGTTACAGTTAGTTACTGTAACTGGTGACTACTTCAGCTGTGCAGGAGGTGTAAGGGGGCCTCTTGTATGGCAAAACTGCACCACATCCTGTACCCTCTTCAGCAAGCTGAGCACTTGAGGAACTGCACCTTGAAGTCTTTCACAGTAAAATATTTTTTGGTTGGGTTTCTGGCCGGTCCCAGTGCGAGAGAGCAGGGGAAGGGGCTGTTCCTGGCCTTCAGCATTCCTTACTGGTCCCCAGGTCTGGCCTGCTCTGAATACCCCTGCCTGTGGCTGGGTCAGAGGGTTTCAGGGAGCCCAGGGCTGGGTGGCTTTCCCTGGGTGTGTTTTTATGGCTCGTTGGCACAGCTGTCCCCAGGTGTGGTGGTGCCAGGGTGAGGTCACGGCTGCAGCCTGGCAGGAAGGAGGCGAGCGGGGCGAGTGGTTTGGGCTCCTTCATAGCCCCAGTGCCCGTGGAGCTGTTCCCAAACTCAGATCTGCAGGCCTGGGGCTGTGCACTGTGGGCTTTTCCTTGTTTGTGAACCAGGCACTGCAGCAGTCCCTGAGGGAACTTCCTTTGGTTTGGAGAGGACGGGCAGGCAGTTCTTGTGTGGTTGTTTTCCTTTTCACCCCCCTGTTCCATCACGCGCCCGAGCACCTGCGCTCCTGTCTCAGTACCAGCTGTGACCATTGTCGTGTTGGAACACGAGTCACCTTTTTCACCAACTGCTCTAATGTCAGGCTTTTAAACAATTTAGTTTGAAATTGGAACCCTGGCTGTTCACAGAAGTGGTGGGAGATGTGCTCCCTACGAGCTGCTGTCCCTCATGGGGAAGGACAGCACAGCTTCAGCAGCAGTAGCTGAGCTCCTGCTGAACTCAAAGGGGCCTTTAAAAGCAAAACAAGACAGTGTGTGCCAAATGTGCAGAGCAAATTTAGAAGACTGTAAATGAAGTGTAGGAAAAGCTCTTGGTGTAGATACTCACTGGATGGTGGATGATGGTGTTACTGCTCATGAACATGAGAAAACAAATGCTCTTCCTTCCTGTTCTAGGCGTTGTGGAGCATGGCTGGGGCCGGGGTGGGTTCTCCTGGCTCGGGTAGAGTCACCCGCTCAGCTGTGACAGGGGCTGAGCTGTCGGTGGAGGCTGTACCAGGGCCCAGGCCGAGTTCTGTCTGCATTCCCGTACCTGTATAGTCTTAACCTGTACAAAGTGTTCCTGCAGCATGTCTTTCCCCCAGCCCTCCCCGGCCCCCCGGCCGTGCCACGTTTTAGCAGTGCAGTAACTCCTGTCCCCCTGAGCTTCACCACGGCGCCTTTTCTACGGGGAGGGGGGAGGGACAGCAGTTCTTTATTGTCCACTAGAGTCTGTCCACAGCAGAGACTGAAGTGGCCGTGTAATGTCAAGAGGGACTCCAGAGCCATCTTTTGCAAAAGGCAAAGTGTTTGGAAGTCAATACTGCATTCCAGTGAGCCAAGCCAGTGGTGTCCTGTGCAATCGTGGGTGTAGAATTCTGCTGTCTCCAGGATTCCAGTGTAACCATTTGTTAACTGTACTGAAGGTGTGTCCTTTATGGAGAAAGTGTTCCAAATTAAAAAAAGCTGCTGAAGCGTGTGTGTGCACTGCTCTGGTCTTTCTCCTCTGCCTCCTGCCACAGACCTCCCCCCAGGGAACCCCTCATGGAGCAAGGGTGGGAGACTGTCCCAGGATCACCCCAGGGAGCAGCAATCCCCCACTCCTGAGGCAGCTGCAACTATTACCCTCCAACACCCTGAATATAAAACACCTGCAGCACATCCCCTGCCCATGAGAAAAGCAAAAACCACAGCATGTGAGGAGTCTTATCAAAAGTATTTTATTTCACAATTCTTTACAAAATAAGCAAAAGGTGTATTGTTCAACATACAAATGGTAAATATACAAGGGGGAAGAGCAGGGACAGGTAAAGCTCATCCACCCTAGTGCTGCAGGGTCCTCCCCAGGGACACGTCAGAAGTTCACATGGCTCCTGATGTCGTTGATCTGTTTCACCATCTCCCGGATGTGTTCTCCCCTGCAAGAAAACCCGAGTCAAATGTCTGCAGGTCCCATCGGTGCAGAACTAAGCAGGAAGGGAAACACTGGAGAGGGCAGGAGCAGGGAATGGGAGCACTGCCTGTGATCCTAGGCTGGATACAGACAGCCCTGGGAGCCTGGGGCAAAAAGCACTTCAATACATCTGCTTTAAGTGCTGCTGTCAAGAACTGCCCATCCTGTGCTTCAGCCCAGCCCCAGCCCCTCCTGCAGCACGGCTTAAATGACACCTGAGACACCTGAACCAAATGGGAGGGCCCGGGCCCGGCTCCTTCGGGAGCAGCCCAGCCTGCACTTACTCCTCTCTCAGGACAGCTTGGATGCACTTGCTCTGGTAGGCACTGAGGCTGATGCTGGGTTTGCGGGGGCTTTGCCCCTTCTCCATCTGTTTCTGTTGGTATTCCTTTTTCATTTTCACCTGTGAGTTGAGGAGAAAAAAGAAGGCCCCAGTCAGTGCTGGTCCTGCCTGCCACAGTGAAAGCTTGTTAATTACAGCCTGCTGTGTTGTACTGCAGTTAATTGGTTCTTTTTGGGTTCAAACCTGCCTGCTTTTGCACTTCCCACAAAGAGAAGAAATGTCCCTGCCAGGCTGAGGAAGGGGGAGCTCTCTGAAGGCTTACAGTGTGTGCAGTGTCTGTATTACCAACAAGGGCCCAGAGCCCCTCTAGTTCCTTGTTGCTAATTAACACAGGTACAGCATCACGTTGTTGGCAGGACTCGTCTGTCAGCACTGAGTGAGGAGCTGTCAGTAACCTCCCAGCCAGCTCATTCCTCCTCCCACCTGCCGGATAGCATTGCTCAGGTGCTGCAGCTGCTCATGGATGGTCTGCAGTTCCTTCTTCATATCTTTTTCAGTGTCAGATAGAACAGGAAGCTGAGAGTGGAAACTCCGGAGGACTTTCTTCATCCTTGAAAGCAAGAAATGTCTCTGAGTTAACTTCCCTGGTACGGCCCTCTGCTCAAACACCTGCAGCCTGGTGCTTTGGCCACACTTCCCAAAGCTCAGGGGCTTCACTTTCCCCTCACAGCTGGTCTCACGTGGCATTTCTGAGCACGGGGCTGGCTCAGGCTGGGCCTGCAGACAAATCACACTGAGCCCCAGCACAGGGAACTTTAGAAGCCCAGTCTTGGAACAAACCAGTGCAGCAGCTTCTGCCCACTCTGTTCTACCACATCTGCAAACTTTACATCAAGTGGAGTGAGGTGGAACAGAGCCCCATGTGCACTCACCTGTTCATGATGTCTTCTTGCTTCTCTTTGGCTTCCTCATACTTGTCGGCCAAGCGCTCGGCCATTTCCCGCAGGCTTTTCCTTAAGGCAAGGGAGAAACAGTCCCTGACTTCAGATTCACACACAGGACAGCCCGGGGTGCAGACACAGGACAAGGAAGCCGGAGAAGGCAGCTGGAGGAGGGATTGAACCTACAGGCTTCATTATGGCTGGGAATGCCTTCTCTTGGCACCTGTTTCACACAGGGCCTTGTCCCAGCCACCACAGGTGCATCATTCCTGAGGTTTGATAAAAGAGACAGGTTCTACTCACCTCTCCTCTCGACAGTAACTCAGATCCTCCAGTTGTTTCTTTTTCTGCCCCCACAGCAACTTCACTCTGAAGTAAACACATACAAAACAAAAACCAAACCACTTGCAACCAGGTGAACCAGGATTGACACCACACAGAAAATGCTGGGAGTGGGAAGAACTGGAGACAGTGAAAAGGGGCAGTGGTGAGAAAAAACTCCCATTTTGTAATAAGTGTATAGTGTAAATAACTGACTACGATTTGAAGCAGCAGAGACTTAAGACAATTTTCCTTTGTCAGATTTCCTGCCAGCCACAGGCCCAGGCAAGCAGACACCACCAAGAGAAAAGTATTTTTTGTGTGTGTGTGTGTTCACCTCTTTTTTTCTTCCTGTGAGCCACTACAGAGATCAAGTATTACACTCACCCCTGCTTTGCCTGATAACTCAATTTTAGGTTCTGGTATTTATTACTAGTTTTACTTTTAGTACATTTACTCATTCACCAGGATTAGCCCCACAGAGGAGGGTGAGCGCTCAGTACTTAGTGCTGCTGTGTCACAGAGACATTGGCCAGCACATTTTTATGAGAGTTTTGCATTACCTTTGCTGAATTTCCTCTTTTGCCAGGTCCTGTTTCAGTATATATTCCTCTCTGAACACCTGGGTGGCTCTGCTGAGGAGCTGAAGGCATTCTTCAGGGGGAGGAGCAGCATCTTTATCTGCAGATCTTAAGATTAAGAGAGAGATTTTTGTAATCTTACTGACATGTTCCTTTGAAAGGCTAAACCACTTCCAGTGTTTAGGGCTCGGGGGGGTCTGTTACAAAAGTGAGGGATTACAATGAAACCCCTTTGCTAGAAATCATTTTCCTTACATGAGGAAATCCAAGGTAGCTTAAGATACTCCAAACCCAATGGGCCAAGCAATGAGCACCTCATCAGCTGAAGGCAGTCCTGCTTTGAGCAGGAGAGTGGAGCCAGGTGATGCCCTCCCAGCCTGCACCATCACTGGACTGGGTGCCATTCCCACAGGGACAGAGGCACCATCAGTGGCAAGAGCTGTGCCCCAGCACTGCCATGCCCAAGGCAGGTGCTGTTCCAACAGGAGCTGGCCAACACCCACTGCTCCCAAGTGTTCCCACTTGAGGTGCCCCAGGAAGACTCGTTTGCTCACTTGAGATGCAGGGGGTTGGCAGAGCTGCGCTGCAGGATGCCCTGGATGTGCTTCTCGAAGGAGTGCTCCGACTCGGCCACGATGCGCAGCGGGGACACGGCCAGGTCCTTGTCCTCTCTGGTGCACAGCAGGGGAGGGGAGGCAGGATGGACAGTGCTTCTACCTCACATCAGCAGAGGGGAGAACACAGTCAGACCTGGCAAACTGAAACCAGCTCAGAGCTTAACTGGTACTGAAAGTGAGGAGCTCATCCACTGGGGAATTCCTGTGTTACTGCAGGGCGTTCTAATAGGAGCTGTTTCAGTTTTGTGGTAAATCCAGCCCTAATTTGGGTGGTACAGCTCACATCCCCACTGGTCATGGCTCAAACTAGCAAAAATCATAAATATCCTTTGGGCTTAAGGAGAAGAAAGTTCCAGAACAAGGCAAGCAGGCACTGGAACAGCAGCATGACCTTCTTCACAAAGCACCCTGCCCGGTCACTGCCCACCTGTGTGGAAACAGTGAAATAAATAAAAGGTCTGCAGGAGAACCTGATGTTTACACTGGCTCTGCTGATGGTACCTGTCCTACATTAAACAGTGTCCTGCAAAAGATAAACTGAAAATAGTGTCCTCCCCTCAAGGTGTTAATTTCATTGTGCAAATGCAAATTTACACCACTCTGTATCTTTGTCACCACCTCCAAACAAAGTAACTGGAAGCACAAACTAAATTCTACTTCTTTTTTCCTCTTTCATGCACACATAACCTCAGTAAGAATATCTCATTAAGAATATCTACACCACTGTAAAACCTCAACAGTACCATCAAGAACACTTTTTTGTCCTAATACTCACTAAAAGTGATCTGATTAATTTTATCTCCTACAAACACCTTATCAGCAGGTGGTATAGGTAACTAATAACACTTCAGTGCTCAGCCAGGGAGTGTTCAGAAAGCAAAACTTCATTGTGTGTCCTAAGAAGTGCAGAAACCTGGGGTGAAACAATCAAAGAGTAATTGAAAAATAGGAGTATCCTTTTTTGGTCCTTTCCCTGCAGTCATGGACTTAACTGAGAACCACGTACAAGAGAGGCCTTGTAATGCACTCATAGGTGTTGGTGATGCAAATCATTGTGGGCCCCAGGACATCAGAAACGATCCAAAATCCTCTAATTGGAGCAGGCTGCCTGAAGGGAAGAACACAAAAAGCATCCAGTCAGGAAAGTTCTTTATTCCTGAAGTTGTGCACATTGACTCTTTTGGAAATGCTCCAAGGTCAGGTAAATGGAAGTGAAAATTTCTGCTGGTCTGACAGATGATTTTCAGACAGTAACACAAGAATTTAAGCTACTACCCTAACTGTGCATGAAGAATCCTGATACACAAATTGCTTAGCTGTATTATTTGAATTCTTTTGAGCTTACTTTTTTACTTTAATGGCAAGAATGCAGCAAAAGGGGACAAATCATAAATATTTTCCATAGCAACTCCCTGATTTGAAAGCAATTGAGAAAGGGTTTGGTCTTTTACCTGCATGGCAGTGGTTTTGTACAAAGAATATGTTCAACAAAGCACTTCTGTTCTGCTCCCAGCTCTTGTAAACTGTCTTTGTCTTCCTCATCTACAAAGAGACACATCAGGATGCACCAGATCCACTTTGCATGGTGAGGGGCTCAGTACCACCTGCAGCCACCAGCCTGTTACTGGCAGATGTTCAACTGTTCCTCCCTTGCCTCACTCACCTGAACCAAGGAATTTGTGCAGTTTATTGATCCATGTCAAGCCCACACTGTGGACACCAGCTTCGTGTGTGCAGTGGTATCTAGAGGGACATTTGGGGTCTGAAATCGAAGCAGAAAATGTAAGAGATGGCACTGAACTGAGAAAAACTCATCCTTCACACCTGCACTGTTGATCCTGTGCATCAACTTGGTGTCCAGTCAGCTTTAACATCTTAGTGCAAGTACCAGAAAAAGAGCCACATGTGTTAGAGTCTAAAATACTGGTGAGTTGTTTCAAACCCTTCCTATCACTCCACATCTGTATCAACCAGATTGGCTTTCAGTGGCAGATGATTAAACTAGCAGACCAGCATAGCCACAAGCTGCTTGTTCCCAAACACCCGAACACTTCATCCTGCCCACAATTCCGTGGGATAAGCAGGTCCTTCCCTCAGGTTCCCCCTCCCCACAGCACTCCCTCACACGCCCAGGTCAGCAGAGATGCAGCAACTTCTCCTTTACAACCCTCAGCTGACAGGATTTAGTACTGGGTGATCATGTGTAGTCTGCCCTTGAGCCAACACTGGAGCCCCTCTGAGGCTCGCTCCTTTCACAGCTTTATTGAGGGCATCAGGCAAATCCCTACTCTAATTCCCCTGTTCCCCTGACACTAATGAGAACATGCAAATAGCTGGATCCTAAATGCAGGGAATAAAAAGCCACAAGCTGAACCACAACCCTACCTCGGTGCAGCTTGATTGGGCAAGAGAAGTCAGACTCCAAAGGATCTTCTTCATCCCCCGTTGCCAGTTTCAGTGCAAGTTCCAGCTCAACACATTCAAACACGTACAGGGAAGGAATAAGATCAGATCTTGGATCCCAGGACTTTTCTGACTGTAAGGAGCATTGAGTTCTTCAGTGAGACATCATTTAAATAGGAATGCCAACATAAACAGCATCAAGAAAGAGTTACACGGCAAAAGTTTTAATTGTCAAGGAATGTAGTTTACTTAAAAAAAATTAACTCAAACCCAGGGTTTCTCAGAAAATCCTCTTTAAATTAGATCACAGTAAGTTTGATCAAAAACTAATCTACTGTCAGGGTACACAGGACTGAGATATAAAATAAAAGTGTCAGAGAGCCACAGGGACTGGCTGAAACAGGAGGGAGACCTCACTACCTCATTCCAAAACAATGCAGCTTTGGCACTTGGCACACACTTCCAGGCATCCTGCCACCTTGCAGACAGGAACTTGGATTAAAAAAACTAAAAATGCCTACAGAAAAAAACCAAACCAAGACAAGGTACCTGCTCATCGTCCTCTTCTCCATCCAGCACCACGCAGTGATAGAGCATCCCCGACTCGGTGGCAATGACCAGGATGTTGGGAACACAGGGCAGGCACAGCACGGCGCAGGCGTCGTAGCCGTAGTTGTCCTCGGCAGCCGGGTGCATGGGCAGGGGGCCCAGCAGCTTCCCGAGGCTGCCAATGCTGCAGGGAAGATGGGTTTGTTCACAGCACCAGGTCTGCAAGGGCTCTCCCACGGCTGTCAAACAACCCAATGGCTTGGAGTTCTGAGTCCCATTAGACTTCTGCAGATTACAAGTCTGACCTGTAGCTCCTTGGTGGAGATCTCAGGGGGAAATTGGAGCTCATTTTATTATATTTTATGCTTTGAAAGCAACCAAAGCTACACTGCAAAAATTTATGAGGAAACATTTTCATACACAAACACAAAGGAAAGCTCAGTGTAATTATTACTCAACTGGTTTCTCGCACTTCACATTTTGTGTTGTGGCATTTCTCTGGGCAGAACTTTAGATGGACTAAGGCCATCTCACTGCCTGCAGACAGATCTGCTCAGTGCACAGGCACACAGTGCTGTTTCTAACCCAAGTACCACACTTTAATGTTCAGCTACACAATATCTGATTTGTAAGTCTTGCACCATCTTCTCAGTTTGCTAAAGTAATTCCTTCTTCTACCATGTTTATATTCTCGATTAATCATCCTGACTTTGCATTGCAGAACATGCCTGTGAACCCTCCATGCTCTTCAAATACTTCTTTTCCTAAGATGCCCCTGGCCCAATGAGCCTCATCCAAAGCTAAGAATGTTTGTGCTGGGAACTGAAGGCCACAAAATATACTTAAGAGCCTTAGACCGACTGATCTTTTTACAGCCCTGTGTCTTCATATCAGATTTCTCATGGTAAATAATGCACAGTGGATGCTTAGCAGTGGAAACTGCACCCATAAGGTCCGGATGAGAAAGGATGACACACTGGTTTTGGATTCCAGGCTATTAGCACTGCCACAGAGACAAAACAGGCTGCAATATAACGTAACTCAGCCCAGCATCCCTCAGAGTCCCAGCCAAGCTAGGACTCTCTCACCCCAGCACTGTACAAACACCCAAGCACCCCACGAGCCCTGAGGGTAAGACCCTACCTCTGGAGCAGGCTGATGTAGGTGAGGAAGGTCTCTCCATTCTCATACAGAATGTACAGGGGGTAGCCCAGCACCTCCTCGCTGCCGCGCTGGCCCAGGACATGCTTTGGCACCGGCACCTGCGGCCCGAAGTCGAAGGCCACGGCCGTCTCCCCCAGGGACGCTGTGTAGGCTCTCCTGGGACAGGGCAGAGCAGGAGCTGGGGTCAGCAAGGACTGAGAGCACAATGTTTACCATGGCCCTGAGGGATGTGCTGCCAAATTCCTGCCAAACCCCCAGCCAGCAGTGACCTGCCACGCACCACTGCCAGCAATAAAAGGGGGTAAGTGACATCCTTCTCATGGCACATTGGTTCTGCAGTGCCCCCACAGCTTCAGAGGATACATGAGGTGTTATTCTGATCCTTCCTGTGAGGCACATCACTCTGTGGTGCAAGATTTTCCTTTCCAATCAGGCCAAGAGGGAAATAAAAAGATGATCTATTTTCTACATTCCTCACTCAAAAACCCTGTCTTAACACCATCTTAAAGTCAACATGCGTTTTCAAACTGCTGCCCTGACAAACACTTGACTGTACAGTTTGTCACCAGTTTGTTTGAGAAGGATGGGGCAGAGGAGAGGGAGAGGAAAGGAGAAAGGGAAAGGAAAAGAGAAAAAGGAGAGAGAGAAAGGGAGAGAAAGAGAAGGAGAGAGAAAAGGAAAAGTCCAGGTACTGTGCTATGAAGAAGTGCTTAGCACTGAAGAATTCCTATCAGATTTTCAGGCAGATTTATCACTTATTCATTAAAAATACAACTGAGAATACTGAGCTTATTCTGAAAAAGCATTTCAAAATACCAGAAGCCGCACCAACCCTTTTTTGATTGTAAAAGTCTCCTCTTCGGTGTCCGAAAGCGCAATCACTTTGATGGGTGTCTGAGGCACCTTCAGACTGTAAAACCTGGAGGAAAGAAACAGCAGCCACGTTCATTCTGCTGGCAGTGCTACACATTCCCTGCTGATGCAGGAACATCAGCTGCTCTCAATCTGAAATTCCTCCCATCCTGTTTTGTTATTGCTAACTCTGGTAAGAATGGCAGGATGCAAATATCTAGTGACAAATCAAGACTGGACATGACAAAAAAATCCACTTTAGATAATCAGCCACAAATGGTTTTTACCTTATGGTGTTATCTGATGTCAAGAGCACAATGTGGGGCTCCAAGGTGTCGCAGGGGTACCAGGCCGCATGCTTTAAAGTCAGGGATGTCAAGCTGGTGAAGAACCGTTCCGCAATAGGAATGGTGCTGGAATACAGAGCAGAAACTTGCACTGTGACCATGATGCCTCAGGTTTTAACTTTTCTATTTTTCAAATCCTGTATTGCCCAGTGTGTAACTCTGAAATTTCTTGTAGCTGCTCTCTTAGGCCAGATGGACATAACAAAGCCTCTCTGAGCTTGCCATTCAAGGACACTCAGACTGTCCTAGGCCCAAAGGTGTAAACTACGGCCGCGAGAGGTGGCGAAATTGAAGAAATTACATCATTAGCTAAAGTTTTAATTGGCAAATTTATGCTGATATGCAAATGGACCAAACCTATACAAGTGTGAAAAACTCATGGCTCGTTGTCCATCTTGGGGTCCATTTTGGAAGTAGCCTCTGGCTCCCCAGGGTGTGCCTTTGAAGGCCTTTCAAATAAATCCCTGCCTGTATTCCCTTACTCCTGTCTAGTCTCTCTTTCTAGGTAGTCACTCAAGGCATCAACAAGAAACACATAAGCTACTTGTAAAGGGAAGTGGGGACAAGAGGAGCTAGAGACACAATGAAAAGGTTTCAAAGTCTTTACCTGTACTATTCTGAAAGTTGGAGAGGGAGCTTTAACTTGAGCTCTTTGTTATTTTCCCCTGGACATCTGCTTTTAGCTGCCACAGCTTAAAGACTCCAGAGAAGCTATCCCATCTCTGGAAGTGTCCAAGACCAAGCTGGACAGGGCTTGGAGCAACCTGGTTTAGTGGAAAGTGTCCCTGCCCCTGGCAGGAGTTGGAACTTGGTGGCCTTTAAGGTCTCTTCCAACCCAAACCATTCCATGACTCTGTGAAAGGCCAGAGAATACTAGAGGAGCATCTTGCTCCTCAGCAATTGCAGCAAGTTTGGAAGGTCACTTGATAATCAGCAAGTACTTCAGCCAAAATAACATCATTTCTGACTGCCCCACAACCCCAACACAACCTGTACCTTCCACCAGTGTCTTCTGTATCTGTCTAACTCCAAGAAAGGGAGGCTGTGGAGGAAGAGTGGCAGGACAAGGGTGTCATTAACCACCTGAGGTCTCACCCACCTACAGTTCACCGTGGATTTCCCACCTTCAAACTCGGAATTCTTGCCCCAGCGTTTGGGCAGCTCCAGCACCATGAGCCCCTTGGTACCAATGAGCGCCACATGGTGCTGGGCGGGGCTCAGCAGCGTCTGGTGCACCTCGAAAAGGGGCGGGTTTATGCACAGAAGGGTCTGAAAACACAAATGTTACAGGGAAGCACGAGCCGTCCAAAGCGCTCGCAGAAGCACGGCTCATCTTTATTTTGGATGGTGATTTACAGAGCACGGAATGAGGCACAACCCGGCTCAATGGCACAGAGCAGTGGGAAAGACCCACTGCTCTTGGGGAAAGACCCTCTTTCCTTGGGGAAAGGCCCCCCAAGGGCAGGCTGGGGGATGATGAACTGCCCAGGGGCCTTTAGGGAGCAGACCCCCTCAGCCCCGCGCCCACGATGGCCCTCCTCCCCTCATACCTCGCATCCCCTCACACCTCGCATCCCCTCACACACTCCCCGCCCTCTCCACACAGCCCCCATCCCCACACGGCCTCATCACACCCCTCTTCCCTCACGGTCCGCCCAGCCCCTCACTACACGACCACCCCTCATACCCCCTCCTGACACGCCCCCTCACCCCCATTCCCTTACACCGCCTGCCCCAGCCCCTC